>CM056054.1:6451491-6746875 GCA_029574335.1 Rana kukunoris
TTTTTCGTCGTCTTACGTTGTTTTAAAAAAAACTAACTCGTTCGCCGAATAGGGCATTGCCGTAAGGTGGTGGGCGTCGATCACGTCGTTTTGACGTCGGTTTCAAAACAACGCTTTCCGGTTCGACGTGACTGGAGCATGCGCACTGGCTTTTTCCCCCGGCCGGCGCATGCGCAGTTCGTTCGACGCGGGGGCGCGCTTCATTTAAATACAAGCCGCCTCATTTGAATTACGCAGGCTTACGCTGGGCCATTTTCGCTACGCCAACACAAACGACGGATCAAATGCTTAGGGAATATGGCACTTGCTCTAGTACGATGCGGCGGCGTAGTGTAAATGGCTTACGCTACGCCGGCGAATTTCTTAGAGAATCTGGCCCCTTGTGCTTAATCATTGATGATATTCAGTAATGATTAAGCACAATATGTTTGTGTGAAACGCGTCTACGTGACCTCGTGTTGGTGTCTTCCTGTTATCACTTTGAACAATAAAAGGCAATCAGAATTCCTGGATGTGCAGCCATTTCTTTTCTTACAAGTTTCTTACAGAAGCGGGCCAGGGCTGGCACTCCACCTCAGGTTATCATCATACACATGGCTCTTTTTCTTTGTATATTAAAGGGGTTGCAAATGTAATTTTTCCCCCTAAATAGCTTCCTTTACCTTAGTACAGTCCTCCTTCACTTACCTCATCCTTCCATTTTGCTTTTAAATGTCTTAATTTCTTCTGAGAAATCCTCACTTCCTGTTCTTCTGTCTGTAACTCCACACAGTAATGCAAGGATCTCTCCCTGGTGTGTAGACAGCCTCTTGAGGGGTGAGGGGGTGAGCAGGATAGTCAGGTCGCCCACTAACACACAGCTCCTTTCTCTATTTGCAAAGTAGAGAGCATCCTGACTCTCCTGCTCGCCCCCTCAAGAGGCTTTCTCCACACCAGGAAGAAAGCCTCACATTACTGTGTGGAGTTACAGACAGAAGAACAGGAAGTGAGGATTTCTCAGAAGAAATAAGGACATTTAAAAGCAAAATGGAAGGATGAGGTAAGTGAAGGAGGACTGCACTAAGGTGAAGGAAGAATTTTTTTTTACCTTTACAACCCCTTTAAGATCTTCTCTTAGCAGCTTCTGACCCCATTCCCCACAACCTCATATATTTTTTTTCTTTTATCATTAGTATTTTATTGCATTTTTCAGAAGGAAAAAAAAACATGAAGCACACGCATACAATCACAACAATACATTTTTAATAACAATGAAAGCCTACATAATGTCTGTGAGAGATGTAATGAACACATTCTACTTTTCCATTAATCTGATTTCTGTTTTAGACACAAATGAAACCATCACTTCCGAGAAGGGCTATTTCCTGCAAAGCATAAAGGAAAACTACAGGGACTCTCAGGCAGAGGTCCAAATGCTTCCTTGCAATCAGTCTCTTCTCTATGGACTAAAAAGAGCTCTGGAGATTTCCCCCGCTGGGTCTGTCATTGTCGTATTCACTTCTGGTTCCATGATAGATTACAATGATACTCAGCTCCTGTCTGAAGTTTACACATTGCTGGAGGAAAATAAATCCCAAGTAAGAACCTTCCATGTAAAGTCATACATCGTCTACGTATCTCTGACCAATAGCTAATCATATTATCTTTCTCCAGGTTTACTTTCTGCAGCATCTATGTAGAATGTACAAGTTATGTAACATCAATTAATGTCTATATTTCTCTTACCCCTAGACAATTATAGTATTTCTCTCTTCAGGTTTATGTCATGCTATATACTGGAAAGTGTTCAGTGAGTGCCTTAGAAGAAAAAATATTCAATAAAATTTCATCTCTTAGTTTTGGAGAATTCCTCAATGTGAATGATTATAATTATTATCAGGTAAGGCGTTGTATTTGTCTATTTATAAGTCTAAGCTACTGATGATGATGATAAATATAGACAAATGATGTATATTTAATTTACAAAGATGTTTCTCTCTTGTTTGTTTTAAATTTTCTTGATAAGTCATCTCGCAGTTATCATCAGGGTCCAGAAAAATTAACCCAGGCTAGTTCACTCATCACTAGACAGTCAGAAAAATGTTCCTTAAGCCCTATACACACGATTTTCCTATGTATAAAAAAACGATAGAAAAAAATGATCGTCTGTGTGGAAGTCCATCGGTCAAAAATCCACGCATGCTCAGAATCAAGTCGTCGCATACTCGGAAGCACTGAACTTAATTTTTCTCAGAACGTCGTAGTGTTTTACGTCACCACGTTGGATTTTTGACTGATGGTGTGTAGGCAAGACTGATGAAAGTCAGTTTCATCGGATATCCGATGAAAAAATCCATTGGATTAGATTACATCAGATATCCGATTGTGTGTACAGGGCTTTAGTAGACATAATCAGGTAGGTAATATCATAAACAGGTGAGACCAGCACTGTGTGGACTGTTCAGAGGGAACCAAACGCATGTAAAGCGAATAATACCTTTATTAAGGAAAGTGAATATAAATAAACACACCACCAATATCAAACTGTATACAATAAACCCACAACAAGACAGTGACCCACAAACAGCAACAGACAAACAAGTGAGGACAATTAAAAGAGAATACCGAAATCATAAACGTAACCAGGCTGGGGTCATACACAGGAGATCAGCAGATGGGGGCAAGGAGCAGGACAGGGCAGAGGGAAGGTGGACGGGATCAGGCAGCAGGGCATGGATACAGGGTAACAGGCTCAGGATCAGGATCATGATCATGGGTATACAGGATAACAAGATCAGACTCAGGTACAGGTCAGGGCACAAGGAACATACCAGAGCAAGAATGTGAATGCTTGGCAGGTATTTATACACACCAGTGGCGGTTCGTCCATAGAGGGCACCGGAGCGCTGCCCCCTTTTGCTCCCGCACTGCCACTGAATACAATATATATATTCTGGCATTGCATGAATCTATGTATTGCTGCTGCCGCCAACTATTCAGATTGGTTAAAGCATCATTGATGGCGGGAGAAGACATCGAGGGTCCATGGAAGGAGGTTGACCGACCCCAGAAAGGTAAGTTCTGGGTGGCCGAATTTACAGGGCACAGTGGCGACAATTACAGGGCACAGTGACGACAATTAAAGGGCACAGTGGCAACAATTGGTACAGTGGCGACAATTACAGGCACAGTGGTGACAATTAAAGGGCACATTAGCGACAATTAAAGGGCACAGTGGCAACAATTGGTACAGTGGCGACAATTACAGGGCACAGTGGCAACAATTGATGGGCATAGTGGCTGCTTATGATGGCATAGCACAGAGGTGACAATTGATGGCACAGTGGTTGCGTTTGATGGCATAGCACAGTGACTGTGTTTAATAGCATGGCACAGTGGTGACAATTGATGGCACAGTGGCTGCATTTGATAGCATGGCACAGTGGTGACAATTGATGGCACAGTGGCTGCATTTGATGGGCATAGTGAGGCTGCAATTGTTTTGTTTTTTTTCGTTTGTTTGAGCCCCCCCAAAAATGTTGAGCAACAGCTGCCACTGATACACACACATGTAATTAGCCTCAGGTGACGCCTGATCGCAGGAGGTAATGTCTGCTCCACACTGCCAAGAGACACGCGATAGTGGACATTGGTACTGCGGCCCAAAGATCTAACAGTGCCACCAGCAGGTGAAAACTTTCATGGCAGCTCCCGACTGTTTGGAGACACCGCCTAGTGGACACCAGTACTGCGATCCACAGGACTGACAGCGCCACCAAAGGGTGAAACCTTTCCTGACAGGTAGAAGATCAGTCCACTATTGCTCACTGCAAAAGGATCCCCTCAGAAGCCTCAATAGAAACATTGGTTAAGAAAGGCTACTCTAGACACTGGCCTACAAATGCCATTATGGAAAATACAGCTCTGGTTTTGCATTTGCCCCCTTATCTGGAGTCATCGCTATTGTTAGCTCTTGAATTTTCGAGTCCGGATAGATCACCATGGGGGGTTATTTACGAAAAGGCAAATCCACTTTGCACTACAAGTGCAAACTACAAGTGCAAAGTGCACTTGAAATTGCACTGAAAGTGTACTTGGAAGTGCAGTCGCTCTAGATCTGAAGGGGTAGATCTGAAATGAGGGGAAGCTCTGCTGATTTTATTGTCCAATCATGTGCAAGCTAGAATTCTGTTTTTTTTTTCCTTGCATGTCTCCCCCAGATCTACAGCGACTGCAATTCCAAATGTACTTTTAGTGCAATTTCAAGTGCACTTTGCACTTGTAGTTTGTACTTGTAGTGCAAAGTGGATTTGCCTTTCGTAAATAACCCCCCAGTGTGTGTTTTTGAAATTTCATATTGAATAGTATGTTTTGTCTGTTTATTTTAGATACTAACACAATAAATATATATCTCCTTTACAGTTGATGAACTCACTGGAATTACTTTTATCTAAACCTCTGAATTCATCTGTGAACATTCTGGACATAAAATTTATTGTCAACGATCAATACATCCAAGAGTTTCATGTCCCGACTTCCTTATCATACTTACTGATCACAAGAGATGATAAATTCACTCTAAACATAACCGATCCAAATGGTAAGAATTTTATTATAGAACTAAAGTACAAGAATATCTAAACAATCTACATATTTATCCATTCCTCATCATTGTGACAAGATGTCCGCCTCCCACCACTAAAATACAAGAAATAGGAGCTCCTGAAGAAAACATTTGCATACATCTCCCTGGTAGTCAGAAGAATCTACCTAGGTTAACTTTCAACCACTTCAGCCCATTTTTACTTCAGCCCAATGCTGTATCTTGGCCTAGACCAGTGTTTCTCAACTCCAGTCCTCAAGGCCCCCCAACAGGTCAGGTTTTCAGGATTTCCATTATTTTGCGCAGGTGATTTGATCAGTTTCACTGCCTTAGTAATTCCCACAGCCTTTTCATCTGAGGGAAATCCTGAAAACATGACCTGTTGGGGGGGGCTTGAGGACTAGAGTTGAGAAACACTGGCCTAGACCAACAAGGCCCAGGCCTAGGGTAGCACTTTGCAGGGAGGCAGCACGAAAAGAGTCCCCGTAGCTTGCACTACACTTTTGGTGTAGCGCTAATCTTGGGGCAGACTGGGCTGGGAAGGCAAATCAGTCTAGTGCACCCATAAAGCGACCACACTACTGTCGGTATAATGATACTGGCAGGGCCACCATCGTGGGGTGCCAGCCCATACACATGGAGGAGGCTAGGGAGTCAGACCCCAACCAATGAGTTGTTGTGTGTGCAGGTGGTGTTCCGCAACTGGGGGGGGGCTTTGCGTTGCTTAACCACTTACCGCCCGCCGCACGCCTATGTACGTCCACAGAATGGCACGTACAGGCAGATGGGCGTATACATACGTCCCTGCCTTCTAGCGGGTCGGGGGTCCGGCTTACCTCCGGGAGCGATCCGTCTTGAGGGGGCGGCAGTTTGTTTCTGCCCACCCCCTTCGTGATCGCTGACAGGCAGTTAGTGTTAGGTTCAGGGTAGCCCCCTACCCCCCCTAATAAAGTTTTAACCCCTTGATCACCGCCCTAGTTAACCCTTTCACCCCTATTGCCAGCGTCACTAAGCGATCATTTTTCTGATCGCTGTATTATGCGCTAGTGTCGTGCCGCTAGGTAGCTAATTTTTTTTTTATTGCGATTTTTTTTTACTAAAGACATGTGGCTGAATACATTTTGGCCTAAATGATTGACTAAAATTTAGTTTATTCAATTTTTCTTATAACATAAAGTAAAAAAATATTGATTTTTTTTCCAGAATTGTCGCTCTATTTTTGTTTAAAGCGCAAAAAATAAAAATCGCAGAGGCGATCAAATACCACCAAAAGAAATCTCTATTTGTGGGAAGAAAAGGACACACATTTTGTTTGGAAGCCACGTCGCACTGACGCGTTGTGCAATTGTCTGTTAAAGCGCAGTGCCGAATTGAAAAAACGCCTCTGGGTATTTTAGCAGCGGTTAAGTCGCGAGCGTTAAAGGTTGTGACTGTCTTATCATAACAGTGGACCTCCCATGACTGGTAAAACCTGAAGTGGTGGCATCATGCATATGTTCCTATGTCCCATCTGCTGTTGGCGCTCCCTCCTCTTCACACTCGTGACAGCGCCCCTCTAAATGTTGCACCCCCGGGGCGGTGGTCCCCCTCGCACCCCCCATGCTACGCCACTGTCCAAGCACACAAGTTTGTCATGGTTTCCAGTAGAGATTAATATTTGAATTAAGAATCAGATCTTTACAGAGTGTATCCGGACTGCTGGAGATATATGAACCGTGACCGAGAGCTGTAACTCTCCCTTCTTTATACTATCCGCTAGTACTAGATCAAAAACTCTTTGTACAGACATATGTACAGAGCTGGGTCTCTTTGTCACCAGTATTTTCATTGGAAATTCAGTCAATTTCAGTGATTTTTTGATGGCCAATTCTGTATAGAGTGGAACTTTGGATTACGAGCATAATCCGTTCCATGCTTGTAATCCAAAGCACTCTCATATCACAGCAAGTTTTGCCATAGAAGTCAGTGGAAATAAATATAATTCGTTCCACATTGACTTCTATGACATGCAATACCGCATGTGGTCAGAGGTCGGGGAGGGAGCCGGAGATCATCGGAAATACCCAGGGACGGCTCGGCTGATCTCAGAAACCCTCGGAAAGGTTTGAGTATTTACGGAGTGATTCCAAGTGATTCTGAGTAAACTGTTCTGAGGGCCTACGGTGCCCCAAAACCTTAGGCCAAATGCAGTACTGCACACCCCATTAGCTTGAATTATGCTAGTTTTGCGAGACAACACTCGCAAACCGAGTCAGAATTAAAAAAAGAAAATTGCTCGTTATTCAAAATGCTCGTTAACCGCATTGTGGGTGCCGCCGCTAATTGAGAAAGTGGGGGGGGGGGCCTTTACAAATATATATATATATATATAAAGGGGGGCTTGCCATACGGCACCTTGGGGACCTCTGGACCCTTTAATAAGAAAATAAAATATAAATATATATTTAAAAAACATTTTTTTTAATAAAAAAAAAAAAGTAAGTTGCCATCCAGGGCCATGAGGACCTCTGGACCCTTTAATAATAATAATAAAAAATATATATATATATATATATTATATATATATATATATATATATATATATATATTAGTATATATATATATAAAGTAAAAAAGAAAAAGAAATAAAAAGAAAAAAGTAAAAAAAAAATATATAAAAAAGGATATAAAAAGTAGGTTGCTATCCAGGGCCATGAGGACCTCTGGACCCTTTAATAATAATATATATATATATATATATATATATATATAATTATATAATATATATATATATATATATAATATATATATATATATATACATATATATATATATATATATATATATATATATATATATATATATTATATATACACATATATATATATATATATATATATATTATATATATATATATAATATATATAATACATATAGTAAAAAAAAAGAAAATAAAAAGAAAAAAAGTAAAAAAAATATATATAAAAAAAGATATAAAAAAATTGAAACATTTTTTGTTATAAAAAAGGGGGGTTGCCATCCAGGGCCCTGGGGACCTCTGGGCCCTTAATAAAAATAAATGTGTATATATGTATATATATATATATATATATATATATATATATATACATATAAAAAAATGTAATAAAAAAAAAGGGGGTTGCCATCCGGGGGCCTGGGGACTCTGGGTACCTCTGGGCCCTTCAATTTAAAAAAAGGGGGGTTACCATCCTGGGGACCTCAGGGCCCCTTACAGGTATACTGCCTGTACCCTGGTTGTGATTATAGAATCTGTTGAAAATGAATGTCCACATCATTGATGTTCATCATTCTCACATCTGATTTTTTTTTCTGCAACTGCTAAAAAAAAGCGAGAGGGAGAAAAAAATATATATATACAGTGTATATATATATATATATATATATATATATATATATACACATACATATATATTGCTTTAAAAAATTTCATCTTCTCCATTATGTCACTGTTGGATTAGTCTACTGTTTTCATTGTTTGTATTATGTATGTCAAAAAACTAATATTTACATTTTCTTTTTTAGAAAACACAATTACATTGGAGGAGAATCCTTATATTAAACAGAATTATTACAACCTTTACAAAAATGCCTTCATAAGTTCCCATTTGGTAAAAGGTCCAGCTGTGGGATCCTGGACTCTAAAGGCTTGGGGGAATGGATTGCTTATTGTTCAAGTATTGGGGTTTACTGGTAAGTTATATCATATCTAGGCAGTAGAGGGCAGCAGAGCCCTATAATAGCAAGCTTGAAACCTTCATTAAATGTAGAATTGTGATTTGCAATAGATAATTGCATTAGAACAAAGACTAATTTCTCTACTCTCGCATCTTTTTGCAGGGCTGAACACAACAGGTACGTCTGACTGACTATTTATTATTATAATTACTACGCTACATGATTATTTTATCTTCATTTATACAAAGCATTGTTAAAAGAAATATATTTTCATTTTATATATATATATATATATATATATATAATATATATATATATATATATATACAATAAAACCTTGGATTGTGAACATAATTTGTTCCGGGAACATGCTTGTAATCCAAAGCACTTGTATATCAAAGCAAATTTCCCCATAAGAAATAAAGGAAACTCAAATGATTTGTTCCACAACCATTTATTTATAGGTCCTTCAGTTTATAGTCCATATAAAAAGATTATAACAATGTGATTGGTTGTGTAACCATAAAATGTCCATCCACAAATGGAAGCCTCCCCAAGGGGATTTAAAGCAAAATCCAGTAGGAGCTCCAGAGTATAAAAGAGAAGAGAGGCGCCTCTAAGTGTAGCAATATGGTTACATTTAATGAAGGCAGGAGCGTTTGAAGGAATTTGGGGGCCCCAAGCAAAATGAGGGCACCCAAGCACTCCCCCCTCGCACGCAAAGCCAACGTTAGCGATACACTCATTTTTTACACCCATGTTCTTATCCTCTCTCCCCCTCCCTAGTTCCTATGTTTTTATATTCTCATCACCCCTTCTTCCCTGTAGGCTGCCGCTGTAGCGTGACCAAGCTCCTTTTCCTCCAGTCAGTCCGGTGTTCTATCATTATGGGTCCCCTATCAGATAGTGCCTGGGCCAGGCTGGGTACAGCGCGGTACAGGAGATCCAGTTTCCTGTGTTCCCGGCTGGACTAAAAGGAAGTGAATACTCAGTGTGCACTTCCTGTCAGTCCGGCTTGGAACAGGAAACTGAATCTCCTGTACCACGCATGGTACCCGGCCAGACTGACAGGACTCCAGTAGGAAGGAAGAGGAGCTCAGCCACGTTACAGCCTTGGAAGGGGAAGTTGGGGGCCAGGCCGGGTACTGTGCGGTACAGGAGATTCAGTTTCCTGTGTTCCCGGCTGGACTAAAAGGAAGTGAGTATGATTTAGTTTGCATGTGCCGCGCTATATAAGTTTTCATTCATTCATTCATTCAGTGTGCACTTCCTGTCAGTCTGGCTGGGAACAGGAAACTGAATCTCCTGCTCCAGGTGCGGTACCCGGCCTGTCTGACATGACTCCAGGAGGAAGGAAGAGAAGCTCAGCCACGCTACAGCATGGGAAGGGGAGGTTGGGGGTCCCAGGCCAGCTTGGGCCCCAAGTAATTGTTTGTTTTGCCTGTCCTGTAGCAACGAGGCCTGAATGAAGTTTCAACATTTTGCAACTCACATGGTTGATGATTAAAAGAGGCACATGGAAGGCACGACATCAAGTGTGTTTCTAACTGTTAAGATGGGTGAGCTATGTGTGTCCCGACACTGATCACTGCTCCCGAGTACAGGGAACTGTGATCAGTGCCCTGTTACTAGGAAGATTGGGGAAATGCTTGTTTAAGTCAGCATTTCCCTATTCTTCCTCTCCGTGAAACGATCATAGGTACACCCGTTTAAGGACTCACGTAGCTTTTGGCGTGCGCCCACAATGCTGCATCTTAAAGGGGACACATATATATAGGGCTGTGGAAAAAATGTATTTAAAATCTGAATCGAGTTGCAAGGGAAAATCGATTCAGATTTTTACCAAATCGATTCTTTCAAATAATTTTTTTTCATAGGACCGGCGCTCCGTGGACTAGGCTGAAGCCGTGGCCTTGCCTAAAAAATCCTTCCCGCAGCTTGCCGCGATCCTGGGAAAAGGCTCTGAGGCCGGACGCTATGGAATATGCCAAAAAGGCCTTTTTCCAGGATCGCGGCGAGCTGCGGGCAGGATTTTTTAGGCGAGGCCACAGCTTCAGCCTATTCCCAGGATTGCCGGCGGACTAGGCTGAAGACGCGGCCTTGCCTAAAAACTCCTGTCCAATAGGGAAAAAAAAAACTTGATTCGAATCGTGAATCAAGTTTTTTTTTAAATTGCAGATTTTTTTTTTTGCCCAAAATCGCCCAGCCCTACGTATATACCGTATATATATATGTCGATCTGCCCACAGGAGGCATTGTGTCAACGTATATATGTGTGGCCTGGCGGTTAAGCAGTTGAGCCACCATTTCTGTTTCACATCCACAACAATTTCTCAACTATTTTTCATAATTGTATTATTATTTTTTTTATATATTATATTTTGTTTTAGGAAACTGCTCTGACTCTGACTGTCACCCGAAAGCGTCATGTGGAGAGTTTGGTGGGGACCAGCAGTGCACGTGTAAAGTTGGATTTGCCGGAGACGGGTCGTCTTGTGACGACATTAATGAATGTCGGGATCGTTACACCAACAATTGTGATTTTTATGGTGGTGGTTTCTGTGTGAACACTATCGGATCTTACACCTGTAATTGTAACCCTGGATTTCAGTATAAAGAAGGAATTGGCTGTGTTGACATTGATGAGTGTGCGGAGAGCTCTCTGAATGATTGCCTTCCATTAGCTGTGTGTACAAACGGATACGGGACTTACACGTGTACTTGTCCTTCCAGATATTATGAAAAAGAATCATCTTCCTGTACTGACCCTTGCTCCCGCCACACCATACTTAATGACAGGTGGCGCAGCACTTCTAACATTCATAATTATCCTGACTTCTATAACACTATGGATTGGGTTCATTGTGACAGTTACATGAATGGCTGGTATCGGTTTAAAGGAGAATATAACCTGCAAATCCCTGAGTACTGTGTACCAATTTATAGCTGTGGAGCTCACGCTCCTATGTGGTTGGAAGGCTCCCACCCAACAATTGAAAATGGCATCGTCAATCGTACAGCTTGTGCCAACTGGGGTGGGTGCTGTGTATGGTCAAGGCCCATTTCAGTGAAAATGTGTCCAGAAGGCTTTTATGTGTACAAAATTCAAAGTACACCAAGCTGCTACTACGCCTATTGTACAGGTAAGAAGCCATCTAACATGATGTCAGATACAATCTACCTTATTCAATAAAATGTATTATCTGTCCCCCTATGTGTAACAATGTGTACAAAACTGGCAGGATTTAATTATATTTAATTATTCAAATGTTAGTTATTTATGACTTCATTCTGTTTGAATAATGCAAAACCAGTGCAAAACCAGTGCTAAACGAGTGCCAAACTAGTGCAAAACTAGCGCAAAAACAGTGCAAAACTATTGAAAAAACTGTGCAAAACCAGTACAAAACTAGTGCAAAACCAGTGCAAAACCAGTGCAAATCAACATATAATAACTGAGAAATATGTTGTAATGCCATTCTTATTGGGTTTTCTTATATTCATACTATTAACTTCTTTTTAACGTTTTAAGCCATATCAATGTTCACAAAGCTTAAGCGACGTAGTACCAAATAGCAAAAAGTGCTCTGGTCAAAAGGGGGTAAATTCTTCCCGGGCTGAAGTGGTTAAAATGCTTTTCGCTATTTTGAAAAATTAGCTTGTTTTTTATGGACTCTCAATCCTGTGGTATCACAAGTGTCCTGATGATACCACTGGATTGAGATTCCATTTAAAAGTAGCTAATTTTTAATGAATAGAGAAAAGAATTTTAAAGTGGAGTTCCACCCAAAAATGGAACTTCCGCTTAATCCACTCCTCACCCCCTCACATTTTTTTTGGGGGGAGTGGGGGCTTCAGGAGGAGTGGGACTTCCTGTCCCACTTCCTCCTTCCGCCGAGGGGCTGGTAAGGCGATTAAGCTTAATCGCCTTACTGCAGCCCCTCCCCTAGGCAATTGCTTAGGACACTGACAGGTCCTAGATGATTGCCTCTCCAATCAGCGGCGGGCCGCGCCCCTCGCGCATGTGCAGTGACGCTCGCGCATGCGCAGTGGGTGCCCGGCCGTGAAGCCGAAGGCTGTCACTGCCGGGTGCCCACAGTTAGAATGAAGACGCCGGCCGGGGAGGGGGGGAGAGGAGCGGAACCCCGGCCGGCACCTTGCTGGAACGCAGGAGCAGGTAAGTGTATGTTTATTAAAAGCCAGAAGATACACTTTTTGTAGCTGCTGACTTTGAATAAACATGACATTTGGCTGGAACACCCCTTTAACCACTTCAGCCCCGGAAGAAGTTACCCCCTTCTTGACTGCGTCGCTTTAGCTGACAATTTTTTGGTCGTGCGACGTTGTACCCAAACAAAATTGACGTCCCTTTTCCCACAAATAGAGCTTTCTTTTGGTGGTATTTGATCACCTCTGCGTTTTTTATTTTTTTGCGCTATAAACAAAAAAAAAGCGACAAGTTTGAAAAAAATGCAATATGTTTTACTTTTTGCTATAATAAATATCCCCAAAAAAATATATATATAAAAAAAATGTTCTTCCTCAGTTTAGGCCGATACGTATTCTTCTACCTATTTTTGGTAAAAAAAATCGCAATAATCGTTTATTGATTGGTTTGCGCAAAAGTTATAGCGTCTACAAAATAGGGGCTAGTTTTATGGTATTTTTATTATTAATTTTTCTTTTACTAGTACTGGCAGCGATCTTTTTTATCATGACTGCGACATTATGGCGGACACATCGGACACTTTTGACGCCATTTTGGGACCATTGTCATTGATACAGCGATCAGTGCTATAAAAATGCTCTCATTACTGTAAAAATTACACTGGAAGGGAAGGGGTTAACCAGTAGGGGGCACTGAAGGGTTTAAGTGTGTCCTAAGGGGTGATTCTAACTGTAGGGGGATGGACTGTGTGTGACATGACACTGATCACTGCTTCCAATTACAGGGAGCTGAGACAAGTGTCCTGTCACTAGGAAGAATGGGAAAAAGCTTGTTTATATTAGCATTTCCCTGTTCCTCCTCTCCGTGAGACGATCACGGGTATCCCCGCGGTCAGACTCACAGAGCTTGTGGCGGGCACGTGCATCACCGGCGGTGCACGCGCACCCATAATTCTGCATCTTAAAGGGGACATGCAGGTACATTCATCTGCCCAGTCATGCCATTGTGTTAACGTATATCGTCATAATCTGGTCCTTAAGCACTTAACTTAGGGTGACCAGATGTCCCCGGTTTCAGGGGACAGCCCCCGGATTGAGGAGACTGTCCCCGGATCAAGTCTGTCCCCGGTTTTGTCCCCAGATTGACTTTGAACAAGAAAAAAATAATTCTGAATTACAAACCCGCTCCATTGCTCCTACTAGCTTGGGGGGTGTATTTTTTCCCATTATCTGTGCCCCTTTCTGATGATCATGTGCTGGTCGGAGCGGAGGGAATATTTCTTCAGTTTTGGGCACGTGCCCATTCAGCTCTGCTAAGATGTTCTTCTGCCTTGGCTCAAGTCCCGGCCAGCCGCCTGCCTTCTTATCTCCTTACCTTCCCTGGTGGAGTGATCTTCCTCCGCACCCCACCCAGTAGAGCCAGGGCCCGGAGAGTGAGACTTGACAGACTGTGAGGCAGGCAGCGACAGGCAGAGAGTCACTGATGGCCGCCATTACTAGTAAAAAAAAAAATATGTCAACGGATTTCATTTAAAAAATCTGGTCACCTAAGCCCTACTGGCAAAAACTTTAATGTTAAGAAGAAGAGAGGCCACACCATCCTAGTGCAATATCTGTAAAACCATAAATCTACCCATAGATGTCCAGACTGACAAAGCATATCAGAGTAATACAAGCAGTTTGTGCACCCCGCTTGCTCCTGGGATTGGAAGGTCCTCATCAAAGATCCAAATCCTTACATGTTTTGAGTGTAATGCCCACTTCCTCAAAACCAAAACTTAAAAAAAAAACAAAAAAAAAAACACATAAGCCATTTGGATCTTTAATGAGGTCATCCCAAGCCCAGGAGCAAGCAGAGTGGAAAACTGATTGTATTACTCTGATATGCTTTGTAAGTCTGGACCTCTGTGAGTAGATGTAGTTACATTCTTTTGAATAAATGGTTTAGGAAATAATGTGCTAGACTTGTGCATCCTCTCTTCTTCTCTTCTTGGCTTTGGGACATTCCCAGTCCATAAAGGACTGCAAGGTGTTGTGCAAAACATTTTAGCATCAGACCACCACACGAATGCCCAGAAGGTGTTGTTTCTAACTCCCTTTTTGTGTAACTAAGTGATTTTCATTTGATTTATATTGAATAAAGGTAATCATTTTGTAAAACTAACTAAACTTACAATAACATTTCAGAGACTCAGACAAACACCACTGCAACAACTTTTACAACAGCTTTTAGTACGGTGGTTCCTACAGGTACAGTCTATGAGACTTTCTATCCAAATACGGATGTTCAAAATGATATAACCGACTCTGCATCTACGGCATCTGATATCACCATGGCTCTTGCCGTGGAAAGTTCCTCCACTAATGCTCTTACTGCATCAACTCTTACTACGGGTTCTTCTACAACGGCAGTCACATATCAAAGCTGTACAGTCAGAGGTAAGTAGGGGAAAAAGCTTCAATTTTTTTTGTAGACAGCTGACCACAAAGACAACTGACAACAGACAACTGACCACAAAGACAACTGACAACAGACAACTGACCACAAAGACAACTGACAACAGACAACTGACCTCAAAGACAACTGCCCACAAAGACAACTGACAACAGACAACTGACCACAAAGACAACTGACCACAAAGACAACTGACAACAGACAACTGACCACAAAGACAACTGACCACAAATACAACTGACAACTGACCACAAAGACAACTGACCACAAAGACAACTGACCACAAAGACAACTGACCACAGACAACTGACCACAAATACAGCTGATTATGCAGACAAATCGACTTATTGACACCATGGAGATTATTTACGAGAAGGCAAATCCACTTTGCACTACAAGTGAATAAATGAATGAATGAGTAACATGTATAGCGCTACAAATGCAAACTAAATCGCCTCAAGGCGCTTTTTCAGCCAGTGTCCGCCTGCGTCTTCAGAAGAGGTGGGTCTTAAGCTTCTTCCTGAAGGCCAGATGGTTTTCTTCTGAGCAGATGTCCGCATGTAGAGCGTTACATAGCCAGGGTCCTTGGACTGTGAACCTTCATTCGCCTTTTGATTTGTAGCGGGTCCTGGATGTGGAGGAGGTTCGGATTAGTTGACCGGAGGGGGCGACCTGGGGTGTAGTGCTTTATTTTGTCGTAGAGGTATTGCGGGGATTTTCCTTGTGTGCATTTGTGAGTGAGGCATAGGGTCTTAAATGTAACCCGATCCTTCACGGCTAGCCAATGGAGGGTCCTCGGGGACAGGGTGATGGATTCCCAGTTATTTTCTCCATTACCAGTCTGGCTGCCATGTTCTGGACAGCTTGTAGACTTAAAATTTAGTATTTGGGAAGTCTGAGGTAGAGGGAGTTTGTGTAGTCGAGTCGGGAATCAATGATTGTTCCAACTACTGCTGCTGTATCTCTTTCCAGAATGAAGGGGACGAAGGCGAAGAAAGTGGTGAGATCCACTGACTACTGATCCTATTTGTGCATCCATTGTCATGTCTGTGTCAAAGATGACTCCAAGGCTTTTGAATTTAGTGCTGGGGGTGATGGTTTGTCCAAGGATGGTGGGTGGTGTGAAAGTCGTGCTAGGGTTTTTGTTTCGGTTTGCATGGAAGAAGAGGAGTTCTGCTTTAGATCAATTAATTTTGAGGGAGCTCTCTGTCAGATTCAGATTTAACTGGTACAAAAATATTTCAATTGGCAATGTCAGACCTATCAGAAGTCTGGAGCGAGGGTTCAGCTCATGCAGTAGAGCCGGCACTGAGACTGAGAACTCACCTCAGTCTCAGAGAGAGGAGGGAGATGCTGCCTTCATTTTAGTAGGGAACAGCATTTGTGATGTGTAAGTACAAGAGGGGAGGGACACAACTCTGATAGGTGGGGGACACCTGATGTATGGGACACGGTGATGGGGACACCTGGTGTATGGGGACACCTAATGCATGGGGGTAATGTAATGGATCCACCTGATTTACGGAGACACCTTATATATGGGTACACCTGATGTAAAGGGGACACTGTGATGGGGTAAACTGATGTAAGGGGGCACGGTCATGGTAACACCTGATGTATAAGGGGACACTGTCATGGAGATGTTGTGTCAATGTGCAATAGATAGGCACTGTGATAAGGGAACCCAATGTATATGGGTACTGTGATAGGGGAGCCTGATGTAAGGGTTCACAGTGATGGGGACACCTGATGAAGGCTGGTAGGGGCCCTAGTGCATTACTTTGCCCAGAGGCCCATGATGCTATTAAGATGGCACTGGAGATCATCAGGTGACAGATACAAGACATCATTGATTGGAAAGATAAAAATTACAAAAAATTAACAAGGTTCCTTTAAGCCTATGGGTTGATCTTCCCAGACAGAACATGTTCATATTTTACCTTCTTTTTTGTAATATTAAGATGGCCACATCTAAAATCATCAGTTTTGTTTATTGTCACATGTTCTAGATTCTCCAACAACAAGGATTTTGGTCCATGCATTCTGTGGATTTGATGTTCATATTAGCAACGATACAGAGAAAATTCAGGGAATGTGATCACTGGAAACTGTTTTGACATTATCATTTTTTGTTGCAGAAGGGACCTCATTTACTGTGTTGGCGGATAAATACCTCAATTTTTGGGGTTTTCCATTTTACCTGGAAAAAGTTGTGAATGGCTTATCTCTAAGATTTCCCTGCATTACTCGCCAATATATTTCAGTATTGCTGGACAATGGAGGTAAAAATGAAATAATTTCTTTAGTCGTTGCATTAGAAGTTTGATATTAGAGATTTTGTTTTAAAGGAGAATTTAAAATTGTCTCTTGAATGTTCTGTCCCTCTTTTCTCGGTGCTTGGGTTCTTCCAGCTGGTGGTTGTCCTAAGGTCACGTACACACAATAGGTTAAACCAATGAGAATGGTCTGATGGACCGTTTTCATCGGACCAAGCCGATCGTGTGTGGGCGCCATCGGTTAGTTATCCATCGGTTAAAGAAAAGCCAACTTGTTTTAAAATTAACCGATGGATTCCTAACCGATAGGTCAAAACCGATCGTTAGTACGCATGACCATCGGTTAAAAATCCACGCATGCTCAGAATCAAGTCAACGCATGCTTGGAAGCATTGAACTTCATTTTTTTCAGCACGTCGTTCTGACCTGATCGGTTTTTAACCGATAGTGTGTAGGCGCGACGGACCATCAGTTAGCTTCATCGGTTAACTGATGAAAACAGTCCATCAGACCGTTCTCATCAGATGGACTGATCGTGTGTACTTGGCATAAGACTAATACAGTATTCTAAAAGGAAGTGTGGCTGATATGTCCTCAATAGATATGGCAACTCATTCCAGTATGAAAAAGAAACATGAGAGGGAGTGGATAGGGATTTATATCGGTGTCAAACGACCAAAATAAAAATATACATTTTATTTTATTACATCAAAGTTATAAACATACAATATAATCAAAAATCCATAAAATAAAAAAGAAAAGGAGAAAACACATAGTAATTACTACTGGCCAGAGGGTTAACGGGCTGCTGAAGTTACAGGTCAAATGTTCCCTACATGTTTCGCCAATGCGTTGGCTTCTTCAGGGGAAATTAACATGAACGGTACTGTAAAAACAGCTATAGAGAAGAGTAATGCCCTGTACACACAATGTCACCCATCTGTGAAAAAAAATAGAACCTGTTTTAAAATTTTCTGATGGTTAAAAAGACGATTGTCTGTGGGGAAATCCATCAGTCAAAAATCTACGCATGTTCAGAATCAAGCCGACGCATGTTCGGAAGCATTGAACTTCATTTTTCCCTGCACGTCGTTGAGTTTTACGTCACGATCAGATTTTTAACTGATGGTGTGTAGGCAAGACTGATGAAAGTCAGCTTCATCGGATATCTGATGAAAAAATCCATCAGACCGTTTTTATCAGATAAACCGATCGTGTGTATGAGGCATAAGAGATACAAAAATATATTAAACACTATTAACAATCACATTATGTAATAATAAAATTGAAAAATATTGAAGTGTGTTATGCTGGGAAAGCAACATGGCAAACAGGGTCTCCCCTCGAGGGCACCCCTAACCCCCAAACTAAATTAACCACCACCTACCCTGGTATTTCCAGATAGCCGGGTCAACACTGGGACCGCCCAGAGACCACAAATCGATACCAGTACAGTGTGGCTGAAGGGGGCAGGAAAGGAACCAGGCTCAAACTGGAGATAAAAAATTGAGAAACAACTAGAAAATGAAAGGACAGAACAGTAACATAGCTTCAATACCTACCAAAAAAATATTTGAAAACTCATTTCGAATGCTGGAGCGCTAGGCTGATCACAGACTTGCCAGTTAGGCGACTTAGGACAATTAAGTTGAAGCCGAGTTAGATAGACTAATTGTAAAAAGACAAAATAAGACAAGTCCTACTTTAGGATTTTTTTATTACTTTTTTTTTTTTAACTGGAAACATCTTTAAATTTAGTTGGATATAACGCACTGAATCAAATAAGGTTTACACTTACCAAAAGCAAGTAATACATGCCTCAGGTATCCAAAGGAATTGGCCAAGGTGGAAGAGTACAAACAAGTTAGCTGCTCACGATGGAATGCTAGGCTGGATACAAGTGCCCAATCCAGAGAATGAAGACACGATCAGCCTAGTAATCAGTGTAGAAAAGGAGAGGAATAGTTTATTTATATCATAACCTCCAATGCATGGAAACATGTAACTAAAGAGGTCCCAGTAAGTAATGCTTACCTTGTATATATGGTAGTGATATAATAGAACCCCAGACATCCAACAAAGGTTAATACTAGACATGTGCATTCGTTTTCGTGCAAATTTCGGGTATTTTCATTATCGTTTTAACAAACTAAAACGAATGCGCAGAATCCGAAATCCGAAAGATCCAACATAAAAAATGTTTTATTTTTCTTTTCGTTGCTACAACATTTGGATGTAGATAGGAGATTCGACATGACGGTGACAATAGCGATCTGTGTCTATCAAACATGCGGTTCAATGTGCCTAACCTATCTCTATTAATCTGAGATTATTCAACATACAGAGGAAAGATTCAACATTATAGAGACAGTGTCAGGGTAGACCATTCGACATGAACGACGAAGATTCGAGAAGCAGAGAAAAACTTACAAATGTTGAATCTGTCATTGAAGGCTTATGGTGTCTGTCGGATGTTCTAAAAAGATTTGACAAAGAAGCTAAACTGTACAACGCCGCGATCGTACATTTCTAGTCAAATGTTCCACCCATAGTCTATAGAAGAATTAGAATGTTGGTTGACTAGTATTAATAATTTTTAAATATAATTATCACTAGTGCCATACAACATTAGAATTCTACTATAGCTTGTAGGCGGAGAATTTGACCGGAAATGTACGATCGCGGCGTCATACAATTTAGCTGCTCCTTTGAATCTTCTTAGAACTTTGGACAGACACCATAAACCTTCAATGACAGATTTGACCTTAATTCATTCGGATTTTCGGACTAATGCATTTTTTAACAAAACAAAAAAAAAAAAAAACATTTTGGGAGTAACTAATAAAATGTATTTTTCAGACGAAAACCCAAAACAAAATATTTCAGTGTGCACATGTCTAGTTAATACAATATTCTGATCGAGGTGTAATTGTTTGAGGGTCCACTCAACTAAATTCAGAGTAATTTTCCCACTGGCTTTTTATTTTGGTGATTTTTATAGTCTTTCCCCAAATAGAATATTATCAACTGATTAAAAATAAGCTCATACATGTCTGTAAAATAT
This sequence comes from Rana kukunoris, assembly GCA_029574335.1. Classification (NCBI taxonomy): domain Eukaryota; kingdom Metazoa; phylum Chordata; class Amphibia; order Anura; family Ranidae; genus Rana; species Rana kukunoris. The sequence goes on from CM056054.1 coordinate 6,471,732, forward strand.
ATAACAATCCATTTCCAGCTTTTATATATCTCTCTTCATATATATAGATGATGAACATTGTTCTCAGGTTAAATAGTCACCGGTATGTGAGTTTCCTTGAGCATGGGATGCTTTTGGTGGGGTTTGGGTGTTTTATAGACATGTTGGGACTTCAGGAAAAGCCACATATAGTCATCCGAGGAAACCAATAGGACTTCCATAGAAGAGTCTTGGTCTCTTTTGCGTAATTATGCTGCCGTCAGTCTTAAAAAGATCATATTAATGAAAAATTCTAAGAACTATTAAATTTGTTCCTGAACCACTATCTTCTCCAAGGTATTCTGATGAATAAGGTAACTTTCAACCATTTCCCTTTCCTACCTCTTCTTCCTTCCCTCCTCTTCCTTTTTAATACACTGAGCCACAATCCATTGTTTACAGTGAGTTTCCATTGGGGCAGACAGGGATTATATAAATGTTTAAACACCTTAACAGATTCTAGCTTGGCTATAGTATTTTATAGTAACTTACTCTAAGCAATTCTTTATTTTGGAATCCTACATAGCATGGGTGTCCACAGAAGTTTTATTAGGGGGCATCATTTTACGGTCATCCATGCTCCACCCACTTTTGACAATGTAATGAAGGGGAAACAGTAGACTTTTTTCCAGGCGTGTGCTATGTACAGGGTGCAGATTCCAGATGTGTGCTATGTACAGGGTGAAGATTCCAGATGTGTGCTATGTACAGGGTGCAGATTTCAGGTGTGTGCTATGTACAGGGTACAGATTCCAGGTGTGTGCTATGCCATTGAGCGGCCGTGGAAAACCCACCCCATCCTCTGTTGTATAATGCAGAGCTGGGAAAAACCTGTGTGCAAGTCTATGGCGGACACCTTGCCGCTCACCGATTACAGGGGAGGCACTTTCCCCCCTTGCCCCTACCTGAGGATGCCCATGCTACATAGGCATTTCTGTGACAACACTGTTTCAATTTGTAATCTGTATTTTCCCTCTTTCTGTTCAGTTACAACTGAGACCATCAACACCAACAAGGACTTTTTCCTACAAAGCATAAATACAAACTATGGGGAATCTCAGACGTATGTCCAAATGTTTCCCTGTAACCAGTCCCTCCTCTATGGGCTGAAGAGAGCTCTGGAGATTTCCCCGGCTCAGTCTGTCATTACCGCATTCAGTTTTGGTTCCATGACAGATTACAATGACACCCAGCTCCTTTCTGAGGTTTATACATTGTTGGAGAAAAAGAAATCACAAGTAAGAACCTTTCATGTAAAGTTACATCATCTACGTATCTCTGACCGATGGATAATCATATTGTCTCTCTCCAGGTCTATTTCCTGCTGTATGCTGGGATTTGTTCAGCGAGTGCCTCTGAAAAAGAACTATTCAAAAACATTTCATCACTTAGTTATGGAGAAATCATCACTGTGAATAAGTATAGTTATTATCAGGTAAGAATGGAATGTATCTATATATAGATATACTGTAAAGCATATTATGCTTCCATCATTAAATTAATGTCCATACAAAAAAAATAAGTCTATATCTACCAGTGTGAAGTCCTTTTTTTGAAAGACAGTGCTCTTCAGCACATGTGAAACACCCAGGTACTTCTTCCACCAAAGCACATATATCCACCTACCCCAATGTGTGTGACTCTCAAAACCATGAGAAGTCATAACATGCATTGTCAGCAGATAATATGATCCAAATTGGATTGAGGTCTGGACTCCGTGTAGGCCAGTTCAGTTCCTTTACCCCAAACTCGCTCATCCATGTCTTTATGGACCTTGTGCACTGGTTTAAATCATTTAGTGGAGGGGGGATTATGGTGTGGTGGAGGGGGGATTATGGTGTGGGGTTGTTTTTCAGAGGTTGGGCTTGGCCCCTTAGTTCCAGTGAAGGTAACTCATAAGGCATTAGCATAGCAGGACATTTTGGACAATTTCATGCTCTGTAGGAACAGTTTGGGGATGGCCAGAGGTTTGGCTTGGCCCCTTAGTTCCAGTGAAGGCAACACTTAGGGTGTCAGCAAACCAATGATACAAAAAGAATAGTGCAGCGCAAATATTATACTAAGCATAAAATAATAATAAAGTGAATAAAGGCATAGATAAACATATGCAACAATGTGAAAAATGATAATAGTAGTGTCCTTGGAGAGAAGCAAAAAAGAATTCCGAAATGCAAATCCCAAGAATCCACACGGAGTGAGAGTGAAAGAGTGACACCAAACGAATCCTCCACCGTGTGATAGATGGCCTCTCACCTTATAGATTCGACCTATAATAGGTCACAAGGCATGTCAGCAGTATCCAAAGGCAGAAGACATACGGGAGCCATCCATTGGAGTATAATAGGCAATAGTAAACACTAGGGTCCGGGCTCAAACGTTCTCCATTGTACCAGCAAGGAAAGACAAGAGACAGGGATCTAATGCTCTCTGGTATGACCATTTAATAAGGCATCAAATAAATCGTAAACACACTCACATTTAAAAACACTCTCCGCTGAGTGTCAGCATACAGGCATAGCGATCTATGGCGATCATGGGTGACGTCCTGCGTGACTCCTCCCTCCGTACGCGTTACATCCTGTGGGCGGGACTTCTTCAGCGCGGGATAGGAAGTACACCTATAGGGTTATTAGTATTACTTACTCTTGGGGCTGTGGACCAAGATAGAGCTCCATGTCTCTATGTGCCTCGTCATATAGTGTTAGTAGCATGTTTTATTTGGTTGTAAGTTTATCTGTTATGCTTAAATATTAAAAAAATCAAACACTTTTTTTCTCTCTTGAAACTTTGCAGGTGATGAACTCATTGGAATTACTCTTATCTAAACCTCTAAATGCATCTGTGCACATCCTGGACATCAAATTAAATGTCACCGGGCAATACACCAAAGAGTTTAATGTCACAAGTTTCTTATCATATTTACTGATTACAAGAGATGACAAATTCACTTTTAATTTCACCGATCCAAATAGTAAGAATATGTTTATATAGTTACAGTGAGAATATTTGTACGTATCCATATATTGATCCACGTCTCATAATTGTAATCAGAAGAACTTCCTCTCTCTCCCAGCATTAAAATAAAAGAAATAAGGGTTTCTGCAATAAATTTTCATAGAAAGTTCCCTGGAAGCCATCAGAATCCACCTACTGATTAGATAGCTTGAACTCTTTTTTTTTTAAATAACGGAACTCTTGCCTTCTAAATTACCATAATTGTTAGGTCACCTGCAGCCAGGTGACAAGTGCACCCCATTGGGGTCAGGGATACACCACAGGGTAGTGAACCCAATAGCCGATTGCTGCTATCAGATAGGAAGCGTGAACCCAAGATTCCCCAGGGCGCGGAGTCTAAGACCCAGCTTTGTGTTCACCAGAGCCTCTAGTGGTGAGGATGGCCTTCGCCGCAGCTGGATCCAGGTTGCACCCCTGGGATCCCCTAGGTCACGCATCGCAGGGAGAGAGGGGAAGCAGCAAGCAGGACAAGCCATAGTGATGGGTAAGCCAAGGTCAGGGCAACAGGCAGACAAGGATAACCGAGGGACAGGCAAAAAGTCAGGGTCACAGGCAAACAGGAGAAGTCAGGGACGAGCAAAAAACAGTACATAGGAAGGTAATCGTAGCACACTGCAGACAGGAACTCAAGCTAACAACACGGTTGAACAGCACTGCAGAGCTGTAGTGCAACAGTTAATATAGACTTCCTGGGATGGCCTGGGTGGGGCCATACAGGAAGGAGAGGTGATAAAAAGGCAACCAGAACAGAGTCAGGCCTATAATGAACAGATGGAGACAGGTAAGCTGCCAGACTCTATTGCATAGCCATGACAATAATCCTAATGCCGTGTACACACGCTCAGGATTTCCGACAAGAAAACTGACTGTGTGTAGGCTCCACCGGACATGTCTTGTCAGAAATTTCGACCGTCTGTATGCAATTCCGGCGCACAAAAATCCTACGCATGCTCGGAATCAATTAGACGCATGCTCAGAATCATTGAACTTAATTTTTCTCGGCTCGTAGTGTTGTACGTTCAGAATTTTCGACAACATTTTTGTGACCATGTGACCAAGTTTGAGACAACATTTAGTCGGAAAAAAAAATCACGTTTTGTTGTTGGAATGTCCGATCGTGTGTACGCGGCATAAGCCTTTGCCAGGTCATGGAAACAAAATATGGCTCCTTACATCCCTACGGTGATAGAAATACAAAATACTAACATAGCTTTTGAAAAAACTGTTGCCAAAATTCATGGGCTACTTGACAAATAAAGATAACTGATATACTGTTTTATGATAGGCCTTAAAGGGGTTGTAATGTTAAATGTTTTTTCACCTTAATGCATCCTATGCATCAAGGTGAAAAAAAACACCTTGTAGTGTCCGGCCCCCTCTGTTTTACTTACCTGAGCCCTGAATTACCGTGGGCGCGATCCCGCTGTCGCTCTCTCCTTGGCTCTTCATTGGATAAATTGATAGCAGCACAGCCATTGGCTCCCGCTGCTGTCAATCAAATCCAATGATGCGGGAGCCGGGGGGCGGTGCTAAGACCTGCGTTTGGGCGCTACGGATGCTAAAAGCTGGGCATGGGATCGCCCCTGCAAGGTACCCCCCGTTGGGAGAGAACTTCCCAGAGGGGGTTATCTGATGCATTGGGGAGCTGAGAGAGCCGCCGTGGAACCCCAGAAGAGGAAGATCGGGGCCACTCGGTGCAAAACGAGCTGCACAGTGGAGGTAAGTATGACATGTTTGTTATTTTATGACATGTTTGTTATTTAAAAAAATAACCTTTACAAACCCTTTAAGAATAACCGATGTACTTTTTTATGATAGGCCTTAAGGATGTGTATCCAAATGACTGTAGGACCTCAATAGAAATACTCACTATATACCAGAGTAACATTGTTCTTTTTGTTTTGTTTCACCTTCTTCTGATCTTATAAGGCTCTTACCATAAACATCTTGTTGTTTTTTCTTTTCTTTTTCTTTCTAAAAAACTGAACCACAGTTTACGCTGCATGTTTGTGGCAAGGTTACGTGAAAAATCGAATGATACTTCACAACAAGATGCCAACATTGTTACTTTTTTCAATTACACTATGCAAACTTATTATTAATGTATTCGATTTGTATGTGTCAATGACCTGATGTAGTGTTACTAAAATATTGCACATTTAAAAAAAAAACCTGAATAAAGATTGAAAATTAATATATATATATATATACACTGCACTACTGGAGAGATTTCTCTTGATTGGATATTATAAGTCTCCATTATCAGGTCTACGTTGGCTTGTTTTATTGTTTTCATTGTAAGTACATGTTATGCATATATTTATTTATTTTTCTCTTTAGAAAATACAATTTCACTGGAGGAAAACCACAATATTAAGTTTTATTATCCCAACTTCTCCAATTATGCCTTTCTAAGTTCCCACTTGGTAAAAAGTCCAGCTGCAGGTTCTTGGATTCTAAATGCTCAAGGGGATGGATTACTGACTGTTCAAATATTGGGTTATAATAGTAAGTTTTATCACTTCATATATTGCAGCAAAACGTCACTTGTTTTTTTACAGGGTTCCCAGTAAGTGCCGGTTCACACTACCGCGACTTGGGATCTGACTTGTGTCGCCCCAAGTCCTGGAGGCAACTTTAAATCGCGTCATAAGTTGCTCCAAGTCACGCTGAAGTCGCACTGAAGTTGCCTTGCACAGTTGCGCTGTAAGTCGGGTTGCTCCTGTGTGAACTGGCTCTAAAGTAATATTAATAATAATTAATCTAATCATTGTAACCCTGTAATCATTGTGTATCACTTGATGCAATCAGTTATACTCGCTCATTAACCACTTCCCACCCGGCCTATAGCAGAATGACGGCAGTCCATTAATGAGAATTGTTTAGCTATATTAGCCCCAATTATATACTAGATATAGGGCCAGATTCAGGTAGATGGGAGCATCTTTGCTCTGGAGTAACGCTTCTCATTTACGTTACACTTTGCCGAAATTTTAGGAGCAAGTGCTGTTATTCATGAAGCACTTGCTCCTAAAGTTGCGGCAGCGCATCGCAAATGAGCCGGCGGAATTCAAATTGGGCGGGTACGGGGCGTGTATTATTTAAACTAACCGCAATCCCGCGGCGAACGTACTGCGCATGCGTCGACTGTCAATGCATCCCAGTGCGCATGCTCCAAATTCTGTCAGTGAACGTCAATGACGTCACATCCCCATTCATGAAATTTTTACGCAAGCGACGCGATTTTTATTTTTTCCGACGCGATGACGACGCCTATACTTAACATAGGATACTCCACTAGGGGGCTGCTTTATCTTTACGTCGCGTATCGCTTCCGGAAACGTCGTAAAGTCACTGCGTCGCGCCCGAAAAAGATTGTGAATTTCCGACTCCCGCTGATTAACATATTTTTTCAGCGTTAATCAGCGGGAACGCCCCCGGCGCCATTTTTAAGTTGAAGTAACGATGCGATGGCGAAATTCAATTACGCCGATCGCATCGGAACTCCAACCTGGCGTTTCTTGTTTTCTGGTTACAGAAAACAAAAACGCTGGCTTAAAGTGACAGTTAGGCTGGCGGATCACTGGATACTCCAGCCTAACTCTACCTGAATCTGGCCCATAGAATTAGGAATTACAGAGAGAGCTTCTGAGGAACAAAACTAATTATCTTACTCTCATTTATTTTGCAGGTCTGAACATATCAGGTAAGCATGGCGGATAAAGGTAATGTGATTTATTTTTTATTATAATAGAGTTTGTTTTATTCTTTCTAATTTTCAGATTCATTCATAATATTTATGGTGAGTGGTGACAACTAGACCTACAGTATGTCAATGGGCTTTGATACATCAAGCTGTTGACATAATTTTAATAGGCTGCTGAGATCAATCAGAGTTCTGTATGGCTTAGTTGACCTGAATTTGAGATTCTTATGCACTCCTATAGATTTGTAGGGTGAAGGGGGAGCAGTTCTAAGTAAAAGGCTTGGTGTGGGAACTGGACACTGAGAGACACTGAGAGAGCAGGTGACCCGAGCAATGTCTCCTCTATATGGCCATTTTGACATACCTCCCAACTGTCCCTGATTTAGAGGGACTTAGAGGGACTGGCCCTGATTTAGAGGGACTTAGGCTGTGTACACACGATCAAATTTATCTGCTGGAAACGGTCCGACGGACCGTTTCAGCAGACAAATTCGATCGTGTGTACGGGTGAGCAGACAAATTTTAAAGCATGCTTTAAAATCTGTCTGCTGGAAACCCGTCCGTCCGACATGTCTGCTGGTTAGTACACTAATCAGCGGACATATCTGTCCGCACATGCGTCCAATGGATTCGACACATGCATGGAATTATTTTACTTCCTGGTTCGATGACGTGGCGGCGTCAACCTCACCGCCACGTCACCGCACTCTCTGCCGGCGGGGATTTTGGTTTGATCGTGTGTACACACATCAAACCAAAATAGCCCAGCAGACAAATCCGATCAAAACGGTCTGTCAGACCAATTTGATCGGATTTATTTAGTCGTGTGTACGCGGCCTTAGAGGGACTGTCCCTGATTTAGAGGGACTTAGAGGGACTGTCCCTGATTTAGAGGGACTTAGAGGGACTGTCCCTGATTTGGTGAAATGTTCCTCTGTCCTTCTTTCCTCCGCATGTGTCCCTCATTTTGGTCTGATCTCTATAGTTGTATATAAAATGCACTTTTTATCTTTCAAAAAGTGTTTCCCAGAGCTAAACTTTTAATCCAATTTCTAAATGGCTTCATCTGCAGGAGCAAGTCAAAGGGGCCCAGGAAAGATGAGCATACAGGAAGCACAAGGCTCTGGTAGCAAGAGGGCAGTCAACAGGACAGTAACGCACTGGGGAAAGGGAGGAGCAGCCTTAAAGCAGAGGTCTGCCGTAAAAGTCAGTAGCTAAAATAGGGACACTTACCTGTCCAGGTTGCCCGTAATGCCGGCACCCAAAGCCAATCTCTCCCTTGGCTCTCGGATGCCACCATCTTTGGTAAGGGAATCAGGAAGTGAAGCCTTGCGGCTTCACTTCCTGGTTCGCTACTGCGCATGTGTGAGTTGCGCTGCGCATTCCTACTGGTCCTTGCTGTCTTCTGGGACACGTGTGCCTCCCAGAAAACAGTGAGGGGGGGCTGAGAAGGTGCCGGAAGTGGCGTAGATACCTGTGTGTGGCTTGGGTATCTATTACTGGAAGTGGGAGCAAAATACCTGTATTAGACAGGTTTCTGCTCCCCCCTGAAAGGTGTCAAATGTGATACCAGGGGGGGGAGGGTCTGGAGAAGCGAAGGTTACATTTTTGGGTGGAACTCCACTTTAAATATCTACCTGGCAGCTTAACCCTGGTGTCACTGATCCTTCCAGTCCACTGGTGGACAGTAGAGCTGCAGCAAACAGCCCAGAGCAGCACAGTGCCACCAGCAGGTCAACTCAATCCTAACAACCTGACTTAAAAATTAGATTTTCCATGGATGAGACATTCTTATACTTCTGTTTCACATGTACAGTGATCTTTGACCCAAAGCATTTTCTTTATGTTTAGGAAACTGCTCTGACTCTGACTGTCACCCAAATGCGTCATGTGAAGAGTTTGGTGGGGACCAGCAGTGCACGTGTAAAGTTGGATTTGCCGGAGACGGGTCGTATTGTGAGGACATTAATGAATGTCGGGATCGTTACACCAACATTTGTGATTTTTTTGGTGGTGGTTTCTGTGTGAACACTATCGGATCTTACACCTGTAATTGTAACCCTGGATTTCAGTATAATGAAGCATTTGGCTGTGTTGACATTGATGAGTGTGCGGAGAGCTCTCTGAATGACTGTGATCCCCTAGCTGTGTGTACCAATGGATACGGGTCATACACGTGTACTTGTCCCTCTAATTATTATAAAAATGAATTAAATTCCTGTATTGACCCTTGTTTCAATCACATCATATTAAACGACACTTGGCGCAGTATTTCTAATAATCATACCGAACAAGACTATTGGAATTCCATGGATTGGGTTCATTGCGACAGATACCTGAATGGCTGGTATCGGTTTAAAGGAGAAAATGATCTTCATATCCCAGAGTACTGTATACCATTCTATAGCTGTGGCACACACGCTCCCATGTGGATAACCAGCCCACACCCAACAGTCAGTGATGGCATTGTCAGTCGCAAGGCCTGTGCCAACTGGTGGTGGGGTGAAAGTTGCTGCACGTGGTCCAATCAAATTGCAGTAAAATTGTGTCCTGAAGGGTTTTATGTGTATAAACTACAGGGAACACCAGAGTGCTGGTTGGCCTACTGTACAGGTAAGTAATCACATATTAATATATCTTCTTTCTTATTTCTTCTTTCTTCTCTCTTTTTTTTTCCTTCTTTTTTTTTTTCTTCTTCTTTCTTTCTTTTTTTTCTTCTTCTTTCTTTGTTTTTTCTTCTTCTTTTTCTTCTCCTTATTAATGTATTAAATATGTTTAGTTTAGTATGAAAACTTTGCAACCCCTACTCAGATCCAAAACTGTTCTTGTAAAGTACCTGTTCCTGACAGTGGCAGCCCCCACAGTGTTTTTATACTAAACTTGTCCTTTAAAAATTATAACAATTCAGTAAAGAATTTTGTGATACTAATTCTACCTAATGTCAGTACACACAATCAGAAATTCCGACAAGAAAAGTCCGATGTGAACTTTTGGACGCAAATTCTGACCGATGCTCCATCAGACTTTTGCTGTCGGAATTTCCGTCAACAAAAGATTGAGAGCTGGTTCTCAAAAAATCCTATTGGAAAATCCCATTGTCTGTAGCAATTACGACGCGGAAAAAATTTGACGCAAGCTCTGAAGCATTGAACGTCAATTTCTCAGCTCATCGTAGTGTTGTACTTGACGGTTGAAAGTTCAGAGAACTTTTGTGTGACCGTGTGTATGCAAGCCAAGCTTGAGTGGAATTACGTTCGAAAAAACATCCAAGGTTTTTTCGACTGAAAATCCGATTGCGTGTACGGGGCATAAGAAATAGTGATGGAAATCAATATGATATAATAATAATAATTGACACCTTCAGGCCAAGAGTTTTCTAAAATCTAGATGCCTATACCAGATTATTAATATATATATATATATTTTTTTTCCAACAATATTTTTTTGAAAGTTGAAGATCGATACATGGTATAACTATACAAAAAGTATATCACTGTAGGATGTAAAATAGGTTACAAATATATCTTATATCATATATCATGTAAGTAATATAAAAACATCTGAACAGCTGTCAGTTCTAACATACATAACGAGTCCTAAAAATTCCCTGAAGAGGACCCAGAAAGGAACCATTTTTTTTTCAATGTTTTTTTTATTATTATTATTATGGAAATACAGTGGAAGCTTGGATTTGCGAGTAACGCGGTTAACCACTTAAGGACCACCTCCTACACATATACGTCGGCAGAATGGCACGGCTAGACAGGTACGTCCTGTGCTAGTGCCCAGCCGTGGGTCCGAAGCTCCGTAACCGGGACCGCAGGACCCGCGGACCTGATCGCCGCTGGAGTCTCGCGATCGGTCCCCGGAGCTGAAGAACGGGGAGAGCCATGTGTAAACACGGCTTCCCCGTTGTTCACTGTGGCGGCGTCATCGATCGTGTGATCCCTTTTATAGGGATACACAATTGATGACGTCACACCTACAGCCACACCCCCGTACAGTTGTAAACACACTTCAGGTCACACATATCCCCATCAGAGCCCCCTTGTAGTTAACCCCCAAACTGCAATTGTCATTTTCACAATAAACAATGCATTTTAAATGCATTTTTTGCTGTGAAAATTACAATTGTCCCAATAATTTGTCAAAATTGTCCGAAGTGTCCGACATAATGTCGCAGTCACGAAAAAAATTTTTTTTTTATAAAAATGCAATAAAACTATGCCCTATTTTGTAAACGCTATAAATTTTGCGCAAACCAATCGATAAACGCTTGTTGCAATTTTTTTTTACCAAAAATAGGTAGAAGAATACGCATCGGCCTAAACTGAGGAAAAAAAATGTTTTTATATATTTTTGGGGGATATTTATTAGAGCAAAAAGTAAAAAATATTGCATTTTTTTCAAAATAGTCGCTCTATTTTTGTTTATAGCACAAAAAAATAAAAACCGCAGAGATGATGAAATACCACCAAAATAAAGCTCTATTTGTGGGGAAAAAAGAACGCCAATTTTGTTTGGGAGCCAAGTCGCACGACCGCGCAATTGTCAGTTAAAACAACGCAGTGCCGAATCACAAAAAGTGCTCTGGTCATTGGGCAGCAATAAGGTCCGGGGCTAAAGTGGCTAAAAAGCTGATCACAGGCCTCTGGAACTGTGTAGGAGCTGGACAGTCTACTCCTAATGTAGTCTGTTGCCTACTAGGCTGAGGAGGGGGGGATCACTGCTTGTATTGTTAATTGTAATTAGGTATTCTGCTATTGTTTGATGGTTTGCTATGTTTATGCTTATGATAATGTGTATTGTCTGCAGTTAGATTGAAGTCAGCAAGGCTGGTCTACAATGTGACATCTGAGCACCAGAACTCCTGGTGGAGGGATGGAGCCAGGTGCACAGGAGAGGGGGTGCAGCCAGGTAGAAGTAGAATGGAGCCAGGAGGAAAGGCGGGGGGGTCAGCCAGGTGGAGGGATGGAGCCGGGTGGACGGGATAGGTGGTGCAGCCAGGTGGACAGGAGAGGGGGTGCAAACAGGTGGAGGAATGGAGCCAGGTGGACAACAGGGGGGTGCAGCTAGGTGAAGGGATGGAGCCAGGTGGATAGGAGGGGTGTGTAGCCAGATGGATAGGAGGGAGGGTGTAGCCAAGTGGAGGGATGGAGCCAGGTGGATAGGAGGGGTGGTGTAGCCAGTTGGAGGAATAGAGCCAGGTAAATAGGAGGGGGGTGTCGCTAGGTGAAGGGATGGAGCCAGGTGGATAGGTGGGGGGTGTAGCCAGGTGGCTAGGAGGGGGTGTAGCCAGGTGGAGGGATGGAGACAGGTAGATAGAAGGGGGTTTAGCCAGGTGAAGAGATGGAGCCAGGTGGATAGGGCGTGGAGCCAGTTGGAGGTAATGGAGCCAGGGGGGTTGAGCCAGGGATGGAGCCAGGTAGATAGGAGGGGGGCTTTCAAATTTTCCCTGAAACTCAGCATATTGTTTGGTGTTCGACAGAACACCCGAACAACCAAAGTTTGGCCTGGAACTCATGCTTGGGCCGAACCTTTCGCCCATCCCTACTGGCCAGTAACGCTCCTGATCCAGAAATGAGCTTGAACAGATTCACACATGAAAAGCTCTATTTTAAGCCATTCAAGGTTCCTATTATATCTCAAGCCCTGATGAAGTGGAAGTTTCCTTGACCCCTGAAATGTATTGGATGTTTTTTTTTTTTCAGTACAAACTAATAAATTAATTTGGATTCTCTTTTCGTCCTTTAGTCTGGTGCTCCTTCCATTTGTGCATTTTTTTTTTATTATTATTACTAGCTGTATTTCACTATCTCTTGGTAATAGGGAGTCACAGGTTGAGGACATGATGGAGCGTGAGTGGACAGCAAGAGTACCAGTAACAGAAGGGCTACATGCTGTGTCTTGTTTGTTTTCATTACAGTCTGTATCTTCTTGAAACATAAGAACATTTAAAAAAAAATTAGTTATCGCAAAAATATTTCAAATTGTAATACGTATTTGAATTTGTTTAGTATCTCTCATACATCACTGACACTGAAAAAGTTCAAAAATCTAAACTGTATTTCCAATGTAGTTTCAGGGAATGAGACAAACACCACAGCAGAACCTTCTACAACAGATTTTGATACAACGACTCCTCAGACTCCATATTCCACAACATCTGATATCACTTCAGGTCTTACTGTGAGAACAACTTCTAATAATTTTACTGTATCAGACCCTACTACAGGGTTGTCTTCTACAACAGCAGTTACGGATCGCCAATGTATAGTGAAAGGTAAGTAGGGTCACCAACCCAAAATAATATATTTTTGTCTTACCGCTGGCCAAAAAGATCAGATAATTCATTTTATTTCCACCAATGTGCCCACCATGATAGTATTAGTTTTGGTGCTTTATTAATGATATTATAACATACAGGGCCATGTTAAAAAATAAATAAAACGGTGAATGTGAGATCCACTAAACATTAACCAATAATGGTGTACAGGGCTGGACTGGGACAAAAATGTGGCCCTGGCCTTCACCCAGACCGGCCCAGGACACAACACATCAGGGTACAGTGCATATCAGGGCACGGTACAGAGCTCAGCACATCAGGGCACATCACATCACATCAGGGTACAGGGCACACCACTATAAGGCACAGCACATCAGGGCACATGGCACATTGTTTACCTGCCAGCATTCAGCGTAGCGCAGGAAGCATGTGTTCTCTCTCACGTCACACTACGGCTGCTCCCTGCCCCCCAGAAGACCCTCCTCTTTTCTCTTCTCGTCCATCCCAGATGATGTCACAAGCATATGGAGATGGACGAGAAGAGAAGAGGGGCCACTGGGGGGGTGGGGAGCAGCCACAGCATGACTTGAGGGAGAACAGACGCTTTCTTGTGCTACTCTGCATACTGGCTAATCTCGCTCCAACCCGTCAGGTGCCAGCTGTCAGCGATTGATGGGTAGATCGCCGCAGACCTCCGACTGGCCCATTGAGCCTTCGGCCCACCGGGAATCTCCCTGTTGTCCCGATGGCCAGTCCATCCCTGATGGAGCATCCACTGTATATGAAAAGTCCCAGGCTACAGAAATTCCCCTGCAGAATATTACAATGCAATGCCCACCATGCAATACTGCAATGGAATACCCACCCTGCCATAGAGTGCAAACAGTACATCTTCTCCTTAAACCGGAGATTCACCCATTATTTCATCTTTATATAAACCGGTTACTTTCTGCTCGCATGACAACATTTCGCCAAAATTATTATTTTTTCCCTACTGTATCTGTCTTGTTGCTAGGGTGTCCCTTCTTATCTGCCTGTCAGGATCAGCAGCTAAGACCACTAGACACATAGCTACACCAAGGAACTGAGACCAAACAAAGTATTTATCATTAAAGTGATATTTATTTACAGTGAACACACACCAATAAAACATACACAGCAACAAGTGAAAGCATAAACCACTCCAGCAAACAAGAATAACTAATGAACCTTCTATCTATATACAATATCTACAACATAAGGGACAAAGTAACAGGGATGCAAGGAGGGGAAACACGACTGGGAACAAGAGCATGGAACAAGGCAGGAGGATGCAGGATGGATCAGGACAAGGGAAGGTTATCAGGCACAATCTGGTAGCAAGGAAGCGATCAGACAGGATAGTGATGCCCTGGGGGAAGGGGGGAGCAGCCTTAAATATCCACCTGGCAGCTGAAGCCAGGTGTGGCTGAAAATAACCTGCTGGCTTCTGGGAGACACCTGCAGGTGGACACTGAAACTGCAGCCATCTGCATCCCCAGTGCCACCAGCAGGTGAGCCATTTCTGGGCTGCAGTACTGTACAGCATATCCTGTGCTCCTGGGAAATGTGTGTCATTGTTCCCAGAGGTCAGTGGGCATCGCCACAGGATTTGTTGCCATAACAATGGGGCGGGCCCTTCCTCCATCCTGATGGCAACCAGACACACTGTCTGTTCTACGCCCTGTCTAGATTGCACATGCACGAAATCGGGAGGTGCATGCTGGGTAGCCAGCAGCACCTTATCCCAGAAGAGAGTCCTAGTGGGCTTCACATGCCCACAATCAAAAGCTCTCAGGAAGACAAAAACGAAAGAAAGTCAATTCGAACAAACACGTATTTGAACTGGGATTGCATTAGGCTGCATTAACTTTAAATTGACACCAGCAGCAGTTCGCAGAGCGCAGTGTGAACTGCCTAGATGTCGTGAGAGAACCCTCAGAGAGGAATTGTTGTGGTCCCCATCCCTTATGATGCCTATAAACGACCTTGTGTACATGTACTTAAAAGATAACACAGAGGAGAGATCGGGGATCCTGTGTACATGTATTGAAAAGATAACACAGAGGAGAGATCGGGGATCCTGTGTACATGGACTGATAAGATAACACAGAGGAGAGATTGGGGATCCTGTGTACATGTACTGATAAGATAACAGAGGAGAGATCAAGGATCCTGTGTACATGTACTGATAAGATAACATAGAGGAGAGATCGGGGATCCTGTGTACATGTACTGATAAGACAGCATAGGGGAGAGATCGGGGATCCTGTGTACATGTACTGATTAGACAACATAGAGGAGAGATCGGGGATCCTGTGTACATGTACTGATAAGATAACATAGAGGAGAGATCGGGGATCCTGTGTACATGTACTGATTAGATAACATAGGGGAGAGATCGGGGATCCTGTGTACATGTACTGATAAGATAACACAGAGGAGAGATCGGGGATCCTGTGTACATGTACTGATAAGATAACACAGAGGAGAGATCGGGGATCCTGTGTACATGTACTGATAAGATAACACAGAGGAGAGATCGGGGATTCTGTGTACATGTACTGATAAGATAACACAGAGGAGAGATCGGGGATCCTGTGTACATGTACTGATAAGATAACACAGAGGAGAGATCGGGGATCCTGTGTACATGTACTGATAAGATAGCACAGAGGAGAGATTGGGGTTCCTGTGTACATGTACTGATAAGATAACACAAAGGAGAGATCGGGGATTCCTGTGTACATGTACTGATAAGATAACACAGAGGAGAGATCGGGGGTCCTGTGTACATGTACTGATAAGATAACACAGAGGAGAGATCGGGGGTCCTGTGTACATGTACTGATAAGACAACATAGGGGAGAGATCGGGGATCCTGTGTACATGTACTGATAAGATAACACAGAGGAGAGATCGGGGATTCTGTGTACATGTACTGATAAGATAACACAGAAGAGAGATCGGGGATCCTGTGTACATATACTGATAAGATAACACAGAGGAGAGATCGGGGATCCTGTGTACATGTACTGATAAGATAACACAGAGGAGAGATCGGGGATCCTGTGTACATGTACTGATAAGATAACACAAAGGAGAGATCGGGGATTCCTGTGTACATTTACTGATAAGATAACACAGAGGAGAGATCAGGGATCCTGTGTACATGTACTGATAAGACAACATAGGGGAGAGATCGGGGATCCTGTGTACATGTACTGATAAGATAACACAGAGGAGAGATCGGGGGTCCTGTGTACATGTACTGATAAGATAACACAGAGGAGAGATCAGGGATCCTGTGTACATGTACTGATAAGACAACATAGGGGAGAGATCGGGGATCCTGTGTACATGTACTGATAAGATAACACAGAGGAGAGATCGGGGATCCTGTGTACATGTACTGATAAGATAACACAGAGGAGAGATCGTGGATCCTGTGTACATTTACTGATAAGATAACACAGAGGAGAGATCGGGGATTCCTGTGTACATTTACTGATAAGATAACACAGAGGAGAGATCGGGGATCCTGTGTACATGTACTGATAAGATAACATAGTGAGAGATCGGGGGTCCTGTGTACATGTACTGATAAGGTAACACAGAGGAGAGATCGGGGGTCCTGTGTACATGTACTGATAAGACAACATAGGGGAGAGATCGGGGATCCTGTGTACATGTACTGATAAGATAACACAGAGGAGAGATCGGGGATTCTGTGTACATGTACTGATAAGATAACACAGAAGAGAGATCGGGGATCCTGTGTACATATACTGATAAGATAACACAGAGGAGAGATCGGGGATCCTGTGTACATGTACTGATAAGATAACACAGAGGAGAGATCGGGGATCCTGTGTACATGTACTGATAAGATAGCACAGAGGAGAGATCGGGGTTCCTGTGTACATGTACTGATAAGATAACACAAAGGAGAGATCGGGGATTCCTGTGTACATTTACTGATAAGATAACACAGAGGAGAGATCGGGGATCCTGTGTACATGTACTGATAAGATAACACAGAGGAGAGATCGGGGGTCCTGTGTACATGTACTGATAAGATAACACAGAGGAGAGATCAGGGATCCTGTGTACATGTACTGATAAGACAACATAGGGGAGAGATCGGGGATCCTGTGTACATGTACTGATAAGATAACACAGAGGAGAGATCGGGGATCCTGTGTACATGTACTGATAAGATAACACAGAGGAGAGATCGTGGATCCTGTGTACATTTACTGATAAGATAACACAGAGGAGAGATCGGGGATTCCTGTGTACATTTACTGATAAGATAACACAGAGGAGAGATCGGGGATCCTGTGTACATGTACTGATAAGATAACATAGTGAGAGATTGGGGATCCTGTGTACATGTACTGATAAGATAACATAGAGGAGAGTTCAGGGGCAGCTAAAAAAATGTCCAACTGCAACTAAACATCCATTTAAAGTGAGAATATTGATAGTTTATCATTTAAGAAAACAAGATATTTTGTAATTTGTAATTTTCTTTCTTCCTAGAATCCGATTTCAGTTCTGTGGCCACTCAGTGTTTTCCTGATGAAGAGTGCATGACTGTTGATGGAGTAACCGGATGTTATTGTAGTCCATCATTAAAGAACACTTCTACAGAATATGCCAGGCCTGAAGGTACCGGTATAAGTTCACAAACTATAATCAGTTCCAGAGAGAGTCAGAATATAACCCCAAATTTACAGATACACATAGATAATTCCGTTCCCCTCATCCATTCACCATAAAATGTGTTAGGGCAAATGTTGATCGTCCAGAAACATAATAATAGGCAAGGAATATTGTACCTATTTTGTGTCTATTTGCTCCTTTACCTTTTTTTTCCCCTCAGATATTAACATTGAATGTGGGATGAGACAAATTACTATATCTTATAGTAAATGTTACATCGAGTTGTTGGGATTCAATATTTCATCATTGCAGCTAAAGGACAGGAACTGCACCGGGGTCATTGAAATAAGAGCTAAAAAGTACATTACCGTCACCACACTTCCGAGGAGAGGTTACTGCGGAGCAGAGCTGATAGTAAGTAAAAAAGCACAAAAGGAAAAAATAGTTAGAAAGTTATAAAGCACAGTATTTTAGAAAAATTATGATATCAGGAGAAGGTTTTTGGGACTTTGGAGAAGACACTGCAGGAAAAACACACAGTTGTTGATTTTGTATCTCACTGTGGGATCTTGGAGGTCTTCAGAGTAGAAAGTGAGGGAATATCCTTTCAATCGGGGGAAAAATAGATAAAACAAACAAATAAAGGTTTGCATTGGAATTGTTTTTTAAATTCACATTGATGTACTCGTGCTTGACTGAGGACCATGTCAACCACACCACTAGTCTTGATGCATTACTCAACTCAGAAGACTAAGGATATCCTGTGAATGCAGGCCATCAGAGATGCACCCCTGAGGAATCGTCACCATGGTGCCCTACACCTAATATTATGATGCAGAGCAGTGATGATATCATCACATCAACATTGTTCCCTTCATATTGGGTACCATCCATCACTAGAGAAAACTTTAAGTTCAAAACGGTCCAGTGCTGACTTTCCCTTCAGAAAATGCTACTTCCCATTCATATAGATGTGTTGCCTTCAATGCTTTTAGAGCAATGGTTCTCAATCGTTTTAGTGCCGTGACCAATTGATACATTTCCCCAATTTGTGGGGTGAGTTGAGTGGTGGGATGAGTGGCAGTGCTGGTGAGGGGTGGGATCAGTGGCAGTGCTGGTGAGGGGTGGGATCAGTGGCAGTGCTGGTGAGGGGTGGGATCAGTGGCAGTGCTGGTGGGGGGTGGGATCAGTGGCAGTGCTGGTGGGGGGTGGGATCAGTGGCAGTGCTTAGGGGAGTTCTGATCAGCCAACTTAGGTGTTCTTGATCCATGTATTCTTTATTTGTATTCCTTTTCTTACTCCTTGGTGGAGGGAATGAGATGAGTGGCAGTGCTAGTGGGGGGTGGGATCAGTGGCAGTGCTGGTGAGGGGTTAGATTAGTGGCAGTGCTGGTGAGGGGTGGGATCAGTGGCAGTGCTGGTGGGGGTGGGTGGGATTAGTGGCAGTGCTGGTGAGGGGTGGGATCAGTGGCAGTGCTGGTGAGGTGTGGGATCAGTGGCAGTGCTGGTGGGGTGTGTGGGATCAGTGGCAGTGCTGGTGGGGGGTGGGATCAGTGGCAGTACTGGTGAGGTGTAGGATCAGTGGCAGTGCTGGTGGGGGGTTGGATCAGTGGTAGTGATGGTTGGGGGTGGGATCAGTGGCAGTGCTGATGAGGGGTGGAATCAGTGGCAGTGCTGGTGAGGTGTGGGATCAGTGGCAGTGCTGGTGAGGTGTAGGATCAGTGGCAGTGCTGGTGCAGGGTGGAATCAGTGGCAGTGCTGGTGAGGTGTGGGATCAGTGGCAGTGCTGGTGAGGTGTGGGATCAGTGGCAATGCTGGTGCAGGGTGGAATCAGTGGCAGTGCTGGTGGGGGGTTGGGATCAGTGGCATTGCTAGGGGGAGTTCTGATCAGCCAACATAGGTGCTCTTGATGAAGGTCATCTGCTGATCTAAGAACTGTAGTGGGGACTTTTAATGGCAACTCTAATCACTTTGTTTCTGTCTCGGTCGCGAAAAGGCTGGGAGAGTGGTGTGAGCTTCAGGAACAGCCCAGGATTTGGTGACCCCTGGCAAATTGCCAATCGACCCCGAGGGGGTCCCGACTCCCCAGGTTGAGGGAGTGTTTTAGAGTCACTGACCTGGCAAATAAAAAGCATTAAGACATGTTGTCATAACTGTATAATTTTCTGGATTCTCCTTCTGGTTTGTGATTCTGAGACATTGAACCCATTATTAGAAGAGGCTCAGAAAAGCATTCTCACTGTGACTCTCATTACAAGTTTACTTTAAATAGTACAAGTTTACATAAAGGTGGAAGACTATGGATGATGTTTAATAACAAAAAAAATATTACTTCTTCTATTTTTTATTTCAGGCAAGTGATGATTATTTAACATACATGAATGTGGCGTATTTATCAACCATGTTCTCCTCATTCACGTTTTCCACAAATATCTCATGTACTTACCCAAGAAGCATGGAAAATCTCTTGTGGCTCTCTACAAGTGTCCTTGTAAGGTACAGTATGGCTATGTCAATTTGCTAAGCCGAAATCTCTAGGGATGGCCTTTTTTTTGTAAAAAGAGATATATTTCACCGCTCCTACGAAAAACGCCCCCCTAAATTGGTGGTCAGCGGAGACGTCCCTAATTACATTGGAGTTCAGCAAAGAAGGGCTTCTTACATTGGCGCAGTGTAGAAACCATACCATGGTGGTTGATGGGAAAAGGTACCTTTTACACTGGGGTGTCATGAAAAGTGCATTCCTTAGACACCCTTTACATACTAGGGTGCTTTGCAGTCGCTATAACGCTAAAAATACACCTGCTAAGCTCCCCTGAAACAGCCACGCTGCAGGTCTCTCCCAGTGTGAAAGCCCCCGAGGCCATTCACACTGGAGCGGTGCGCTAGCAGGACGGTAAAAAAGGTCCTGTTAGCAGCATCTGTGGAGCAATGAAGGAGTGGTGTGTATACCGCTCCTCCACCGATCCTGCCCATTGAAATTAATGGGCACCGCAGCTATACCGCCGGCAGAGCGCCTATGAATAGCATCATAAAATTTACGGTAACGCGCCACTAAAAATAGCAGCGCTTTACCGCCGACGCACCCTCCACCCCAGTGTGAAAGGGGCCTTACATTGGTGGTCATTGTAGATCTGACCCCATACAATGGTAGTTGGTGGAGATCACTCTTACATCAGTGGTCAGTGGAGAAGGGTCCCCTTATAGTAGAAGTCAGTGTAGGAGTGCCGCCTCTTACATTGGTGGGCAGTGTACAGTAGTGGTCAGTGGGTTATTGCCCCCTTACGTCAATGATGAATGGAGATGCTCTCCCTTACATTGGTGATCAATGGGGAATGGCTGCCTTACATTGATGTTTATTGGAAAAGTGTCCTTTTACTTTGGTAGCCAAGTGTAAAGTGCCCACTTACATTGGTGTAAAAGTAACCCCATGCAATGGTGGTCAGTGGAGTGTTGATGTTGATTGGTGAAGTGATGAAATGTCCCCTGACATTGGTGATCACTTACATTGATGGTCATTGGAGGTCTTTCTTACATTGGTGATCACTTGATAAATGTTCCTTTACATTGTTGGCTATTAGGAGGTCACGTAAATGTAGTGTGTGGGAGATTAGAATCTAATACAATGAGGTTCTTGGAATGGCCTTGCTACAAAGCACAAAAATATCTTTCTGGAAGAATGACTTACCTTGAAAGATTGCATTAACATCAACTCACATACCGTATATAGCAATGTTGTAGAAAATTCCCTAACAGACTTTCTGGACTATATTTGATGTCCCTGTTGTTATTGCCATTAAGATGTCTTAACTGTCTCCTACTGTAATAATGTTTTGCAGTGAAAGCAATCTTTCCCTCGAAGGCTCTTCATCCTACACAGCGAGAATGGGCGTCTTCCAAGACTCGAATTACACAATTCTCTATGAGGACCCAGGAGGCTGGATAGATACAAATCTGTCTTTGTACACCGGGATAAGTGTGGAAAATAATATCTCTTCCACCGCCGTGCTGCTAATAAAGAGCTGTCATGTGACGTTTACATCCGATACAGATACTGCGATATACCGCGTCATCAGTGACTAGTAAGTTGTTTTTTCTCTGAAACTCAGGATGTACATTTTGTAGTAACACTTTACTTACTTTCTAGTTTCCACAAACTTTCTGTTATGTTTCCTAAGCTTTTAAAATGAATATATATTGTATATATTGTATATTAGATATGTGCATTCCCATTCGTACGAATGTTATTTTCGTACGAAAATCTTCATTTTCGTACCCGCGGGATAATCTGTACATACGAAAAAATTAATGCACCAAAATACGAACAACCGCAAATACGAACGAACAAAACGGCGAAAATACGACAAAACGAAAACGGCAAAAGAACGGAAATGACATCTATAACAAAAGATTTGCATTCTGTATTTTGTTTGAATCCTTTTTCTGTTTGTTTTCAGTCGTATGTTCATTGTTCATATGACATCTATAACAAAAGATTTGCATTCTGTATTTTGAATTCCTTTTTTTCTGTTCGTATTTTGCATTCAAAATACAGAATGCAAATCTTTTGTTATAGATGTCATATGAACATACGAATGAAAATTCCAAAAGGAAAACTATTCAAGATACAGAATGCAAATCTTTTGTTATAGATGTCATTTTTGTTTTTTTGAATGGGCAGTGAGTGTAGAGTTACTAGTGAAGCAGCTTCTCTTTTGTGCTAAGTACACTAGTACACTGAGTAGTACAGTAAAGCCAAATAAAACTTTTCTGTGGATTTTCATCTGAAGGGAGATCAATTGGCCAGACTTTTGAACCCAAAAATGGTTTTCTGATGTAGTTTGAAAACAAACAAATTTCTGAGAACGAACGGAAAACGATCGTTTTTATGTTTGTTGTTAAAAAAGTCTGACCAAGGGTATGGGGCTTAAAAAAAGTTAATATGAATGAGCCGTGTGTTGAAAGTGCCGCGAATCCCGCGATATATTTACGAAAGTACAAAATGACGTAAATCCTTTTTCTGTTAGTATTTTCATTCGTATGTTCATATGACATCTATAACAAAAGATTTGCATTCTGTATTTTGAATACAAAATACGAACAGAAAAACGGAATTCAAAATACAGAATGCAAATCTTTTGTTATAGATGTCATATGAACATACGAATGAAAATACCAAAAGAAAAGGGTTTCAAGATACAGAATGCAAATCATTGATGACAATTCACGAAAATTATTGTCTAACAAGTAACGAAATAAAGCGGTAGCGAAAATACGAAACGATCGGAATACGGAAAAATCGCGTCGTACGAAAAATGAACGGGAACGAACAGGAAAACAAGCGTCTTACGAAAAATGAACAGAAACGAAAAAACGGAACGATACGAAACGAAACAAAAAAAAACAAAAAAAATTTTGTGCACATGTCTATTGTATATATTGTCATATATCAAGCTTAAATGGGGTGTAGTCATCTAGGATGGGCCAGACCTGGCTGTGTCTGTCACAAGAATGTCTGAATAAAAATACAAATTAGAATTACAGGTTCTTTTTGCAGGTATTTGTATTTCAGCTGAATATTTGACTGGTATTTATCATTATTTTTATCTCTCAACAGCTGCCCTGTTATGAATGACTCTACCCTATATGTGGAAGAGAATGGAGTCTCCCTGCAAGGACGTTTCTCGATTATTATTACCGAGTTTGCTGGAAATTACAGCAGGATGTATATAGATTGTCAGATGCACTTGTGTAATACGACATTGGAAATGTGCAACCCGGTAAGTTGTCTCTTGACTGTGAGTACATACACCCTAAAAATATAGATAAAACAAGTTTGCCCACCTTTGAATGTCTACTTTCTACCCTCTAGAAGATTGTTCCCAAACAAACCCTGGGATCATGGATAATGGGACACCACAAATCTAACAGTGGGCCCTCTGTTTTTAAAAGGTAAAATGTATTATCTTTTTATAGGTTTGTATGTATTTTCTTACCAAGTACTAAACGTAAATGCATTCAGAGAACAAAATATCTCAGAATTCATGATTTTATTTTTTATGTATATATTTTTTGCTATATACATAATAATAATAATATGTCACTTCACATTTTGGTCATAAGCATCAATAAAAAAAAACACTGTATGATTTACTAAAATTACAATACACAATGTACGTAAAACTGACAAGAAACAACATTATCCTGTTTTAGAAATGGCTGGTTATATAGTACAGGTTATTCTGTTATTTATTATTATTATTATTATTATTATTATTATTATTATTAAAATTACAAATTATTATTATTAAAAATGTGATACTGATGATGCTAATGCTGATGAATGACAATGGAATGATGAAGATGATGAAAAAGACGATAGAGTATGATGAATATATTGCTATATATTTTGATATATCTTTGCCTTCGGGTTTATTTCCTGATTTTCTTTATTTTTTCTTTTCACTGTGCATTTTATAATCCAATTTTGGCATATTTTTTTTTTATTTTTTTAAACATCATCATAACAAAACAAATGCAACTGACCACAGTCAAACCACATACACCATGCTGTGCATTGTATAATGTTCATACATCAACATATATACATGTATTTACTTTACATACCATGCAATACATTTCACTAAACACATACAATCTATAAAAAAATAAAAAATAAGAAAATAAAAAAATCACAAAATAAAAAAATACAAAAAAATAAAATAAAGAAATAAAAATAAATATATATATATAGATGTTCTAAAACTTTCTAAAACACCTACAATTCTTTTAAAAATAATGTGTCGTAAAACATGATTAAAACAGATACATTTAAAAAAAAAAATGCAATTGTATAATTGTATTTTGTTTCCATTCTATTCATAGAATAGAACAATCTGACACAGGTGACATCGTATTAAGATTTTTTTTATCGAAAACTGAACATGGACACAAGTTGTATTTTAAAGATGACACAATTGGGGTTAATTTGCTAAAACTGGAGAGTGTACAGTCTGGTGCAGTTCTGCAAGCAGCTTATTTTTTGAAACCAATCAGCTTCCATTTTTTTTTTCTGGTCAAAGCTTCATTGAAGTGCAAGCTGAAGTTAGAAGCCGATTGGCTACCAGGCACAGCCGCACCAGATTCTGACTACTCCAGTTTTCATAAATCAACCCCTATGGCCCCTCCCATAGAGGGCAATCTATAGGAGGAGCACTGGGGGTTATTTACGAAAGGCAAATCCCTTTTTAAACTACAAGTGCAAAGTGCACTTTAAAATGCATTGAAAGTGCACTTGGAAGGGGGACATGCGCCGATGGGGACATGACAAGCCATCAATACATACAGTACATTTTTTTTCTTCTATTTACTAGTTGCGCTTGCGTATTATTAAACCTGAATTGGCAGCAAGAGCCAAGCATCTAACAAAATCCAAATATGCGGACATTGCCTAACTGCTTTTATTGTCTGGTTCCTGTTTAAATGTTCATAAAATGTATAATGCATACAAAATAATTGGTACTGTCTGTTTTACATGTTTTGTTATACAATATTGGGCAATTATTTTCGGATGCAAATGTTTTGAAAGAAAGTTGGGTGCATGTTATTGTTGGTTATGACTTTTTTTCGTATTCCTTGCTTTTTCTCTCCAAGCACTAGGGTCATTATTCAAAGAATTTTATTTATAGATTATTTATAGATGTGGTAGTTGATTACATAAATGCAATCTAATCATAATTATATTGAAAATATATCACAAATAAAAAAAAAAAAAAAAAGATTATATAACAGTTTAAGAAAGAGAGATTCCTCACTTGCAATTTTCTATGGACTAAGGTAAGAGTATAAAGTGTTTTGAGTTTTACAGCAATGCCAATTTAACTACATGGTTAAGAAAATATACATTAATTAGATTTAGCGATATATATATATATATATATATATATATATCACTAAATCTAATTAATGTATATTTTCTTAACTATGTAGTTAAATTGGCATTATGTATATACATATATAAAATAATATATAAAATATATAAAATAATATATTTATACATGTATACAACAATATATATATATATAACAATATATATACAACAATATATATTTGTCTCAGATTGTTTTTCTCCGAAAACTAACCAATGTGTGAGTTTTACTGCAGCAAAACCAGCACAAGTTCTAGAATTCTCAGGGTGTGGCTAAAAAAGTTTACAGAAAATATGAAGGATATATTGTATTGTGATTGGTGGGAATGTGCCTTGAGCTGTGCCTCACTCTACAGATTGTCTTTTCCTCAAAGTTCACTGAAAGCACACAAAGAATTACTCAAAGTAAGTTCTAAACTCTTCATTATACATCTAAGTTTTAAATAAAGTTTTTTTTTTTTTTTTTTTAAAGCTTGCAGAGGGATTGTATTTTTGCATGCGCTGTACCATCCGTCTTTTAGATGTTAATTCAATTGTATATTTTGTTGTAGTAAACTAAAAACAATGATGACACTTGAAATTAATTATTATTTTAGGCATTAATTTTAAAAGATATTTTTGATCCTTGAGGAATGCTATCCCAGTCATGGATCAGTTGGATAATTCATATTTTGGGCCTGGCGTTCATTCAGGTAAGAGCTTGACTAATTACATTCACAATGTATTTTAGATAAACTATCACAGCTATTAGATTTGGATGATGGCTGTTATATGATGGAAAGGTCACCAATATGGGGCCCATCTATCATGATATTAATATCAATTTTATAATTCTAGGATGCATCACCAGCAGGAGGGAGGAGGTCCTGATTCCTCAATATAGATCTTTATATCACTAGAGGGATCACCAGCAGGAGGAAGGAGGTCCTGATTCCTCTATATAGATCTTTATATCACTAGAGGGGTCACCAGCAGGAGGAAGGAGGTCCTGATTCCTCTATATAGATCTTTATATCACTAGAGGGATCACCAGCAGGAGGAAGGAGGTCCTGATTCCTCTATATAGATCTTTATATCACTAGAGGGGTCACCAGCAGGAGGAAGGGGGTCCTGATTCCTCTATATAGATCTTTATGTCACTAGAGGGGTCACCAGCAGGAGGAAGGAGGTCCTGAATCCTCCATATAGATCTTTATATCACTAGAGGGGTCACCAGCAGGAGGAGGGAGGTCCTGATCCCTCTATATACATCTTTATATCACTAGAGGGGTCACCAGCAGGAGGAAGGGGGTCCTGATTCCTCTATATAGATCTTTATATCACTAGAGGGGTCACCAGCAGTAGGAAGGAGGTCCTGATTCCTCAATATAGATCTGTATATCACTAGAAGGATCACCAGCGGGAGGAAGGAGGTCCTGATCCCTCTATATAGATCTTTATATCACTAGAGGGGTCACCAGCAGGAGGAAGGGGGTCCTGATTCCTCTATATAGATCTTTATATCACTAGAGGGATCACCAGCAGGAGGAAGGAGGTCCTGATCCCTCTATATAGATCTTTATATCACTAGAGGGGTCACCAGCAGGAGGAAGGGGGTCCTGATTCCTCTATATAGATCATTATATCACTAGAGGGGTCACCAGCAGGAGGACACATCTTTAGCTAGACCCCTATAGAATACTGTGTCCAGTTCTGTAAACAACACTTGCAAAAATTTATTGATAAGATACAATGAGTACAGAGATGGGCAAATAAAATGGTGGAAGGTCTGAGGGATAAAACATATCAAGAGAGACTGCAGAGGCATATTATGTAATCTAGAAGGAAGAAAGTATAGAGGAGCTACGATTGAAAATGTTAAACACATGATAGGCATGAATAGGCATGAATGAGGTTAAGGAGGGCTGCAGGATGTGGAAGGAAGATGGCCCGCTCAGGAGCCTGAAGGTGCTCCGGGAAGCCACACTAACCAGCATGGAACGCACACTGAAAGTGACCTCTAGAAGGAGCTGGATGTTCAGAGCGCGAAGCCTTGCCTTCTCATCTGGTCCTCTATCCTTTCCAGAGATGTCACTTCTGGTGCTCATTCCACCCTTTCCGGGCTCCTCCAGGCTCCTCCAGGCTCGCAAGCAGGCCATTTTCCTCTCTCAGCAGCTAGAACACCTCCCAGCAGTCCTGCGTGTTGGATCAAGGAGGAATCTACCCCTACTGTTCATACTCTGCACCAGATGAATGCTTTTATCTTTTACCTCTTGTAAATGGTATTAACCCATTGTTATTAAAACTTTTTAACAAGGATACTACACTTAGCTAGCGATTTCTTCCCTTTTGTTCTTTTCCCCTTTTCCTAATTAACACACCATCTATGGCTTGCTTAAAAGTCCTTAATACAAGGGGGACTCTGATCCATAAGACACAACATAAATCCCTCAACTCCTTGGAAAAGCACATGCATGGCACAGCTGTCTTGTAGTTTTAAATTCATTTTTTTTCTTCAAATGTTTGTGATGACAATTGATTAACAAATAGACTGTGCACTTTGCTGCATTCTACAAGTGCAGTTGCTCCAGATCTTAGTAAATGAGGTAAAGCTTCGCTTTGGAAAGAATAACCCAACAATGCAAGGAAAAGAAAAAAAATGTTTTTGGTTGTGTGTGATTGAATGATAGAAGTTAGCAGAGCATTTGCCACAATATATAAAAATTTTCATTTTGGGTTTAACCTCCCTGGCGGTATGATTATATCAGATTTTAGGTGCTGAAAGCGGTACCATTATTTTGCAAGGAAATTTAGCGTTTTTTTTTTTAAATAACGTTTTTTTTTTATTTTAAATGCTACAAGACTTAATCGAACAGGCCAAATCCCATATCTTCATCGGACTCTTCAGACTCATCCTTCTTCTCTTCCTTCTTTTCTTCAGCAGCTGGTGCAGCAGAGCCAGCGGAAGCAACTGAAACAGCACCTCCAGAAGGCATGCTTGCCAACTTGGTGTTACCTTGAGCAATCACCTCATCAATCTTCTTGCCTTTCAGTTCACCGATTACCTTATCGGCACGCTCCTTGTCCAGCTCAATACCAACGCTGTCTAGAATCTTCTTCAGGTCAGCAATTGTAGGGTTTTCAGTACCGCCGAGAACGGCCAAAAGATAGGAAGCTATGTAACGCATTTTCACACAGGACTTTGTAAAGCTCCGAAGCGAAGAGAGTCAGCAGAACGCGTGTTTCCTCTATGGAGGGCTGGGGAAATTTAGCGTTTTATATTGTAGGCCTGTAATTCTTAGGAATAACTCACTTAAATCTGTCCAAACAAGAGTCTAGTAGACATCCCGGGTATGATTTAAAAAAAAATTAAAAATTATAAATTATAATATAATAAATAATTATAACAAATAATAATGTAACTATAATAAAAAAAAAAATCAATAATGTAATCAACTCAAAATCACAGAAATTTGCTCAGTTGCAGAATTGTCGCTGTCATTACTTTTATTTTTTTATGACGGATTTCCCCACAAATCTCTATCGCTCAATTCTGCAAGTGATTCTAATTTATTATCCCTGTTTTCTAGCTTCTTTAAAACCACTTTTGACATAAGGGACACTTTTGGATGCTATGGACAATCTCCAGTTTGCAGGCAGAAAGAACAGTTTTTATTATATAAAAGTGCATGCAGGACACTGGGCAGACCACTAGGGACAAAGGGGGGGGGGGGGGTGTGTATTTTTTTTACATACAGTACTGTAATCTATAAGATTACAGTAT
Organism: Rana kukunoris; assembly: GCA_029574335.1. NCBI lineage: Eukaryota > Metazoa > Chordata > Amphibia > Anura > Ranidae > Rana > Rana kukunoris. Next base: position 6,501,132 of record CM056054.1, read on the forward strand.
ACTGTATGTAATGTGTTTGTTTACTTTTTTGAGTTAGGCGCCGTTCTCCACCCCCGTGCGTCGTAACGTCGCAGGGAACGGAGATCATTAGCATTAGGGGACACTGTGTGAATCGAGTGAGGACCCGCTCACTCACACAGCGGAGAGGCATCGCAGGATTCAGGGACAAGGTAACTAAACCCTGCCTGTGGATGCTGCGAGGCGAGCCCGAGTCTAGCTCAGGGTTACCGATCGCAGCACAAAAATGTAACCCCGAGTCAGACTCGGGAATATCGCCAGGGGGGTTAATAGCAGTTAAAATCAGTTCTGTATTTATACATTCGGTGGGGCAAATTCCCCCTGAACACCTTGCAAATTCAGGTGTTGGTCAAACGGGCCGAACAGCCAATGTTTGCCCAACACTAGATTTCACCCATGCTCCTCCAGTCACAAAACTGTCCCTTAAAACAGGAACGTAAGGGTATTGGCACACCAGTAGTTATTGCTTTGGCAGCCATGTGTGCCACCATTTTCAGGTGCCATGTCAGGTCAGGAAAATAATCTTTTTTTTTTTTAATTTAGAGATGCAATTGCCAGTTTGTGCATAATACGATTTAGCTTTGAGTAGTTCTATTTGATCAATACACACATCTACCATATTTTGCTACTTTTGTGACAAAATGATTCAGCCACTTTATTTTTTATTTTTTTATATTTGGCCATCACTTTTTGGAAATAGAGATGGTAAGAAATTACTGATAGAGAGAGAATGTTCCAAATAAGTCAAAACTAACTTTTTTTGAAGGGCCTCCTAATGTATATGTATTTTTACTTTACAGATTTACAATTTTAGAGTTTTCTTTTTTGAAACAACCGTCTACTGATCTGACGTCTTTGATATCCTGGCTCTCCAAGGTGTAAATCACTGAGTTCAACATTGGAATCACCATACTATACGGGACTGAAATCTGTCTATCCTTACTTAAAGGGTGCGGAAATCGCTCACATAATTGAAAACAGCACTTCCATAATACAGGATGACGGCTGCAAGGAAGCGCACATACAAAATGCTTTTTGTCTTTCTTCCTCGGATCTTCGGGAACAGATCTTCATCATCGTGGCAATTATGTATATTATGTATATTTAAAAATGATAATACCCAGGAATGGTGCCCACCCAATGAAACCCCAATAAAGCCGAGGTTCACACTGGGCTGCGGGAGTGAAGCTGCGCGAGTTCGGCTAAACTCGCACGATTACATTTTATATCACTTTTATTCATATTACAAGAATTGTGAACATCCCTTGTAATAGGAATCACTGTGAGGCCGCGTACACACGATCGAATTTATCTGCTGAAACTGGCCCGACGGGCCGTTTCAGCAGACATCTCCAATCGCGTATACGGGCTAGCGGACAGGTTTGTCCATCGGACAAATTTCAAAGCATGCTTTGAAATTTGTCTGCTACAAACCTGTCCGTCTGATCTGTCCGCTGGTTAGTACACTAACCAGCGGACAGAACTGTCCGCACATCCATCGAATGGATTCGACGCATGCGCGGAAGCATTTTATTTCCGGGTTTGGTGACGTGGCGGCGTCAAAGTCACAGCCACGTCACCGCGTCCTCAGATCGAGTGGATTTTCGTCCGATGGTGTGTACACGCCATCGGACCAAAATCCGATGAGACATGTCCGCTGCAAACGGCCCGTCGGACATGTTTGAGCGGACATGTGTCATCGTGTGTACGCGGCCTGACAGGTCCTCTTTATGGAGAGATGTGGGGTCGATAAGACCCCACATCTCTCCTCCAGGCTGGAAAGCATTAGATTGTGAAAAAAAATCACAGATCTCATGCTTTCAGCCACGATTGCAGCTTTGTTTACATTCCGGGTACGTCGTGCCCAGTCCTCCGACAGTCATAGAGATGACTGTGACCATCTGGTCACCAGTCATCTCTATGGTTCTGCAGTGAACGCCGGCCAATTCGCTCTCCGGGCCCCCGATGGCACGGGAGAGCCCGGAGAAGCACCGGATGGCGGCGGGAGGTAGGGGGATGTGCCCTCCAGCTGCCTTTAAGAACAATCAAGTGGCGGATCCGCCGCTTTGATCATTATTATGGTGCACAGAATCGCCGGCTGAAGACGGCGATATCTGAATGATGCCTGTAGCTGCACCCATCATTCAGATATCACTGCACAAAGCCGAGGACGTCATATGACGTCCTTCGGTGATTACGTGGTTAATGCATCCTTTGCATGTGTCCGGCCCCCCAGCCCCCCCCCCCCGTTTTACTTACCTGAGCCCTGAATTTCCATGGGTGCAATCCCACGTCGCTCTCTCCACAGGTTCTTGGCTCTTCATTGGATAGATTAATAGCAGTGCAGCCATTGGCTCTCGCGGCTGGTAATAAAATCCAATGATGTGGGGGGCGGGGCCAAGTCATACACTCGGTGGCTATGGATGCTGAGTGTTTGACACAGGAGTGCACCCGCAAGGGAACCCCCTCGGGAGAGAGCTTCCCAGGGGGGTTAGCTCTTGCGGGGAGGAGCTGCAAATGCCACTGTAGGACTCCCAGAACAGGAGGATTGGGACCACTCTATGCAAAACGAACTGCACAGTGGAGGTAAGTATGATGTATTTATTAATAATATAGGATGCGCTGATATTAACTTAATAGTGTAAATCATACAGACAAACAAATAAATCAGGGAGAAACAGTCTCCATAGTGTGTTTAAATACATGTAATAGTCCTTAATCAAGTGCACAGTGAAGGCAGCAGCACGGATTCCATACAGGGAAAAAACACATAAACGATGCCCTCCTTCACTAAGAGTGTGGATCCCAAACTGAGAATCAGGTGATCAGGCACTCGTAGCAGATGAATATGAAAAAAAGAAGAAAAAACCTCATTGCACAAACATCGGATAACAGGCGGATAATACGATCCAAAAACCATCAACAGATGCACTCACGGTTTTTGGATCGTATTATCCGCCTGTTATCCGATGTTTGTGCAATGAGGTTTTTTCTTCTTTTTTTCATATTCATCTGCTACGAGTGCCTGATCATCTGATTCTCAGTTTGGGATCCACACTCTTAGTGAAGGAGGGCATCGTTTATGTGTTTTTTCCCTGTATGGAATCCGTGCTGCTGCCTTCACTGTGCACTTGATTAAGGACTATTACATGTATTTAAACACACTATGGAGACTGTTTCTCCCTGATTTATTTGTTTGTCTGTATGATTTACACTATTAAGTTAATATCAGCGCATCCTATATTATTAATAATTTTTTCACTGTTTGATTTGGTATCACATGGATAGCAGCTGTGTTATTTGGCATTTTATTTGGTGTTCCTGGGATTAATTAATTAATTAGCGCTGTAGTACACTTTTAATTAAATAAAAAATTAAGTATGATGTATTTGTTATTTAAAAAAAAAAAGGCAAATCTTTAATATCAATTTAAGTTCTGGAGGTCATATAAGGCCATTAATAGGAAGCCTGTGGAGATCTTCAAGTTGGCGCTTATGATATCTTATAGCCTGCTAGCACTTGAAATGACATCCAATATTTTATTTATTGTTAATCTGAAGAGATTGTAAAATTTAAAAAAAATTGAATTTTTATTTATGTATTTTTTTTTAATGTATTTATAATTCTTTTTAAAAGAAAATATAAAATTCATATTTTAGTGTGCCTTGGTATTTCTTTATAGTTACAAATTTAGTCAGGTTGAAAAAGTCAATTTTGGGTGTCCTGGACTTTTGGATGTTGCTGCATTATGTAAAACTATTAAGCCCTGTACACACGACCGGGAATCCCGACAGGAAAAAAAAAAAAGCTTTGGTTTTCCCGACAGGATTCCTGGCAGGCTTGCCCTGAAAAGCCATGTATACACGTGGCCATTCAAAAACCTGCTGTTCTTTAGAATGGCAAGAACGAGGTGATCGACTACGATGAGCTGTTGTCTCGTCACATTTGATTCCTTCGCCCCCATCTTGCTACACCCCCACACATCGAACATGTGTGGTTTTTCTACCCTGCAGGTAAGCATACAGACGACGGAAAAATAGAGCAGGGTTCTCTATTTTCCCGTTGAGATTCCCAGCTGTTTTCCTGCCGGTGTCTTGTCGATCTAGTTCCCCTACCGATATGGTTCCCTTCTTGACTGCGCAGGCATAAACGACATCCACGGAAATCTCCGAACCCCGGGCGGCATCCAGGCTCATTCCTTACCATCCTCATAGATTGGAGGATTTTTTTAAAAAAGAGCCAGAGGGCCGCGCCGTCCGAGCAAAGCGGGGGACGTGAGGCCGACTGGCCACTTACAGCAAATTCCACATTGCCCTGGACCTCTTGCTACAGCTGCTCGGGTTCGGTTATTTCCGTTGGCTCAGATTGCACCTGCGCAGTCAAGAGGGGAACCAAATCGATAGGAGGAACCATATCGGCAGATCATCGGGAAAACCCTCCATGTGTACGAGGCTTAAGAATAGATTTTACATTTTAGAATGGGGTGCCTCAAGACTGTCTATAATATTTTAAGGGTGCCTTGACTGAAAAAAGGTTGAGAAACATTTCTCTATTTCCATATGGAGACCCTCCACACCCGACACACCTATCTATGGCACAATATCCCCTTCTTTGGGAAGATACTTTATAAATAACAGTAAAATTACACAGAATTATTGAACTTCTTTGAATTCTGTGTCCTTCTCAGTTGTGGAACTGTTTGTGCCGTGATACATAAAGTTCACCTGAATGATTTCTTTGAAAAAATAAAAAAAAATAACACATAAGACGAATTCTTTTCTTGCCAAAATAAATAAATAACCTTCGAGAAATGAAACAAAGCTCTAATCACACCATAAAATGTCAGTGAACTTGTGCAGTGCAGTTGGCATTCCTCCTAGGAGACTAAACTGGACTATTATACTATACTACTGTAGCAGAATTATTTTTTGGCCAAGCAAGTTAACCAACTCAGCTCTGTAACGTTTTACTCCCTTCATGACCAGGTCTTTTTTTTTTTTGCTTTTTAACACCGCACTACTTTAACTGGTAATTGGGCGATGCAACACTGTACACAAATTACATTTAGATTATATTTTTTTTTTTACACAAATAGAGCTTTCTTATGGTGTTTTTTGATAATAATGTTTTATTATATAAATAAAAAAATTATATATATACTCTTTTTTTGTGCTGAAAATGCCCCCCTCGGCTTATACGCGAGTCACCTTTTTGCACCTGATCTCCCGGAATTTGGGGACCTGGAAACAGTCGGGGAGCAAAGTGTGCAAAGTTTGTTGTCCAGGGGACCTACGGCTGGGTATTGATTTTTCAAAACCAGGCACCTCTTCTAAAGGCTCCCATGTTAAATGTCAGTCTAGTCACGGGCACAGTGAGGAATGGACACAGTGAGGCATGGGCACAGTGAGGCATGGGCACAGTGAGGCATGGGCGCAGTGGGGCATGGGCGCAGTGGGGCATGGGCATAGTGAGGCATGGGCACAGTGAGGCAAGGACACAGTGAGGCATGGACACAGTGAGGCATGCACATGGACACAGCGAGGCAAAGTGAGGCAAACTGAGGCATGCAGATAGACACCCTAGGCTTCAAACATGGGCACTCCTTCCATAGACTCCCATGTTAAACGTCAGTCTAGTCATGGACACAGTGAGGCATGGGCACAGTTAGACATGGACACAGTGAGGCATGGACACATTGAGGCATGCACATGGACACAGTGAGGCAAAGTGAGGCACATTGAGGCATGCAGATGGACACCCTAGGCCTCAAACCCGGGCACTCCTTCCATAGACTCCCACGTTAAACATCAGTCTAGTCATGAACATAGTAAGACATGGGCACAGTGAGGCATGGGCACAGTGAGGCATGGGCACAGTGAGGCATGGGCACAGTGAGGCATGGACACAGTGAGGCATGGGACACAGTGAGGCATGGACACAGTGAGACATGGGCACAGTGAGGCATGGGCACAGTGAGGCATGGACACAGTGAGACATGGGCACAGTGAGGCATGGGCACAGTGAGGCATGCACATGGCCACAGTGAGGCATGCAGATTGACACCCTAGGCTTATACTCAAGTCAATACGTTTTCCCATTTTTTTGTGGTAAAATTTTATGCCTCGGCTTATATTCGGGTCGGCTTATACTCGAGTATATATGGTATATTATAATCATGGATTCTAGTTGATATACAGGAGCATTTGTATAATGTAACAAATTGGTATAACTGTGTAATTCTTGTATAAAATTAATAAAAAGACAACTTAACAAAGTAGGGTTTTCATAAAAAATAAATAAACAGAGCACACAAAAGTCTAATTTGTCTCTTGCCAAAAGAAATGACCTAGGGGTAGGAATAGGAAACAAATCCTAACCACAGCACATAATACCAGTGAACTTGTACAATGCGATTATCGCTCCTCTATTTGTGTGCCTCCTAGGAGACCGAAACTGGGCAATTACTCTAATGGTAGCAAAGCAGAACATTTTTGTTCAAACATCCCTCACTCCTTAACTATGCATATCCTTCTAGCTGCAGGACTGGAAAATAGTACAACCCCAAATATTTCCAAGTTCCTATGAAATAATGGTTCCAAAAAAAATGATAGACGTAAAAAAAAAAAAAAATAATAATACTCATAATACCGATTAGTCTGGATTGACATGGCTAGAAAAAATCCTTTGATTGGACATTTTGCCCTTGTTATATCATTCTCCTTTGTCAAAATCCCATAAGAATTCACCCCTAAGTCCCCTTTCACTCTTATACGACTTGTCCCATGATTTTGGACTGCAAAATCGTAAGACAAGTCATTCTCCATTATTTTCAATGAACACCATTCATACTGGCACGACTTTAAGTTGTGCCGACTTCAAAGTAGTTCTTGGTCCGATTTTGATGCCACTTACACAGGCATTCGTTGAAATCGCAGCCGCGAATCGCGGCAAAATCACGGCTGCAAAATCACGGTAAAATCGCCGTGACTTTGAAGTTGTACAAATGTGAAAGGGGGCTTAGCAGTGCTGTAGAATCTTTCCCTGGGATTCTCAACTTTCACGTGATCCTAAGGTAAGGCCTGGAATTTTCAGCAGTACCTACAGGAAGCTTTAGCAAGCAAGGATATGAGGTTAGATTTTATATTTTTCTGTAAAAGTTTTATTTTTGCATTGCTTGCACTTTTCTTCTTTAATGCAAGGTCAACTTTAGTATGGCCTTTTTATTTAGTGTACAGGTCTTACAAACGCTTTGTTCACCTAAAATCTCACGTAGGTTTGTTGCATCTCTCAATGTGATACCTGGCAGTAACATAAATATAAGTCTATCAGTAATACAACAACATCAAAAACACAACACACACATTGGCCCAGATTCAGAGAGAATTTGATTCTCGTAGAGTATCAGAAATACTCTACGCCGCCGTTTTTTACCTGGCTCTACGTGGAATCCAGGTAGATTTTGTCCAGTAAACGACGGCGGCGTAGTGTATTTCTCCCGTCGCAATCCATCTGCGCGAGTAGGGGGCGTGAAGCATTTAAAATAGGCGCGTTCCCACGGCGATCGAACTGAGCATGCTCCGTTCGCAAATTTCCCGCCGTGCATTGCGCGAAAACACGTCGTCACGTCGTAGTAGCGTCGTTTACGTACATTCCTATTCCCGAACGAGTTACGTTAAAAAAAAAAAAAAAAAATTCAAATCGACGCGGGAACGACGGCCATACTTTACATGGGTTACGCACTGTTAGACCAGCAAAAAGCTCCTCTAACATTACGTAGCCAAAAATTGACGTAGGCGATTGCGAGGGACACTCGTACCTTCGTGGATCGCCGTAAAAACTCATTTGCATATCCCGACGCATGAAAACGACGCAAACTCCTCCCAGCGGCCGCAAAAATATCGCAGCGTAGATCCGAAGGCTTACGAGGACGTAAGCCTCTCGGATCGAAGCCCGAAGCCGCCGTATCATGGTTTGAGGATTCAAACTAGTGATACGGCGCGCAAAATTTGAAATTACTCCTGTCTAACACCAGTTAGACAGGCATAATTGCTCTATGAATCTGGGCCATTGTATTTAAGAAGATTAGGTTGTTATTCTATGTATATCAAAGATGTGATAAAAAATAAAAATAAATACTGGACTGGCAAGGATATGCATAAGCCCTTCTTGTTTGAGGCAATATCATTGACCTTTCTAATGGGATTATAGATAAAAATAATATGAGAAAGTAAATTTCAAAGTTGCCGTGGCGTCTGCCAAAGGGAGCGTTGTGTGTTTCTAATTTGTAGAGAAACTTTATAAAAAGAAGGGAGAAAACCTGACCGTTATCATCTGTAAAAAGAGGATGTTGATGGCACCCTCCATGGTAGGGAGGAATCAGTAGAGAACGTATAATTCCATAATGAGAGGCGGAATGTCCCTCTCCTTACTCCTGGTCCTCCTATGTTCTTCTAATGGATGGACACGTAAGTTTTCCTCTTGACAATTTCTCTATATATACCAGAATTGTGTGAGTTTGGGGAAGAAAGGGGGTTGGTACATTCTTTGGAGAAGCATTAGGTACTCACCTTCTATAAGAATCAAAATGAAGAAAGTAAAAGAACCTGAGAAGGAGGAGATTCATCTACACCAGGGATCTTGAAACTGTGGCCCTCCAGCTGTGATGGAACTACACTTCCCATGAGGCATTGTAAAAAATTTGACATTCACAGACATGACTAGGCATGATGGGAATTGTAGTTCTTGAACAACTGGAGGGCCGTAGTTTGAAGACCCCTGATCTAGATAACGTCCCCATGTACAGGAGATGGTGGAGGCCATGAGTTGGTGTGGTGTTGGTGTTGTTGTGGAGCCTCTTGTCTGGCAGTGATGTGTAATACTGAAATAAATTAAATATAAAGGGTGCCAAACAACTTATTTAAAAAACTGAATTGTTCTAACTTGTGTCCATACCATGCATATGGGTTTACTTCACTTTGGTAAATCTTCACCAATATAGGAACCAATATAGGAACTTATGTTGGGTCCTTTTTTGACCAATTTTTTTCAACTTTTGGAAAAATAGATCCCTCAACACATTGATTGCATACCAATTCAGGAATCCAGAGATCTAAAGAATGCTTTTTTCCTGGGAGCTTATTCTGATTTTTAAAAGTAAAACAAATATTACTTTATACTCAACTATTGAAAATAGAAATCCCCGCAAGTACTGACCACAGTCATGCGAGAGAGCTCGCATCGTGATGAGTAATTGCGGGCGTGCCCCCGTGATACAGCGAGCGGCCATAGCCACTCACTGTATCACTCGGCCCCGCCCCTTGGCGCATCACTGGATGTGATTGACAGCAGTGCCAGCCAATGGCTGCGCTGCTCTCAATCCATCCGCTCTAGCCAATCAGCGGCCAGGCTGAGCGGCGAAGAGGATCTCGGGACCTAGACCATAGACAACGGTGCAGGCGCACTGAGCGTCACAGCAATTCAGAGTGGGATCATGCCAGGATTAGGCCGGTCCCGCGCGCAATGCGTAGGAGTGACGTCATCGCTGCTCCAGGCCAATCGAGCCAGGATACCAGGAAGAAGGAAGCTCCGAGGGGACATGGTGGCAGCGGCGGGAAAAGAGGAGCACTTCAGGGGCTTCGATTTCAGGTAAGTGGCACATAATGAGCTAGTATCCTATGCATACTAGTTCATTATGCCTTTCTGTTGCAGGTGGGTTTTTTTTAATTGATTTAAGAGGGTTTACTTCCTCTTTAAAAATGTATGATTCATACTTTACCAATATACTGTAGAGTATATGTACTCAGTATGATGTCTTGTGCTTTTCTAGTGAGGGTGGTTACCTTTAAGCAGACAGAATAGTTTAGATTGTTGCCCCCTTTGACATTTAAGAACATTAAGATAATAATATAATATGTTTCATTTTCTTTTCAGGTATTGAAGGCTACCACTGTAAGCAGAGAGGTAAGTCACCACGTGAGGTATCTCTGATAGAAGTACTCTGTCTGACAAAGAGGTCTACTTATTGATTTGATTGGCCTCCATAAATCCAATAGAACTATGGACTGTCTAGGGTAGAAAATATCCATCTTAGATCTTTAGAAGACATGTGGTCTCAAGAGATCCTATCACTGAGGTCGATTTTCCAAAGGAGGAGACATTACAAAGTTGGGGTAATGTAGCTTAGTGTGATGTTGTTACATAGTTTATAGTTACATAGTAGGGGAGGCTAAAAAAAGACACAAGTCCATCAAGTCCAACCTATGTGTGTGATTACATGTCAGTATTACATTGTATATCCCTGTATGTTGTGGTCATTCAGGTGCCTATTTAATCGTTTTTTTAAATTATTGATGCTCCCTGCCGAAACCACCGCCTGTGGAAGGGAATTCCACATCCTGACCGCTCTTACCATAAAGAACCCTCTACGTAGTTTAAGGTTAAACTGCTTTTCTTCTAATTTTAGTGAATGGCCACCTGTCTTATTAAATTCCCTTATGCAGAAAAGTTTTCTCCCTATTGTGGGGTCACCAGTACGGTATTTGTACATTGAAATCATCTCCCTTCTCAAGCGTCTCTTCTCCAGAGAGAATAAGTTCAGAGCTCACAACCTTTCCTCATAACTAATATCCTCCAGACCCTTTATTAGCTTTGTTGCCCTTCTTTGTACTCTTTCCAGTTCCAGTACATCCTTCCTGAGGACTGGTGCCCAGAACTGGACGGCATACTCCAGGTGCAGCCGGACCAGAGTCTTGTAGAGCGGGAGAATTATCATTTTATCTCTGGAGTTGATCCCATTTGTAATGCCAATATTGTGTTTGCTTTGCTTGTAGCAGCTTGGCATTGCTGAGCCCCTCATCTACTAGGACCTCCAGGTCCTTTTCTATCCTAGATCCCCCCAGAGGTTCTCCCCCCCAGTGTATAGATTACATTCATAATTTTTTGACACCCTAATGCATTATTTTACATTTTTCCACATTAAACCTAATTTCCGATGTACTTGCCCCACCCCATTAATTAGTTCAGACCTTGTTGCAAGGTTTCCACATCCTGCAGAGAAGTTATTGCCCTGCTTAGCTTAGTTTATTCTGCTAATGCAGATATTGAACTGTTTACCCCTCCTCCAGGTCATTTATGAATAAATTAAATTGGATTGGTCCCGGCCTCCCGGGACAGAACCCTGGGGGGGGGGGTACCTGGTCTTGACAGGTACCTGCTCCTTCTTCTGGTTAGATCACCATGGCAATGCAAGGGGAAGTTCGCCCCCTTCCCCCACAGTCTTCTGGGACAATTCAAAGGTCCCAGAAAGCTGTAGGACCATTCACATAGAAAAGCATGGCTCACGCATGCGCAGTGGGTAGCTATTTGTGAAGCCGCAAGGTGTTACAGTTGGCTTCCAACACTAAAGATGCCAGCGCTGGGGACCTGAAGAGCTGGCTCAGGTGAGGACGGCTCTGGATCCCTGAACAGGTAAGCGTCTTATTAATTAAAATGTTTAGTTTCTAAGGTAAAGAACTGCTTTAACCACTTCCCGCCTGGTCAATAGACAATTGACGTCCGGGAAGTGGTTCTGTTATCCTGACTGGACGTCTATTGACATCCAGCAGGATAACATGCCGGCGCACGCCCGTGGGGGCATGCAGCATGGCCATCGGTGATGCAGGGTATCAGTCTGACACCCTGCAGCTCTGATCTCTGACCTCTGGCGGAGGCTCTTTACCACGTGATCAGCCGTGTCCAATCATGGCTGATTACAATGTAAACAGAAAGACTTGTTGATTGGCTCTTCCTCACTTGCGTCTTATAGACGCGAGTAGAGGAGAGACGATTGTTTATCAGCGCAGCCCCCCTACAGATGCCCACACTGGACCACCAGGGAAGCCGCCAGGACCACCAGGGAAGCCCCAAGCATGTGGATGGCCAGGTACATCCCACATTGGCCATCCACATATGCAAATTGATGGCAAATATGTGCCAATCAGTGCCCACAGATGGGCACTGATGGGCACCATTGTGAAAGACCTTAAATCTGTGATGCCCAGCAATGCCACCCATCAGTGCCATCCATCAGTGTCACCTATCAGTGCCCATCTGTGCCACCTATCAGAGCCACCCATAAGTACCCATCAGTGCCACCATAATTACCCTTAAGTGCCGCCTATTGGTGCCCATCAGTGCCACCTATTGGTGCCCATCAGTGCCACCTATGAGTGCCCATCAGTGCTAAATGCCAGTGCCACCTATCAGTGCCACCTATCAGTGCCCATTAGAGCCACCTATTAGTGTCCATCATCAGTGCCACCTCATCGGTGCCCATCATTGAACTGGAAAACTGTCTTTTTTTATTTTTTGCGCAAAAAATTAAAACTACAGAGGTGATCAAATACCACCAATAGAAAGCTCTATCATTCAAATTGTGACAGCGCTGAAAGCTGAAAATTTGCGTGGGCAGGAAGGTGTATAAGTGCCCCCTGGTATTGAAGTGGTTAATTTTGTTAAAATGTTCCAAATTCAGCACCAAAAATAAACCAAGAGATTTGGTTACAATGTTATCAGTGATCCTGAGTGTGTTTTATAAAGTATCAGCAGAACATTATTTTATCTGAACAATTTGTGTTATAGAGGGGACCTCCCTTACGGTATTGATGGATGAAGCTCTGACCTATCACAGTCTTTCCTACGGTTTGGAGAAAGTTCTGAATTCTGTCTCAGCCAGATTTCCCTGCGTTACACGACAATATACCGCAATAACTCTGGACCGCGCAGGTAAATACCAAACCGGCACACTATAACGGTTCTCATATTTTTACATTGTAATTTATAGATAGTTATACGGAATTATCTCTATCAATTCCTCCTAGCTTTGTATAATCTGCTTCCTGAGGAAGACATTTAAACGTTTTTTTATGTTGTTGGCAGTTTGTCCTCTTCAGGGACCTTAGAGTAAACAGTTTACTTCTTTACTACTTTTTGTACATTATAACTTATTTTTACAACATTGCTAAGCTGAGGACATCAAGACTTTTATAGGTGTTTTTTTATCTCTTAAAGTTGAGGTCCAGCTGGGAAAAATAAATAAAAGTCAGCAGCTACAAGCACAGTAGCTGCTGACTTTTAACCACTTAAGGACCCCTTCACGCCGATATACGTCGGCAGAATGGCACGGCTAGGCACAGGCACGTACCTGTATGTGTCTCTTTAAGGCCCAGCCGCGGGGTTGCGAGCGCACCGCCAGCGGCTCGCAACCCGGTCCGAAGCTCCGCGCCCGCGGGTCCCGCCGATCTATGATCGCCGTTGGTGTCCTGCGATCGGTCAACGGAGCTGAAGAACAGAGAGAGGCGAGTGTAAACACACCCTCCCCGTTCTTCATTGGGACAATGTCAGCGATCGTGTGTTCCCTGATATAGGGAAGGACAATTTCTGATGTCACACGTCCAGCCCCACCCTCTACAGTTAGAAACACATGTGAGGTCACACTTAACATCTACAGTGCCCCCTAGTGGTTAACTTCTAAACTTCAATTGGCATTTTCACAGTAATCAGTGCATTTTTATAGAACTTGTTGCTGTGAAAATGACAAATGGTCCCAAAAATGTGTCAGAATTGTCCGATGTGAGGGGTGGGTTGGGGGACGGCCGACCAGGGGACGGATGCCTTTTTTTTTCTCTTTTTCTCTTTTTCTTTTTTTTTCTTTTCTCCCTGGAGCAGGGAGATGGGAAGGGCGGGTAATTAAAGGAGGTTAGAAGGAAAAGGAGAAATCTTGTGTGAACAGATAAGAGGGGGGGGATGGTGGAGGGAAAAGGGGGGGACTCCTCTCCACCATTACCCTCTTTATGTGTAACAACTGTAAATAATTTGGAAGATATGAAATGTAAAATCTGTAACGCAAATTTTGAAATAAAAAAAATAATAATAAAAAAAAAAAAAGAATTGTCCGATGTGTCCACCATAATGTAGCAGTCACAAAAAAAAATCGCTGATTGCTGCCATTTGTAGTAAAAAAAATGTAATAGAACTATTCCCTATTTTGTAAACGCTATACATTTTGCACAAATCAACCGATAAACTCTTATTGCGAAAAAATAGGTAAAAGAATACGTATCGGCCTAAACTGAGGAAAACATTTTTTTTATATATATTTTTGGGGGATATTTATTATAGCAAAAAGTAAAAAATATTGTGTTATTTTTTTTCAAAATTGTCGCTCTATTTTTGTTTATAGAGCGAAAAATAAAAACCACAGAGGTGATCAAATACCACCAAAAGAAAGCTCTATTTGTGGGGAAAAATGGACGTCAATTTTGTTTGTGAGCCACGTCGCACGACCGCGCAATTGTCAGTTAAAGCGACGCAGTGCCGAATCACAAAATGGGGAAAGGTCCTTAATCTGCATAATGGTCCGGGTCTTAGGTGGTTAAGAGTAGCTATTACTAGTATTTACTACTACTTTTATCATTAAGTTTCTACTTTTCAATGAAATATCTATTTTTTTCAGAAACAAATGAAACTATCACCAATGACAAGAGTGATTTCTTACAAAGTATAACAAGAAAGTCTTGGGATTATGCCTATTACTATTACTATAAGCATATGTCGACCTGCAATCAGTCCCTCCTCTATGGGCTGAAGAGAGCGCTGGAGATTTCCCCGTCTGAGTCCCTCATTTTGGTTTATACATTTGGTTGCATGGCGGATTACAATGACACTCAGCTCCTGTCTGAAGTTTACACATTGCTGGAGGAGAAGAAGTCCCAAGTAAGAACCTTCCATGTAAAATCGTACATCGTCTACGTATCTCTGATCTCTAGGTAAACATTGTTTTTTATCTACAGGTTTATTTTATGTGGTACTCTTGGTATTGTCGAATGGAAGCTTCCCAGAAAGATGTGTTCAATGAAATTGCATCTCTTAGTTATGGAGGTTTTATCGACACGAGAATGACTGATTATTATGAGGTAAGAATGCAAAATGTTCTCTGATTGGATGAGGTGAAGAGTCAGGGCAGTGATGTCATGCATGAAAATAATTCTCTGAAACAGCGACTGTGCTGAGCAGTCAACCTCCCGTGTTTAGTAAATAGCAGGTTAGCCTCTCAGAACTGGACCTGGAAGCTAGTGGAGATAACTGTAGTAGTGATGTAGTAGCCGTGTCATCTACAGTATAGGGATGAGCCCGATGTTCGAGTCAAACTTAACATTGGGTGTTCGCCCGTTCGCTGAATTTAGAACATTATTGGGGGGGGTTGTGTGACATTTGAGTGCCTGCAGAACACCCCATAATGAACTGTGAGACTGTCAATACAGTGAGAAATCGTCAAAGTTGAAATTTTAGAGTTCTAATTTTTTTTTCTTATTTATTTTACTTTTTATTTTTACATTGTTCTTTAAGTAAAAAAATAAAAAATGTGTCACTTGTATTACTATTACAAGTAGGGTTGTCCCGATACCACTTTTTTAGGACCGAGTACAAGTACCGATACTTTTTTTCAAGTAGTCGCCGATACCGAATACCGATACTTTTTTTAAATGTGTCCCCAAATGCAGCCATGTCCCCCTCAAAGATGCAGCCATGCATGTCCCCCACATATGCAGCCATGTTCCCCACAGATGCAGCCATGCATGTCCCCCACATATTGCAGCCATGTCCCCCACATATTGCAGCCATGTATGTCCCCCACAGATGCAGCCATGTATGTCCCCCCCATATTGCAGCCATGTATGTCCCCCCCAGATGCAGCCATGTATGTACCCCACATATGCAGCCATGTATGTCCCCCACATATGCAGCCATGTCCTGTCCCCCATATTGCAGCCATGTATGTCCCCCCATACCTGTAGTAGTGCCGTCGCATACCGCCGCGTTAAACCCCCTATTGCATTACAGCGCACAATACAAGCTTTCGTTTGATTACTTGTAATGCGCTCCGCGCCATGTATAGATACTCCCCTTCTCTGGATTGGACGGATCCGTATTGGACGGGGAAGTATTCTATTTAAGTATCGGGGGTATTTGCGCGAGTACAAGTACTCCCGCAAATACTCGGTATCGGTCCCGATACCGATACTAGTATCGGTATCGGGACAACCCTAATTACAAGGAATGAAAACCTTTCCCCTTTCACACGGAAGCACTGCAAAAACTCCCTAAAACGTTAGGGTCTTAGCGGTGCTTTATCAGTGTTTTTTGGGCGCTGGCAGTGTGAAAGGGCCCTGAAAGCAAACGCTCACATTGGGATTGCAGATGAGGTTTCGCCTGGAAAACGCTCGAAGAACGCCTGAAAAACGCCCCAGTGTGAAAGGGGCCTAAGAGCTATGGGCGGAAGTGGTGTGTTGACATTGTATGGAGCCAAGCAGGGGCCATCTTTCCCTCACTCAGCTTCATGCCAAGGAGGGGAGATGATGCTGCTGCCATAACAATGGTATGCAACTTTAAATAATAACATTGGGCGGTCTGTAAGTGTTTAAAAATTATACCAGACCTAAGGGGCCTGGTATGGATTTTGGGGGGACCCCATGCATTTTTTTTTTGGCACAGGGTTCCCCTTAATATCCATACCAGACCTAAAGGGCTTGGTAATGGACTGGGGAGGGGAAACTCACACCATTTTTTTCAGTTATTTTTATGTATAAAAACATGGGGCAGATGCACTACTTTACAGGCATACTAAAGGGACCCCAGACACGGTTTTAAAAGGAATATTTCACTTTTATTGTTTCACTTTAAACATTATAAAAATCGCTGCCCCCGAAAAAACGTCTGCTTTTAAAACGATTGAGTGGTCTCCAGTAAGCGTCACCTCTTCCGCTGCCGATAAAAGTGATCTTGTGGCGAATCCGCTGCGGAGACCACTTTTATCTGAAAGAGGACCGCCCGCCATTGAAGAATATACTGGGGTTATGGAAGCTTTCTGCTGATATAACCCCACTATTCTACATCAAAGTACCGATGTATAATGATGGTCGGTTTGCGGCAAGTAGCTGATTGCAAAAAAAAAGCTCCAAGTAAAAATTTTTTTTTTTTTATATATATTTGTAAAAATATAAAATGTGGCCCTTGAACTGAGAAGTTTGGAGATCCCTGATATATATATATATATATATATATATATATATATATTTATATATGTAAACGTTTGCTTCAAAGACCTATAGCAGAGTGTCTGTGTTCATTGGCACATTCATCCTTTTATAATTTTGTGTGCTTGAAATAATATATCTTATTTGTAACTTTTTTTTTTGGGCAGCTATGGCGATCATTTGAATTACTTTTGTCTAAGCCTCTAAATTCAACTCTGCGCCTCCTAAACATCTGCTTAAAGGTCTCTGAGGAATATACCGAAGTGTTCAGCGTCCCGACTTCCTTATCATATTTACTGATCACAAGGAATCAACAAGTCATTTTAAAATTTACTGATCCAAATGGTAAGTTCATGGTTGTAGAATTACAGTAAGAATGTCTTAATGTTTACACTGCCTTATTTCCATCAACTGTAAGGCGGCTCTTTAATTAGGAAAATTAGGCGGGGGCCTAACTCACAGGGGCCTCGCGGCCGCCCAACTTACCCACTACATTGCCCCAGTTTTGAGGGACAGGGGACCTTAACGCTGCTGTGCTCAGGCAGTGTTAAGAGCCCTGACTCGGGAGCCAGCGTCCCTAACAACCATTAAATATCAGTGACACCACCCCTTGTGGCGTCAATGACCCAGCATGCCCTCAGTCAATGACATCACAAGGGGGGCGGGTTCACTGGGTGACCCCCGCCCCTTATTAAAGAGCAGGATCTGGGGGCCACCTTGTTAAAGGGGGCTTCCAGATTCCGATAACCCTGCCAGCAGACCCCCAAAACAACCACCGGCCAGGGTTGTGGGGAAGAGGATCTTGTTTTCTGCCTAAGGCCTCACAAAGCCCAGAGCCGCCTCTGACTGTAAGTACATAAACCCAATGCCTTCCATTTCTATAAAAAAAAAAACGTCTTTGATGCCACCTGTCATGGGAAGTGACTTGTGAGTCAGTGGATTTCGTGCACTACATTATTTATTTTTCAATTTCAAATTTTCTAAAATCTAGAGAGGTTTTCTTTTCTTCTTGGTTCACTAGAAACCCGAGATGTAAACACATTTAAAGGGGTTGTAAAGCTTTGTGCTTTTTCACCTTAATGCATCCTATGCATTAAGGTGAAAAAACACCTTGCACTCTCCGGCTCCCCAGCCCCCAATTTTACTTACCTGAGCCACGAAACTCTGCGGGCGCGACCCCACAATGCTTTCCCCCAGCTTAAGGCAGCTCTTCATTGGAGATTGATACCAGCGCAGCCATTGGCCGTCACTGTATCACCCGGGAGCGTGCCCATAAGGTAACCCCCTCGGGAGAGCGCTTCCCAGAACGAGGATTAGCTCTTCTGGTGGGGAGCCGAGACAGACACAGAGGGACCCCAGAAAACCCGGATCCGGGCCACTCTGTGCAAAACGAACTGCACAGTGGAGGTATGTTTGTTATTTTTTTTTTTTTATTAACCCTTACAACCCCTTTAATGAATTAGCAACCCTGGTTCCAGTTCATTCTAAGGGCCTTTGTTGACGGGCTTTGGGCTTGTGTTGATGGCCTCACATTTGACTTCTATTTAAGATATTTTGGAGATTATAGAGTACATTGAAAAGTGAATTTGACTTGCACTTGGCATTCTTCAGATCTGCATTTGTCCTGCATCATAGACTTATATGGGTATGCTAAACCCATTTGAGCCTACGTTCATATTGAGGGAGAGTTTGAAATTGTGCAAATTCAACTGAACTAGCACAATTTCAAACCAGCATTTCAGTCTGACTTAGGGGGCGATTTAGACAGACATATTGGCAGGTTCATCTATTAAAATGGACCCCAATGTCACCAAAATTAGTGCCGAAAGACTTTTGAGAATCAGTGCGGCGCCACACAGTGTGGGCGTCGCACCGATTTTGGATGGTGCCATTGCCGGTGATCTGCCGATATGGTTCCCCCCTTGACTGCGCAGGCGCAATCCAAGCCGACAGAAATCACAAACCTGATCAGCTGTAGCAACAGGTCCAGAGCGACGTGAAGTTCGCTGTAAGTGGCCAGACGGCCTCACGTCCTCCCTACGCTCACTCGGCCTCCTGGCTCTTTTTTTAACATCCTCCAATCCATGGGGATGGTAAGGAATGAGCCTGGATGCCACGCATGCACCGTGTACAGCTGTTCAGGTTAGGAGATTTCCGTGGGTTTCATCTGTGCCTGCGCAGTCAAGCAGGGAACCATCTCGATAGGGGAACTAGCTTGACAAGACACCGGCAATAGGTTTCTGATTTGGCATGCGGAACCCAGCTTACCTTAGAGAGGTCTGGAAACTCCTTGACTATCTCCCACGGCCCTTTCTATGTGTAAGTCACCCTGTGTCTATTAGAGGTACTGGGCAACCTGAGAACCTCAGTCAGTCTGTCCTAACCAAACTCACCTTACACCCACAACAGCATTTCCTTCTACTTCAGGGTTCTAAATGTGTGGTTTGTGTTAAAAGAATGAAGGGGCTCTTTCACTTGCCACAGTAATATTTTTGAACAATCTCCCTCAAGAAATATATGAAGATAAATAATTCCACCTTTCAGACTTCTAGAATATTGGATGAGTTTGGTCTCATAGACTGTTGCAGACTTTTTACCAGATCGTTTGAGGTGGGGGTTGCTCTGTGTTTATTGTTAAATGGCTGTATCCCATTGTTCTACTGCTCCTGTCTGCCTTGGGCGCAACCTATTATGGGATGTGTAAGTGTATGTGGATTAGCTGGGGAAGGGAGATTTCTCCTGAAGCCCTTCCCAAAGGCTGTCTGTGTGTCTCTTGTTACCGACTGTAGTTTACCCAACCCTGTGTCATTATGCAAAGAAGGAGGATTGTCCCAGAGGCAGTGGCGTAGCGTGGGGGGTGCGAGGGGGACCACTGCCCCGGGCGCAAAATTTAGAGGGGCGCTGTCACGAGTGTAGAGGGAGCGCCAACAACAGATGGGACATAGGAACATATGCATGATGTCACCACTCCAGGCTTTACCAGTCATTATCAAACACGCTCTCCTCACCCCTACAGCCACAGTGGATCATGTGACCAGACTGGAGCTAGCTGAAAATAGGTAGTTCCATGGGTCAGTGGGGCGCAAATTACTTGCCTCGCCCCGGGCGCTGACAACCCACGTTACGCCACTGCCCAGAGGGTATATCTCTTTGTACCTGTGTTTGAATAAACAGACTTATGTTTTTAACCACCCTACACTGATGTCTCGACAAGTGGCTTGGTGGGCTAAGGGATCTTTCATCATGCTGGTCCCGGGCAAGGGAGGCTTATACGATAGATATACTTCTCTTGAGTAGGGGGTCCGTCACATTAATCATTGCTACTATATCTTATTATTAGTATTTATCAGATTAGCAAGACATCTAACCAGCTTGGTGCTACGATGGAGGTAATATTTTGAGAATGGTGTAACAGTTGCAGAAATTGTAGAATTGTTGGGACCAGACTTTTACATTCCTGACAATTATTATCTCAAATCTAAAATATATGTTTCCAAGATTCTTCAACCCGAACCATTCCTGCTGCCCTTCCCTCTGGAATGTTACATTTATTTTATTTGCCTTTTTTTAACATACTTTTTCTAAATTCTAAATGTTTTTTTTTAAATTAGGAAACACGTTTGCAATTGACAACACCTATTATTACAACTACTATAATTATTATGTTCGAAGTTCCAATTTGATAAAAACTCCGGCTGAGGGATCCTGGATTCTGAATGCTCGGGGGAATTCGTCGCTGTCTGTTCAAATATTGGGATTTACTGGTAAGTTACATCACCTCAGTGTATATGAATAATTCTTAAAAGGGTTGTAAAATATATATTTTTCCCTAAATAGCTTCCTTTACCTTAGTGCAGTCCTCCTTCACTTACCTCATCCTTCCATTTTGCTTTTAAATGTCCTTATTTCTTCTGAGAAATCCTCACTTCCTGTCCTGTAACTCCACACAGTAATGCGAGGCTTTCTCCCTGGTGTGGATAAAGCCTCTTGAGGGGGAAGGGGGTGAGCAGGCAAGTCAGGACACTCTCTACTTTGCAGATAGAGAAATGAGATGTGTGTTAGTGGGCGTCCTGACCCTCCTGCTCGCCCCCTCCCCCTTCAAGAGGCTTTCTCCACACCAGGGAGAAAGCCTTGCATTACTGTGTGGAGTTACAGACAGAAGAACAGGAAGTGAGGATTTCTCAGAAGAAATAAGGACATTTAAAAGCAAAATGGAAGGATGAGGTAAGTGAAGGAGGACTGCACTAAGGTAAAGGAAGCTATTTAGGGGAAAAAAATGTTTTCCTTTACAACCCCTTTAACCCCACATTTGGATAATGTCGATTTTATTTATTTTGGGTACATAGCGCTGTCAATTTACGTATCGCTCTACATATACAGTGGAACCTCGGATTACAAGCATGATCCATTCCAGGAGAATGCTTGTAATCCAAAGCACTCGCATGTCAAAGCGAGTTTCCCCATAGAAGTCAATGGAAATGAAGATAATATGTTCCATATTGACTTCTATTGTATGCACTACCGCATGGGGCCAGAGGTGGCAGGGTGCAGGAAACACTCGAAAGCGGCTCAGAGAGGCTCAGAAACACTAGGAAATGGCTCTGAGAGGTTCGGAAATGCTTGAAAACCCACTGCTCCGCCACCTCTGGCCAAATGTGTTACTCCACACCGCAGAGGCTTGTTTTGCCATTCCATGTGAGAGAACCCTTAGAAATATCAGTGCTTCTGCCACTTTCCAGGCCCAAACTTTGATTACATTTTTAGCAGTGCATTTGGAATAAAGGGTTAAACTTCATATGGGTGGGCTGTAGTAAACATTCTGAGGGTTATACAATTACCCTGCCAAGAGAGCTGGTACAAAGTAAATAAAATATGGGGGTCTGAGACTTTATAACTTATTTTGCCTCAACAGTCTCTGATATAAGTCCCCCTCCTGCCCCAAGACCCCAGTAATTCAGGCTGCTATGGCTATAGCCAGCTCTGCCGTTTAGAAATCTGAGGGTCGCATATAACCTCATTGGGCCCCCATCCCTTTCCCCCACTTGGTGTGACTGTAGTGTCAGTGCAGAGCAGTACATCAAAAAGTGCAATGAACAGTACAAAGTAACAGTGCGGTCAGTGAGCAGTATGTAGGGGCAAGGTGGTCAGTGAACTGTACAAAGTGGTAGGGTGGTCAGTGAGCAGTATGTAGTGGCAGGATGGTCAGTGAACAGTAGAAAGTGGCTGGGCTGTCAGTGAGCAGTATGTAGTGACAGGGCTTTAAATGAGCAGTACAAATTTGCAGGGCGGCCATTGAGCAGTACAAAGTTACAAGGTGGTCAGTAAAAAGTACAAAGTGACAGAGTGGTCAATGAGCAGTATGTAGTGGCCTGGTGGTCAGGGAGCAGTATGTAGTGGCAGGGTGATCAATGAACAGTAAAGTGGCGTAGTGGTCAGTAAACAGTACAAGGTGGCAGGGCGGTCAGTGAACAGTACAACGTGGCAGGGTGGTCAGGGAGCAGTATGTAGTGGCCTGGTGGTCAGGGAGCAGTATGTAGTGGCAGGGTGATCAATGAACAGTAAAGTGGCGTAGTGGTCAGTAAACAGTACAAGGTGGCAGGGCGGTCAGTGAACAGTACAACGTGGCAGGGTGGTCAGGGAGCAGTATGTAGTGGCAAGGTGGGCAGTGCACAGTACAAAGTTGCTGGGCGATCAATGAGCAGCGCAAAGTGACAGGGTGGTCAGTGAGCAGTACAAAGTGGCAGGGTAGTCATTAAGCAATATGTAGTAGCAGGGTTGTCAGTGAACAGTGCAAAGTGCCAGGGCAATCAGTGAGCAGTATGTAGTAGCAGAGCAGTCATTTATCAGTATGTAGTGACAGGGCTTTCAATGAGCATTACAAATTTGCAGGGCGGTCATTGAGCAGTACAAAGTTACAAGGTGGTCAGTGAGCAGTATGTAGTGGCAGGGTGGTCAGTGAACTATACACAGTGGAAGGGTGGTCATTGAGCAGTGCAAAGTTGCTGGGCCCCAGAAAGCCCCCTCCCCACTTACATCAGGGTCCCCAGAGAGCCTCCCCCACTTACACCAGGGTCCCCAGAGAGCCCCCCACTTACATCAGGGTCCCCAGAGAGCCCCCTTACATCAGGGTCCCCAGAGAGCCCCCACTTACATCAGGGTCCCCAGAGAGCCCCCACTTACATCAGGGTCCCCAGAGAGCCCCCACTTACATCAGGGTCCCCAGAGAGCCCCCACTTACATCACGGTCCCCAGAGAGCCCCCTTACATCAGGGTCCCTAGAGAGCCCCCACTTACATCAGGGTCCCCAGAGAGCCCCCTTACATCAGGGTCCCCAGAGAGCCCCCACTTACATCAGGGTCCCCAGAGAGCCCCCCTTACATCAGGGTCTCTGGAAACCACCCCACTTACATCAGGGTCCTCAGAGAGCCCCCACTTACATCAGGGTCCTCAGAGAGCCCCCACTTACATCAGGGTCCCCAGAGAGCCCCCTTACATCAGGGTCCCCAGAGAACCCCCTTACATCAGGGTCCCCAGAGAGCGGCCCCTCTCTGCTGCCCGTGGCTACACAGTGAGAGTGGAACAGTGGTGCTCTTGTGGCCTGGATGCAAAGAGGCCATGGCCATCTCTGAGAGACTCTGGCTTATGGGCCGTAGATTCAGGGCTATAGCCCCAAAAGCCACCCCCTAGCGACGCCACTGACTCCAAATTATGTTTCTGTTATATAGAAAACCCACCACCCCCTCAAGAGAAAATGTTTTCTTTCTTTTATTCTTTTTTTAGGGAATTATTTGGATTCTGATTGCCACCCGAATGCCACGTGTTCGGAGTTTGGAGGATACGGGGAGTGCACGTGTAAAGTGGGATTTTCTGGAGATGGGACAACTTGTAACGACATAGATGAATGTCAGGACGACTACACCAACAATTGTGATTATTATAGTGGCGGCTCCTGTGTGAACACTATCGGGTCTTACACCTGTAATTGTTCTAGAGGATATAAACATATATCAGAATTTGGCTGTGTAGACATTGACGAGTGTGCAGACAGCTCTCTTAATGACTGTGACCCAGTAGCTATATGTAGAAACCATTATTATGGTTCTTACACCTGTACTTGTCCCTATGGATATTACGGAGATGGAAGACACTGTGAGGTCAACGAATGCCAACAAGGAACACTGTGTGCCTCCAATGAAGACTGCATGAAGTACATTGGGTCTTATTCCTGTGTTGACCCTTGCTCCAACCACACTGTACTTAATGACCCCTGGCGCAGCACTTCCAATACAGCTAATTCTAGTGACTATCAGTATGGCTGGTATCATTGTGACTATGACCTGTCCGGCTGGTTTCGGTTTAAAGGAGAATATGACCAGCAGATCCCTGAGCACTGTGTACCAGTAGACAGCTGTGGGGCCGATTTCCCCATCTGGATGAACGGCTCCCACCCGACAGTCAGCGACGGCATTGTGAGTCGCACAGCTTGTTCCAGCTGGTATGTCGGATGCTGCACAATACCTAATAATATTTCTGTGAAGATGTGTCCAGAAGGATATTATGTGTATAAGCTACAGGGTACACCTACCTGCTACTCTGTCTATTGTACAGGTAAGTACTGACGACAACAACAAGTCCCATTCACAATGTTGTCTTCAGTAATAAAATATCATAGATTCATAAATGGTTACACCTTCTATGTGTCCCGTCTCTTCCAGAATCTGATCATAGCTGCTCAGGATTGGACTGCGCTCCCGGTGAGGAATGTGGAATCGTGGACGGAGTTCGTGGCTGTTACTGTAGAGATTCATCAACTACTACTACTACTACTACCACTACTACTACTACTACTACTACTAATGGGATGCAACCGGGAAATGTAGAAGGTAGGTTATAAAATCATGAAGTTTTCAATTCAAAGGGAACGTTTTCTAAGGTATTTATTCATACTGTAAATACAAAATTTGTTGGGTGAATCCTTCGGGGGCCATTTGCTCTTGTGGTAGTCAGTGGCATTCATCTGGCATCCCATAGTCACATTCTCCCTATTTCACAGGTACTAAGCTTTCAAACAGCTTTTAGAGAACCATGGACTCCAGGATCCTAAAGGTATATACAGTGGAACCTTGGATTACGAGCATAATCCGTTCCAGAAGAAAGAAAGCTTGTAATCCAAAGCACTCGCATATCAAAGCGAGTTTCCCCATAGAAATCAATGGAAACAAAGATAATTTGTTCCATGGCATGCAATGCCGCATGTGGCCAGATGTGGGGAGGGGTGCTGGAGAGACTTGGAAAATACTTGGAGACCACTCTGACGCACTTGGAAACCCTTGGGAACAAAGTATTTCTGAGGCGGCGTACACACGACCGAGGTTCTCGCTAGAAACCAGCGAGAACCTCGCTGGGAGCTGCATTCCAGCGAGAACCTCGGCCGTGTGTACACTCCTGGCTCGCCCCGCCCGTCGGGAATCCTGTTGAGCGAATAGAGAGCACGCTCTCTATTTGCTCGACGGCCCGCCTGGATGAATGGCTGGTTGCCATTCCCGACGGGCGGGTCGCCGATTTCGACGGCCGGCCGAGAGCCTCGACGAGCGGAACGATGTGTTCCGCCCGTCGAGGTTCTCGTACGTGTGTACGCCGCCTCAGTGTTTCCGGGTGCCTCCGAACGGCTCCGAGTGTCACCGGTGCCCCCGCACCTCTGGTCAAATGCGGTACTGCAATGTCAGATCAGGTCTGCCTGAAAAACTGACAGGGTGACCTGATCGGACAGCTCGTGTGAAAGGACCCTTATAAACATCATAGTGGGGTAAATTTACTGCCGGAAAAAAAAATTGTTTTATTTGTTTGTTTTTGGATTTATTTTGTTATGATCGAAATTTGAAAATCCGAAAATTTAAAAATCCCAAAATTTTAAAATCCCAAAATTTTAAAATCCCAAAATTTTTAAACACCAAAAATCCAAAATAATAACTAACTAACAATAACTGACTATTAGATTCTAGATATTGGAATTTATTTTCCAATTTGCCTGTTAGGCTGCATTCACACTATAGCGCGGTGTATTGTACCGCGATTTGCCGCAATAAAGCGCGTTGTTTTTTAGCCTTGTTTTCGCTGGAGGGGTGATTTTAACATTGTCGGCTATGCCCGAACGCCGAAGCCGCCTGAAAAAAAGGGTCCGGGACTTGTTTTGAGCTTCAGGCGTACAGCGTTTCGGCGTTCGACGTGGAGATGTGAACCATCTCCTTAGCCGACAATGTTAAATCACCCCTGCAGCGTATTTCAGGCTGCAATAGCGTCGGGCATTGGGCGTAAAAACGCCTAGGTGTGAATGCAGCCTTAGTGAACATAACGAATACAAATTTATCCAAAGTTATGAATTATCCAAAACAAATGCTGCATCTAAACAAATTAAACATAATAAATTAATAACAATAAATAATAATAATACATTTTTATTACTATTTTTATTATTATTATTATTTATTATTATTTATTTATTATGTTTAATTTGTTTAGATACAGCATTCATTATTTCGGATAATTCGTAACTTTGGATACATTTTTATTTGTTACGTTCACTAACAGCCAAATTGGATAAAATTCAAATATCTATAATTTAATGTAGACCAAGAAGAGTTATGCCCCATACAAACGATTGGTATTCACGATGGAAAAAGCCTGTTTGACTTTTTCCATCGGAAATTCCGACCTTTTGTATGCCCCATCAGAGTAATTCCATCGGAAATTCTAATGAATTCCATCTGTGTTACATATAGAAAATTTTCCCTTTTACTTCGTCGTAATTCCGATGTGAATTTGGTCGGACAAAGGTCCGATTGTATGTATGGGGCATCAGGTCCGACTAATGGCCGAAACACCCATAAAGATTAGCACCTCATCCCATAAATGAAGTATGCAAAGTAAAAAGGGAGAAAGGGGGACTTTTGCGGTGCTCTAGAGCAGGGGTCTCCAATAGTGTTGCTCACGAATATTCGCATTGCGAATATTCGCTACGAATATTGCATATTCGAGTATTCGTGAATATCTCGAATATCGCGGCGAATATTCGCTATTTCGAATATTCGTATTTTTCAAATTTCGCAATAAATTTCGCAATTTTTTTAAATATAGCGAATATTCGTAAATATCGAATATTCGTGATATTTTATCCAAAAAAAAATAGCGAAATTTCGCAATCATTTTCGCTTTCGCATATGCGAAATTTCGCTATTTTTTTTTTTTATAAAATATAGCGAATATTCGTAAATAACGAATATTCGTGATATTTTATAAAAAAAAAAAATCGCAAAATTTTGCATTAGCGAAATTTCGCATTGGCAAAATTCGCAATTTTTTTTTTTTTTTTTATAAAATATCACGAATATTCGATATTAACGAATATTCGCGACCGCATATGTGGAATTTCGCTTTTTTTTTTTTATAAAATATACCGAATGTTCGTAAATATCGAATATTCGTGATATTTTATTAAAAAAAAAAAAAAAACGCGAAATTTCGCATTGGCGAAAATTCGCAATTTTTTTTTTTTTTAAATATCACGAATATTCGATATTAACGAATATTCACGAATATTCTTCGAAATATTCGCGAAATATCACGAAATAGAATATGGCGTATTCCGCTCATCACTAGTCTCCAAACTGCGGCCCGAGGGCCAGATGTGGCCCTTTGCTAGCCTTTATCCAGCCCTTGGGGCTTTATTCCTCCCACTGATATGAGGCACTATTCTTCCCACTGACAAGGGGGCACAATTTATTCCACTGATACCAATGATGGGATACAATTACTCCTACTAATAGGGGCACTACTCCTTATCCTACTGACTGGAAACTCTGAGGCCATATTTATTCTCACCAATGTTGGGCCCGGGGCGTTTTCTACCCCCGCTGGCCACAATCTGGCCCTCCTAAAGTATGAAGGACAATAAACTGGCCCTTTGTTTGAAAAGTTTGGATACCCCTGCCCTAGAGCAACGCAAAAGTCCTCCTTTCTCCCTTCTTACTTTGCATATCTATAATTTAATAGTTAGTCATTGTTATTATTATTAGTTAGTGATTATTTTAAATTTTCAAATTTTCAGGTTTTCAAATTTTAGTTATTTAGAATTTCCAAATTTCCGAATGTTCTCACATGTTAAATGTTTTAAAAATGTTTTTGTTAATTCAAATATTTCCAAATTTTCCAATTTGTTGAATTTTGTCCAGAAACTAATTTGGAGCGAAACAAATTTCACATGTCTACAATTTACTAAAGCCATACATGCATGTGCATATACCACAACCACGGAGGCTCTGCACTTGGGGCTGCTGGAATATATCAAAATCTTTTGCAGAAGTGTGTAAGCAATTCCAAATTACAATGCAGGTCTGCAGTTAACCGGTTAAGACCATTATGCAGGTTAAGGACCTGGCCCCTTTTTGCGATTTGGCACTGTTTTGCTTTAACTGACAATTGCGCGGTCGTGTGACTTGGCTTCCAAACAAAATTGGCGTCCTTTTTTTCCCACAAATAGAGCTTTCTTTTGGTGGTATTTGATCACCTCTGCGGTTTTTATTTTTTTGTGCTATAAACAAAAATAGAATGCGAATTTTGAAAAAAAAAAAAACTTTTTTACTTTTTGCTACAATAAATATCCCCAAAAATATGTATAAAAAAAATTTCCCTCAGTTTAGGCCGATACGTATTCTTCTACATATTTTTGGTAAAGAAAATCACAATAAGCGTTTATCGATTGGTTTGCGCAAAAGTTATAGCGTCTACAAAATAGGGGATAGTTTTATGGCATTTTTATTAATATTTTTTTTACTACTAATGGCGGCGATCAGCGATTTTTTTTTCGTGACTGCGACATTATGACGGACACATCGGACACTTTTGACACATTTTTGGGACCATTGGCATTTTCACAGCGAAAAGTGCTATAAAAATGCACTGATTACTGTGAAAATTCGGTGAGGGGGTTAACCACTAGGGGGGCGCTGTAGGGGTTAAGTGTGACCTCATGTGTGTTTCTTACTGTAGAGGGGCGTGGCTGTACGTTTGACATCACTGATCGTTGTTCCCTATGACAGGGAACAGGCCATCACTGGCACTGCCACAGAGAAGAATGGGGAAGGTTTATTTAGACTCACCTCTCCCCGTTCTTCAGCTCCTGTGACCCGATCACGGGACACCGGCGGCAATCGGGTCCGCGGTTCCCGCGGGCGCGGTCATGGACCTTCGGACCAGGTCTTGAGCTCGGCGGTGGCGGCGTGCTCGCGACCCACGGCTGGGCTTCTTAAAGGGGACGTACATGCCCAGCCGTGCCAATCTGTCGACGTATATCAGCGTGCGGCGGTCCTGAAGTGGTTAAACTTGGCATTCAGAGCAGCAGCAGCAGCAACCATAATCATGTGATGGAGTTGATAAAATAATTATTTTGTGTTTATGTTATTGTTCTCCTAACCACTCAAATATTGCTTTCCTTTATTTTATTGTTTTATTTCTTGTGATATATGTGTATTGGTGATATATATATATATATATATATATATATATATATATATATATATATATATACTGTATATATATATATATATTTCAGTATTCTGTGACAAGACAGTATTATTTTCCTTGAATGAAAGTCATGACAGAGTTAAAATCCTCCCAGAGCTTGATGAGAAACAAATGCTCTTCTTAACCAACTCCTACCTCTCCCATCAGCCAAAAGATAATGGCCCCCATGAGTGTGGAATGTTATCCTCTTGGCCAAGAATAGACGTCACAAGAGAACACCATATGTGGAGGAGCCAATCAGATACACTCATTTAAGATGACGCTTGCTTATGTCATATAAAACTGTGATTTGAATAAAGCTTTTTCTCTTTGCTGTTAGAAGACGATGTAGTCTTAATTATCTTCTGCTGTCTGCATGCTCACATCGTCATGAATTTGGCTCAGCGGCAGAATAGAACATGTATCCTGGAATTGAGCCGGGGAAAATCCATTACAATCACGATAAATTTCCTAAAAAGATTTGCAAAAAAAAAAATATGAACAGCTTTTTTTTTTTTTTTTTTTTACATTTGTAGATCAAAAATAAAATGTTTTAATCTTTTTTTTTTTTCAATTTGAATTTAAATTTGCTTTCTGTTTCAGGAAAGTTGAAAAAGTCTCCCAGAGAAGAAAAAGAAGAAAAATAAAAAACTTAATGGCGAGCAAAATGCTACTTTTTCTCTTATATGCATGCGTTGTTTATTCTTCCATCCAATGCTATATGAGGGCCAGTTTGATTTTTGTCACTGCTTTACATTACAGGCACATTTATTTCTTTGAACGCTGCTTAACCACCTAAGGACCGCCTCCTGCACATTTACGTTGGCAGAATGGCACGGCTGGGCACATGTATGTACAGGTACGTCCTGTACTAGTACCCAGCCGTGGGACCGGGACCGCAGGAGCTGAAGAACGCGGAGAGCCACGTGTAAACGCGACTTCCACATTCTTCACTGTGGCGGCTGCATCGGTCGTGTGATCCCTTTTATAGGGGGACACAATCGATGACGTCACACCTACAGCCACACCCCCCTACAATTGTAAACACACATCAGGTCACACATAACCCCTTCAGCGCCCCCTGTGGTTAACTCCCAAACTGCAACTGTCATTTCCAGAGTAAACAATGCATTTTTTGCTGTGAAAATGACAATGGTCCCAAAAATGTGTCAAAATTGTCCGAAGTGTCCGCCATAATGTCGCAGTCAGGAAAAAAATCGCTGATCGCCACCATTAGTATTAACCACTTAAGGACCCCCGCACGCACATATACGGCCACAGAATGGCACGTACAGGCACAAGGGCGTAAATTTACGTCCCCGCCTGAGTGCGGTTCGGGGGTCCCATCGGGACCCCCTCCGCGGCGTGCGGGGGTCCCCCTACCTCTGGGAGCGATCCGGGATCTGCGGGCGGATGTCCGTGATATCCGCCCCCCCCCCGCGATCGCTCCCAGCCAATGGGAGCGCGCTCCCAGCCTGTCACTTCCTCCTCCTGTGTTTACACAGGAAGAAGGAAATGATGTATTCTCTCATCGCAGCGCTGTTTCCCAGCGCTGCTGATGAGAGAAGACATCACAAGTAAGTGTGCACCAACACAACACTGACACACACTCACATAGGCATATTAACCCCTTGTGATCGCCCCCCCCACCCCCCTGTCACAGTGTCACTGAATGCAGTGATTTAATCACTGCATTTAGTGTCAGTGTGACAGGCAGTGTAAAAAACAGTTAGTGTTAGGTTCAGGATAGCCCCCCCACCCCTCCTAATAAAGGTTTAACCCCCTGATCACCGCCCTAGTTAACCCTTTCACTCCCTATTGCCAGCGTCACTAAGCGATCATTTTTCTGATCGCTGTATTAGTGTCGCTGTTCCCGCTAGGTAGCTATTTTTTTTTATTGCAATTTTTTTTTTTACTAAAGACATGTGGCTAAATAAATTTTGGCCTAAATGTTTGACTAAAATTTAGTTTATTTGATTTTTTTTTTAACAAAAAGTAAAAAATAGTGTTTTTTTTTCAAAAATGTCGCTCTATTTTTGTATATAGCGCAAAAAATAAAAATCGCAGAGGTGATCAAATACCACCAAAAGAAAGCTCTATTTGTGGGAAGAAAAGGACGCAAATTTTGTTTGGGAGCCACGTCGCACGACCGCGCAATTGTCTGTTAAAGCGACGCAGTGCCGAATCGCAAAAACACCTTGGGTCATTTACCAGCGTATTGGTCCGGGTCTTAAGTGGTTAAAGAAAAAAATTAATAAAAATGCAATAAAACTATCCCTTATTTTGTAAACGCTATAAATTTTGCGCAAACCAACCGATAAACGCTTATTGCGATTTTTTTACTAAAAATATGTAGAAGAATACGTATCGGCCTAAACTGAGGAAAAATATTTTTTTATATATATATATATATTTTTGGGGGATATTTATTATAGCAAAAAGTAAAAAAGATTGCATTTTTTTCAAAATTGTCGCTCTATTTTTGTTTATAGCGCAAAAACTAAAAACCGCAGAGGTGATAAAATACCACCAAAAGAAATCTCTATTTGTGGGAAAAAAAGGACGCCAATTTTGTTTGGGAGCCACGTCGCACAACCGCGCAATTGTCAGTTAAAGCGACGCAGTGCCGAATCGCAAAAAGGGGCCAGATCCTTTAGCTGCATTTTGGTCCGGGTCTTAAGTGGTTAATAACCAAATCATTTTTGGTAATTTTTGCACATCGTTTTGTTAATTCACCGTCAGCGCTTACCATTTCAACTGCTTTGCAAATTTTTATTTCTATGTGATGGAAATTTCTTTCTTGTATAAACATTGTTTGGTGATGTGAACATCTCCTTACACTTCAATCCAGTTCATCAGTTTTTTTGTTTTTTGTTTATATATTTTGTGTTGGTATATGAGATGGTTGTTTTGTTATTGATAATAAATTTAATAAATCAGTTTTGGGCCCTCACACTTCACAAAATCAGCCATTTTTTGCTGCCCTTTTTATTTAGGAAAACTTTAGCCTGAATTATAAAAACCAGTTGAACCTCAAATTACGAGTATATAATCCGTTCCAGGAGAACGCTCGTAATCCGACGTACTCGCATATCAAAGCAAGTTTTCCCATTGAAGTCAATGGAAACTAAAATGATTTGTTCCTCATTGAGTTCAATGGGATGGAATACCGAATGCGGCCAGAGGTGGGGGGCACCTGAGAGCACCAAAAACTTCTGAAAAGGCCCGAGGACACTTCGGCTCATTTCCTACGCCTCCTACCTCAGGTCAAATGAGGTACTGCAGGCCTATTTTCATCTCTGCTCGGCTTCTGCGCCCCGTACCTCAGGCCAAATGAGGTACTGCAGGCCTATTTTCATCTCTGCTCGGCCTCTGCGCCCCGTTCCTCAGGCCAAATGAGGTACTGCAGGCCTATTTTCATCTCTGCTCGGCCTCTGCGCCCCGTTCCTCAGGCCAAATGAGGTACTGCAGGCCTATTTTCGTCTCTGCTCGGCTTCTGCGCCCCGTACCTCAGGCCAAATGAGGTACTGCAGGCCTATTTTCATCTCTGCTCGGCTTCTGCGCCCCGTTCCTCAGGCCAAATGAGGTACTGCAGGCCTATTTTCGTCTCTGCCCTACTTCTGCGCCCCGTACCTCAGACCAAATGAGGTACTGCAGGCCTATTTTCGTGTCTGCTCGGCTCCTGCGCCCCGTACCTCAGGTCAAATGAGGTACTGCAGGCCTATTTTCGTCTCTGCTTGGCTTCTGCGCCCCGTACCTCAGGCCAAATGAGGTACTGCAGGCCTATTTTCATCTCTGCTCGGCCTCTGCGCCCCGTTCCTCAGGCCAAATGAGGTACTGCAGGCCTATTTTCGTCTCTGCTTGGCTTCTGCGCCCCGTACCTCAGGCCAAATGAGGTACTGCAGGCCTATTTTCGTCTCTGCTCGGCTTCCACGCCCCGTACCTCAGGCCAAATGAGGTACTGCAGGCCTATTTTCGTCTCTGCTCGGCTTCCACGCCCCGTACCTCAGGCCAAATGAGGTACTGCAGGCCTATTTTCATCTCTGCTCGGCCTCTGCGCCCCGTTCCTCAGGCCAAATGAGGTACTGCAGGCCTATTTTCGTCTCTGCTCGGCCTCTGCGCCCCGTTCCTCAGGCCAAATGAGGTACTGCAGGCCTATTTTCGTCTCTGCTCGGCTTCTGCGCCCCGTACCTCAGGTCAAATGAGGTACTGCAGGCCTATTTTCGTCTCTGCTCGGCTTCTGCGCCCCGTACCTCAGGTCAAATGAGGTACTGCAGGCCTATTTAGCTTGATTTCCGCTCGTCTTGCAAGTCAACACTCGCAAACCAAGTCAGAATTAAAAAAAAAAAAAAGTTGCTCGCAAATCAAAACGCTCTCAAACCAAGTTACTCTTAAGTTCCACTGTACAGTATATAGGGAGAATGTTTTGCCTTTTTAATTTTAGGTCTCAAACTGATCTAACACTGTAAGGCTTGAAGACCAGTTGCTATAGCAGTTGCAGGACTACCACCAATCAGCAGGAAAGGTCCACGGCAGTCAATCTGGCAGATGACGCAGGCTCACTTGAGGTGCATAGTCTAAATACTAGCCAGTGTTCACCAGAGCTCCTGATGGTGGGGATGGATTTAGCTGCGTGCTAGTACCAGGTAGCAGTTTACCCAACAAGCTGGGGTCCAGTAGGGCATGAGCAGAGAAGAATCAAATGGCAGCGTGGTCAATAATCAAGCCAAAAGATCAGTATCGAGTAGTTGCAGGTTGGGATAAGGCAGTAGAGTAGTCAAGGAACAAGCCAAGGGTCAGTCACGAGTAGTAGCAAAATACATACAGCAGCAGGGAAGACAGGAGCAAGGCACTGGCTGAAAAGGCACAATAACCTGGCAAAGAGAAAGTGCTGAGACAAGGCTTAAAGCGGAATGCCACACAAAAATGGAACCTCCGCTGTCCTGATCCCCAGAGGCGGCTCTAGGCTTTGTGAGGCCTTAGGCAAAAACTTGACATGAGGCCCCACTCACGCCCATAATGGGAAAATAATTCAAGCTATGAAGGCTGGGAAAAGGGGCTGATAAATGTCATTTATCAGCCCCTACCCTTTCTAAAAGAACACAGTGAGTGATCGGTACTGATCACTCACTGTGTTCATTTATAACTGAAGCATAGTAAACTGTGATTACTATGCTTTGGTTTAAAGATTAACAGGAGAGGGGTGCGGAGTGTATGATATATACATGAAAGGGGTATGGAGTGTATGACGGTGAATAGTATGTACATGAGAGGGGTGTGGAGTGTATGGCGGTGAATAGTATGTACATGAGAGGGGTGTGGAGTGTATGGCGGTGAATAGTATGTACATGAGAGGGGTGCAGAGTGTATGGAGGGGGGTGGTATGTACATGAGAAGGGTGCGGATTGTATGAAGGGGGGCGGAATGTACATGAGAGGGGTGCTGATTGTATGTGGGTGGGTGGTATGTAGATGAGGGGTGTGGAGTGTATGAACCCCTCTCATCTACCTACTACCCCCTCCATACACTCTGCACCCCTCTCATGTACATACCACCCCCCTCCATACAATCCGCACCCCTCTCATGTACATACCACCCCCCTCCATACAATCCGCACCCCTCTCATGTACATACCGCCCACCCCCATACACTCCGCACCCCTCTCATGTACATACCACCCCCCTCCATACAATCCGCACCCCTCTCATGTACATACCACCCCCCTCCATACAATCCGCACCCCTCTCATGTACATACCACCCCCCTCCATACAATCCGCACCCCTCTCATGTACATACCACCCCCCTCCATACAATCCGCACCCCTCTCATGTACATACCACCCCCCTCCATACAATCCGCACCCCTCTCATGTACATACCACCCCCCTCCATACAATCCGCACCCCTCTCATGTACATACCACCCCCTCCATACAATCCGCACCCCTCTCATGTACACCACCCCCCCCCCTCCATACAATCCGCACCCCTCTCATGTACATACCACCCCCCCCTCCATACAATCCGCACCCCTCTCATTTACATACCACCCCCTCCATACAATCCGCACCCCTCTCATGTACATACCACCCCCCTCCATACAATCCGCACCCCTCTCATGTACATACCACCCCCCTCCATACAATCCGCACCCCTCTCATGTACATACCACCCCCCTCCATACAATCCGCACCCCTCTCATTTACATACCACCCCCCTCCATACACTCCGCACCCCTCTCATGTACATACCGCCCCCCTCCATACAATCCGCACCCCCTCTCATGTACATACCACCCCCCTCCATACAATCCGCACCCCTCTGATGTACATACCACCCCCCTCCATACAATCCGCACCCCTCTCATGTACATACCACCCCCCTCCATACAATACGCACCCCTCTCATGTACATACCACCCCCCTCCATACAATCCGCACCCCTCCGTACATACCACCCCCCCCATACTCCGCACCCCTCATGTACATACACACCCCCCTCCATACATCCGCCCCCCTCATGTACATACACCCCCCTCCTCTGCACCCCTCTCATGTACATATACCACCCCCCTCCATACATCCGCACCCCCTCTCATGTACACCACCCCCCTCCATCCACACATCCTGCACCCCTCTCTGTACATACCACCCCCCTCCATACACTCTGCACCCCTTTCATGTACATACCACCCCCCTCCATACAATCCGCACCCCTCTCATGTACATACCACCCCCCTCCATACAATCCGCACCCCTCTCATGTACATACCACCCCCCTCCATACAATCCGCACCCCTCTCATGTACATACCACCCCCCCCTCCATACAATCCGCACCCCTCTCATGTACATACCACCCCCCTCCATACAATCCGCACCCCTCTCATGTACATACCACCCCCCTCCATACAATCCGCACCCCTCTCATTTACATACCACCCCCCCCATCCATACACTCCGCACCCCTCTCATGTACATACCGCCCCCCTCCATACAATCCGCACCCCTCTCATGTACATACCACCCCCCTCCATACAATCCGCACCCTCTCATGTACATACCACCCCCCTCCATACACTCCGCACCCCTCTCATGTACATACCGCCCCCCTCCATACACTCTGCACCCCTCTCATGTACTCCAAAGACATGCTGGTAGGTAAATTGGATCTCGTCCAAAAAAATTGGCCCAGTATATTTGTATATATGTGTGTGTATGACTGTGTGTCCCTAGTGTGTCAAGATCCTACGGCGTAAAAATGACCGCACCAGCCAAGCAGACACTGGCTGGAAAAAGCGCCCAGAGGCGATTCAGTTCGCATGCGTTGCACTATACAAGTCATTCATTCATTCATTCATTCATACCCTTCCAGAGTGTATGGAGGGGGTGGTATGTAGATGAGGGGTGTGGAGTGTATGGAGGTGGACGGTATGTACATGAGAGGGGTGCAGATTGTATGGAGGTGGGTGGTATCAAATACACCACTGGCAATTAATTAACCCCATTGTGCTACATTAGTGACACCAGTGTCAGTGTTTATGAACCCCTTCATGCTAGGTAATAGGGGTAATAAACACTGACACTGGTGTCACTAATGCAACACAAAGGGGTTAATTAACTTCCACTGGTCACCAATGCATCAGTGGCAGTACAATAACCCCTTCCATGCTGCAGAAATTCCATTGTAAATGAATCCCCGCCAAGAAGTAAAAACATCAGGCAGTAACACAGCTAAGTCACTGTGATACAACAGTGACTTAGGAAACGTTTTTTTGCCTCTGCAAACTTGAATTGTTGCACAGGCTCCTTTGGCTCCTCGCAGGTCTTGGCAGCAGCGGCACTCTCCTATCCGCCTCCCGGCCTGTGAATGACATCACGCCGGGCAGGCGGGACTAGGAGGAAGCTCGATCCGCCTGACAGGGAAGTGACTGCACACCCGCACCGCTCTTCGGCAGATATAACAGTGTAGCAGCGGAGGCCAATGGATCACTTGTGTCGGTCACACGCCTGTCTGCAGCGGAGCAAGCAGCATCTTTACGAAGCACCAGAGCCCTCCCTGCCCAGTCCGCCCCTACCTCCTGGCAGGGTCAGCAGCGGCCAGCATCTGTGCTGCCGCTCTCCAGCTCTACAATTCTTCTGCCTGTAAAGACGGCGACCCTTTACAAGTCTGGCCCGCGGCGCTGACCCTGCCAGCCTGGGGACACTGACCGGGGACTTCCTTTCCCATTCACCCCCACACATCATGCAAATTAGGCGGCTGCGGGGCCCCTGGGAGCGCGAGGCCTTAGGCGGCTGCCTTTTTTGCCTAATTAGAGAGCCGTCTCTGCTGATCCCCCCCACCTCTGGTGTCACATTTGGCACCTTTCAGGGGGTAGGGGGGTGCAGATACACACTTCCGGGCATAGACCCCCGCATTATCTGCGGGAGTCTACGCCACGTCCGCTGCCCCCCCCCGTGCTGTCTTCTGGGAGGCACACGGATCCCAGAAGATAGCAGGGACCAGTGGCATTGCGCAGAGTGAGTCGCGCATGTGCAGTAGGGAACCAGGAAGTGAAGCTGCTAAGCTTCACTTCCTGATTCCCTTATCGAAAATGGCAGTGGCAGCACCCGACAGCTGCTGCTGCAAAAAAAAAAACACTGAGTGCTGTAATGAAATCAAAAGGTGCTTCAAAAACATATCCTAAACATGCACCTCTTGGGATATATTTCACTTGTAGTCCGCCGATAATACAAACGGCGCATGCACTGGGAAGAAACAAAACTCTGTGCCGTTTCTTCCCCAGCATGTGCCGTTACTGTGTACTGAGTGACATCATCAGGCCTCCAGCCAATCACAGTGCTGGAGCCGCGATGCCCGGAAGAACCCTCCAGGAGAGATATCTGCAGCCAAAGAAATCCTTGAGTGCCTCTCACTGCAAGGATGACCTCAGGTGAGCCCACTAGGACGCTGACAGCATGCAGCGCCGCAGCCAATCGCCGCCGCCAATCACAGGCACTGAGAGCTCTGCAGCTGTGGACCGGGAAATGATTTGCCTGTTATTGGTGATGCGGGCTGTCAGCTTCCCAACAGGCTTTGGAACACGACCCAGCAACATGCAACATGCCCAGCTTATCAGTGAGAGGAGCTCAGGGATTAAAGTCTATATATATAATTTTTTTTATTTTTTTTAAACCGAGCTCATCCTTACCATGTGCGGAGCTTGGGGGGGCCAAAAAAGCGATAAAAGCAAATTGCAAGTGGGGGCCGTATAAAACCGGCCGCAACTGGCCCGCAGGCCGGAATTTGGACATGCCTGAGAATTGTTGGCCTCTTGTGATAAAAATTAAAGCGGGGCTCCAACCATAATTAGCATTTTTGAAATATATGTCCTTTCATCCTGCGTTTTTATAATATAAATCCGGTCACTTGCTATTTTACAATCCGCCACCGCTCCGCATAGATATTCAAAAAAGATAGTTTATAAAACTAGGTCCACACCGTTGTCATTTTGCTTGTGGGCATTGTGAAGCCCACAATCACTTACTTCCTGGAAGTCTTGGATGGGGAGTGATAATTGGACAGCGCACTGCATCCTGGGAAATGATGACACACATTTCCCAGGAGCATTAGAGGGAGATGATGTCAGGATCCTAAGTGATTCCAAAGGCAGATTTTGTGGGACCGCATAGCAACAGGCATTTCCAGATAGGTCTAATTAGCACAATAATGAAAAATAAATAATTTGGGATGGAAACTCCACTTATGTTAACTAAAGAAAAATATTTTAAAAAGTGTTAAACAACAAACAAACTTTACTATTGCCGATGGATACATTTTGTTTATTATTGTCACTACAACTATTTAGACGTAAAGGAATACACAGTTACACTATTGATTGATCGGTGTCACCATTGGGAAACCCGCCCTGATAAATACCATGCAGCAATCTCTGGGGTACATGCCGACATGAAGTGACTGCAGAGAGGCTGCAGGAGATCAGTAGCATTGAGATGTAACACAGAAGAGGCGCTTCAATCACAGGCAGGGCCGAAGTGACCATTGAGACACTAGGGCACTGCCCGAGGGCCCCATGCCACTAGGGGGCCCCATCAGGCTCAGTAAAACCAGGGACATTATGTAAAAATCTGTGTGTTTTTTACACCTGTCCCTGATATGTCCGAAACCGACATGCTTTTGATGTGAAAATCCTGAGATTTTATCTGCCCCGCCTCTGTACTGCTACCTGTAAGCCTGGGGGCCCCATAATCTTCTATTGCCCGGGGGCCCCATGAGTTGTCAGTCCGCCCCTGATCACAGGACTGGCTGACCAGAGATGGACCTCCTGCGATGGC
The DNA here is from genome assembly GCA_029574335.1 of Rana kukunoris. NCBI lineage: Eukaryota > Metazoa > Chordata > Amphibia > Anura > Ranidae > Rana > Rana kukunoris. Next base: position 6,541,113 of record CM056054.1, read on the forward strand.
CGCACATCATTTCTTTGGATCAGATTACAGTGGACCGAGCCAACAGAATGTGTGTCAGCGGGGCCCCTTGAAGTCTACACAAGGGGCCACATGTGACAGGGTGACAGCACAGGAGCACAATGTGGAGACAGTTGTCACCCCATAATAGGAAGTGTCTGAACAAGGACGTTTATGGCGGGATCACCAGGGATTCCATTAATAGAAGCTAAAGACACATCCTTTAACAACAACAAAAACAACAACAACAACAACAACAACAGAGCTTTCACATGTAAGTATGATTTATGACTCCTGTGCGATTGTCACCGGCTTGTCATTTGCATTGAATAGGATGAGATCCTTGGCTAAATTTGTAATACTGGGCTGACACTCCAGGATCCAGGTCTTCTCCTTATCTCCGGTGTCCTCCAGATCATCAATCACCACAATCACATTATCCTTCCCTGTGTATAAAGACATCATTATACATCCAACACATGCATGACGTCTATGCCAAAATATTTACATAGGAACAATGCAGCAAATGTGATAGTACTAGCAGTAGTATAAATAGTAGTAGTTGAGGTAGTAGGAGCTGTAGTAGAAATAGCAGTAATTGGGGTAATAGCGGCAGGAGAAATAGAAATAGTTGGGGTAATAGCGGCAGTAGGAATAGTAGTAGTTGGGGTAGTAGCGGCAGTAGGAATAGTAGTAATTGGGGTAGTAGCGGCAGGAGAAATAGCAGTAGTTGGGGTAGTGGCGGCAGTAAAAATAGTAGTAGTTGGGGTAGTAGCGGAAGTAGAAATAGTAGTAGTTGGGTAATAGCTGTATTAGGAATAGTAGGAGTTAGGGTAGTAGTGACAGTAGAAATAGTAGTAGCTGAAGTAGTAGCGGCAGATGAAATAGCAATAGTTAGGGTAGTCGCGGCAGTAAAAATAGTAGTAGTTGGGGTAGTAGCGGAAGTAGAAATAGTAGTAGTTGGGTAATAGCTATATTAGGAAAAGTAGGAGTTAGGGTAGTAGTGACAGTAGAAATAGTAGTAGCTGGAGTAGTAGCGGCAGATGAAATAGCAATAGTTGGGGTAGTGGCGGCAGTAAAAATAGTAGTAGTTGGGGTAGTAGCGGAAGTAGACATAGTAGTAGTTGGGTAATAGCTGTATTAGGAATAGTAGGAGTTAGAGTATAGTGTTGAGCAGAATATGCGATATTCGATTTCGCGATATATCTCGAATATATAGTCGAATATTCGAGATATATTCGCTAAATACGAATATTCGTGATATTTTTTGGAAATGAAATGATTGCGAAATTTCGCTATTGCAAATGCGAATGCGAATGAAATTTCGAGAAATGCGGAAGGAGCACTCTGATTGGCTCAGAATATTCGTGATATATTACAATACAAAATAATTGTGAATATTCGAGAAATGCGGAATGGAGCACTCTGATTGGCTCAGAATATTCGTGATATATTACAATACAAAATAATTGCGAATATTCGGCAAATGCGGAAGGAGCACTCTGATTGGCTCAGAATATTCTTGATATTTTATCGTAATTTCGCAAAAATGCGAATGAGAAATTGATTGCGGAATTTCGACAGTAACACTCTGAAATGGAATATATGTGTTATTTTAGCTAAAAACAATATTGCGAATTTCTCGAAAATAATCGCGCGATATCGCTATTGCCGAATAATCGAATTGCGATTTTTCGGCAATATAAAATGATCGCTGCAGCTACTCGGCCCAAGGTCTCTAATCATACCAGCAATGCTTTTAGACGTCGATGGGGATCTCTAGGATGTGATCTGTTCTAAAAAAAAAATTGAAAAAATACGAATATTCGAAATAGCGAATATTCACCGCGAAATTCGGAATATATCGCGAATACTCGAATATGCCATATTCAAGCCGAATATTCGTGAGCAACACTATTAGAGTAGTAGTGAGAGTAGAAATCGTAGTTGTTGGAGTAGTAGCGGCAGGAGAAATAGCAGTAGTTGAGGTAGTACTGTAGCAGTAATAGAAATAGTAGTTGTTGGAGTAGTAGCGGCAGGAGAAATAGCAGTAGTTGGGGGTAGTACAGTAGCGGCAGAGGAAATAGTAGTAAGTTTGACTCAAACATTGGCTGGTCGCCCGTTCGCGAATAGCGAACAATTTGGGGTGTTCGCGGCACATTCAAAATACACGGAACACCCTTTATGGGAGAAAGCTAAAGTGCTAATTTTATAGGTTAACTTTGAATTAGGCTACAAATAAAAATAAAAAAAGTAAAAAAAATAAACAAAAACTATTTGAAATAACCGTGCCGCCCCTGCCATCCAGTTGCCATACTCTGTTGATTGGGGGGGGCTGCATTTCGGAAACCTGGCATTGGGGAGGCAGGAAGAGAAAATCTGGACACCCTCCCTTCCCAAAAATCAGCTTGTGCTGTAACGAATCACAGCACAGTGATTGGACACAAGAGGCGGGATTTATGATTTCTCCAATCACAAGCAGGGGGCGGGGATTGTGCTCCTCCAGGCATTCCCGGCCAGGACAAGTACTGTCAGTAAATAAGGCGGTGATGTGGAGTCCTTTTTTGGGGGCATCAGATTGGCCTGGGGGGGGAGGGTGGCTGTGTCAGTTTCATTCCGGGACACTGTATTGTCCTGGATTGAAGGTGCCTGGGACAGACCTGCAAAATGCGGGACTGTCCCGGAAAATCCGGGACATGTGGTCACCCTAGAATATAATGACCTCTTACCTAGATGTTCAGACAGATATTTCAGCTCCTCATCATACAAGGAGTCGGTGACGTCCACAATGTTGATCCGTCCTCTGTTCTTAGTATGATACAAAATACCAAACGTGCACCGGGAGACGGCGTCCCAGAACTCCACCCGCTTCCTATTGTTGGAGATGTAGTAAGGAGGGACAATACACACTGTGCTCTGGAAGGGCTTAGACTTTAGTTGGTTGATAAGCCATTTATAGTCACTGTCTGGTGACCTTGAGAAGATCCCAACTGTGTGATGTCTCTGAAAATACCACTGTATAATGACAGATACCAAAATAATAATCATTAGATAACAGAAAAAATAGAAACTGTTGCACATTAATCTAAATCCATTACTAAAAGCCCACAATGGCCTTGGGTTGTGGTCAAACCAATCGCCAATCGGCTCTCCCTGTCGGCGTGAACCGAGAAATGCCACTGGCACTTCCTGGTTCTCATAATGATCAGCTGTGATTGGTCACAGTTGATCACATGGTTAGAAGCCTTTGAGAGAGGCTTCTTATCACGCTCAGACAGACACACCGCACTCACGATCGCCGCGCATGTTATCCTGCTGGACATCAAAAGACCAATCAAGATAACAAAACCACTTCTCGTACGTCCTTATGCTATTGGCCGGGTGGAAAGTGGTTAATGTATTCTGCTAACAAGGACTAGTGATGAGCGGAATACGCCATATTCGATTTCGCGATATTTCGCGAATATTTCGAAGAATATTTGTGATATTTTATAAAAAAAAATCAAAAATTATGCGAAATTTCACTATTTTTTTTGGGATAAAATATCACGAATATTCGATATTTACGAATATTTGCTATATTTTATAAAAAAAAAAAAAAATAGCGAAATTTTGCATATGCGAAAGCGAAAATGATTGCGAAATTTCGCTATTTTTTTTTGGATAAAATATCACGAATATTCGCTATATTTTATAAAAAAAAAATGCGAAATTTCGCGAAATTGATTGCGAAATTGGTTGCGAAATTTAAAAAAAAGTACGAATATTCGAAATAGCGAATATTCGCCGCGATATTCGAGTTATTCGCGAATACTCGAATATGCAATATTCGTAGTGAATATTCGTGAGCAACACTAACAAGGACCCCTTTACGCCGTAATAAGTCGGCAGATGGGCACGGCTGGGCACAAGCACGTACCTGTACGTCCTCTTTAAGGGCCTAGCCGGCGGCGGGATCGCGACACGGTCCGAAGCTCCGTGACCGCGCCCGCAGGACCCGATCGCCACCAGTGTCCCGCGATCGGTCTCAGGAGCTGAAGAACGGGGAGAGGTGAGTGTAAACACAGCTTCCTCGTTCTTCACTGTGGCAATGTCAGTGATGGTCTGTTCGCTGATATAGGGAAAGACGATCAGTGACATCACACGTCCCCCCTACAGATAGAAACACATATGAGGTCACACTTAACCCCTTCAGCGCCCCCTAGTGGTTAACTCCTAAACTGCAATTGTCATTTTCACAGTAATCAGTGCATTTGTATAGCACTTCTGGCTGTGAAAATGACAATGGTCCCAAAAATGTGTCAAAAGTGTCCGATGTGTCCGCCATAATGTCGCAGTCATGAAAAAAATCGATGCCATTACTACGGTAGTAACACACACTTAACCCCTTCAGTAAAAAAACGCAGAGGTGATCAAATACCACCAAAAGAAAGCTCTATTTGTGGGGAAAAAAAGGATGCCAATTTTCTTTGGGAGCCATGTCGCACGACCGCGCAATTGTCAGTTAAAGCGACGCAGTGCCGAATCGCAAAAAGGGACAAGGTCCTTTACCTGCATAATGGTCCGGGGCTTAAGTGGTTAATAAAACAATATTTAAATGTCTTAAAACCTTTCCTAGAGTGGAGTATGTAATATTACACATGTAAAGGGGTATAGTTTGTACACACGATCGGTTTGTCCGATGAAAACGGACCAATGGACGGCTTTCATCGGACGAACCGATCGTGTGTGGGCCCCATCGTTTTTTTATCCATGGGTGAAAAAAAAAATAGAACATGTTTTAAATTTTTCCTATGAATAAAAAACCGATAGAAAAAAAAAAACGATCGCCTGTGGGGAAATCCATCGGTTAAAAATCCACACATGCTCAGAATCAAGTCGACGCATGCTCGGAAGCATTGAACTTCATTTTTCTCAGCACGTCACCGCATTGGACACGGTCGGATTTTTGACCGATGGTGTGTAGGCAAGACTGGTGAAAGTCAGCTTCATCGGATATCCAGTGAAAAAACCCATCGGATTAGATTCCATCAGATATCCGATCGTGTGTACACAGGGCTTAAGTGGGTTGGCTTGTTCTTTTGACAGGATGTAAATGGACATTGCTGGGTGACATATTTTATCATATTTCATTATTCTATACATAGCTATCATATAAATTCTTACCAAATATGTTGAGTAAGTACCTAAATAAAGCAAAAGAATAAAGTCACAATAAGGTACAAATAAAAATTAAAGAAATGATCACAACGAAAAACACGGACCACCTACTTTCTATGATCTCCCTGATCTTGTCTACGTTTTCTTTAAACGACTTTCCCTTTGTACCAGCCTCTTTACATTCAATGGAAGCTAAAGCAAATGGAAATAGAAAATAATGCCATTACTATACATTTCCCCATAAACTCTCAGGCCTCGTACACACGATCGAATCTATCTGCTGAAAACTGTCCGACGATCGTGTGTATGGGCGGACAGACAGATTTTTCCAGCAGACAGATTTTAACCTCTTGACCTCAGGGCTAATTTTTTCACTTCTCTCCTTCATGTAAAAATCTCAATGTTTTTGCTAGAAAATTAATCAGAACCCCCAAACATTATATATATATATATTGGAGGTCATTGCTATTTTTTTCTTGCACGGTATTTGTGAAATAATTTTTCAAACGCCTTTTTTTGGGAAAAAAAAACAGTTTTGTGAATTAAAAAATAACAAAACGGTAAAGTTAGCCCAATTTTTTGGTATAATGTGAAAGATGATGTTACGCCGAGTAAATAGATACCTAACATGTCACGCTTTAAAATTGCGCGCATTCATGGAATGGCGCCAAACTTTGGTACTTAAAAATCTCCATAGGTGACGCTTTAAATTTTTTTACAGGTTACTATTTTTGAGTTTCAGAGGAGGTCTAGTGCGAGAATTGTTTTACATGCTCTAACGCACGCAACGATACCTCACATGTGGGGTTTGAATGGCGTTTACATATGTGGGCGGGACCTGCATGCGTGTTCGCTTCTGCGCGGAGATAACAGGGACAGGGGCGTTTTGAAAAAAAAAAAAATTACATTTTATTTTTATTTTACTTATTTTTTTTTATTTTTACATTTTTTTTTATCACTTTTATTCCTATTACAAGGAATGTAAACATCCCTTGTAATAGGAATCCGTGTGACAGGTCCTCTTTATGGAGAGAGGCGGGGTCAATAAGACCTCCCCCTCCCCCACATCTCTCCTCCAGGCTTACAAGTATGAAATCGGTGAAAAAACATTCACCGATCTCACACTGACAGCCGCGATTGTGGCTTTGTTTACTTCCGGGTACCAGGCGTGACGTTATAACGTCGCGCCCGGCCCTCCGACGGTAATAGAGATGACTGTGACCGTCTGGTCACCAGTCATCTCTATGGTTTAGCGGCGAACGCCGGCCGATTCGCTCTCCGGGCCCCCGATGGCAGGGGAGAGCCCGGAGAAGCACCGGATGGCGGCGGGAGGAGGGGGACACTCCCCTCCCGCTGCCTATAAGAACGCTTTGATCGTTCTTATGGTGCACAGAATCGACGGCTGAAGAGATTTATATCTGAATGATGCCTGTGGCTGCACCCATCATTCAGAGGACGTGGGCAAGTGGTTAAAGCATGCTTTAAAATCTGTTTGCTGGGAACCCGTCCGTCCGATATGTCCGCTGGTTAGTACACTAAGCAGCAGACATATCTGCCCACGCATGCGTCGAATGGATTTGACGCATGCGCGGAAGTGTTTCACTTCCTGGTGACAGTGACGTGGCGGCGTCAACGTCACCGCCACGTCACCGCGCTCTCTGCCGGCGGGGATTTTGGTTTGATCGTGTGTACACGATCAAACCAATATACCCCAGCAGACAAATCCGATCAAAACGGTCTGTCAGACCGATTTGTTTGGACTTATTTGGTCGTGTGTACGCCGCCTAAGGCCGCGTACACACGATCGATTATATCTGCTTAAACTGGTCCGCAGACCAGTTTCAGCGGACAGATTCGATCGTGTGTACGGCCTAGCAATAAGGTTTCCAGCAGACAAAAGTTTTAAAGCATGCTGGCGGCGCGCTCGCAACCCACGGCCAGGTTCTTAAAGAGTACGCCCTTGTGCCCAGCCCTGCCATTTTGTCGACGTATATCGTCGTGCGGTGGTCCTTAAGTGGTTAATAATTTGAAGTGGGGGGCACAAACTTTTGACCATATAAGATAATTGTGATGATCAGTGCCATATATTGCGCTTCTTCATTACGCCAGTCAGCCAGTGAGATCATTGAACATTGAAAGGGGTGACACATTGAGGTATTCGCAGTTATAATAGATAACAAAAGGCGACCCACCTTCAGAGAGGTCAGAGAGGTCAAGTAAAGTGGGAGGATCTTCATCGTCTTCATTTTCCTCAGCACCTCCTAATAATAATTGTACATAGTGTAAGATGTAACTCTGTGTGATACACATTATAGTAATATTATAAATAATAACTTTAAAGTGGAGTTCCACCCTGAATTTTTATTTTTACACCAAAAATCTAAAAAAATAATAATAATAATAAAAAAAAAAATGAAAACAATTATTATTTTTTTTACTTACCCGAAATAGCGGTTGCTATGCGTAAGTCCCTAATCTGCCTTTTTCATCCTCCACGGTCGATTCTCATCCTCCTCCTACACTCTGTTTCTTCTTGTGAATGGAACTGTGTGTGTCCCATAAAGCAGCCGGCCCATTAGCAAAGCGCCGCGCTGCTCGCGCATGCGCCGTAGGAAACGGGCAGCGAAGCCGCACGGCTTCACTGCCTGTTTCCCCTTACTGTGGATGGCGGCGCCGGGAGCTGCCAGGATCGAGGATCGTCTTTGGCGGGGGCCGAAATCGCGGGCGACTAGGACAGGTAAGTGTCCTTATTAAAAGTCAGCAGCTACAGTCTTAGTAGCTGCTGACTTTTATTTTTCATTTCTTTTTTACCGGACCTCCGCTTTAAATCTGATTTTTTTTATTTTAAATCCGTTTTTTGTTTTTGATTTGTATTAAATTTATTTTAATAAAATGTTTTTGGAGTTAAAATCTATCTAAGGATAGTTTTCTATTCAAGATACATAAATAATTGAGTTTATTCAGCATGAAATGGAGCTTAGTTATGTAGCATGAGGCTGTATATTGTTACAGTGGAGTTCCACCCATTGTTTTATGTTTGTCTGTGCTGCATGCCCTAATCTCATAGGGCCAGATTCACGTATTCCAGAGCATCTTTGCTCTGGAGTAACGCTTCTCATTTGCGTTGCGCTGCCGAAATTTTAGGAGAAGGTGCTGTCATTCACGAAGCACTTGCTCCTAAAGTTGCGGCAGCGCATCACAAATGAGCCGGCGGAATTCAAATGTCGCGGGTACGGGGCGTGTAGTATGCTAACTACGCGCGATCCCGCCGCCAACGTACTGCGCATGCGTCGAGTGTCAAAACATCCCCGTGCGCATGCTCCAAAATCTGTGAATGAACGTCAATGACGTCACATTCCCATTCATGACCGTTTTACGCAAGCGACGTTTTTTTTTTTTTTTCCCGACGCGATGACGACGCCTATACCTAACATAGGATACTCCAACCCCATGTAGGTATATCTATGCGCCGCGTATCCCGTCCGGAAACGTCGTATCGTCATTGCGTCGCGCCGGATTTCGATCGTGAATTGCCGATTTCCGCTCATTAACATATTTTTTGAGCGTAAATCGGCGCCATTTTTAAGTTGAAGTAACGATGCGATGGCGAAACTCAGTTACGCTGCTCGCATCGGAACTTCAACCCGGCGTTTCTTGTTTTCTGGTTACAGAAAACAGAAACGCCGGCTCAAAGCCACAGTTAGGCTGGCGGATCACTCGATCCGCCAGCGTAACCTTTCCTGAATCTGGCCCATAGTGTTCAGAATGGACAATTTGTATTTATTTTGTTGCTTGTAAATACCTTTATTTTGTAGTCCTTCATTACTTCCTCCTCCTTATTAGCCTAGACCAGTGATGGTGAACCTCGACACCCCAGATATTTTTGAACTACATTTCCCATGATGCTCAACTATGCTGCACGGTGCATGAGCATAATGGGAAATGTAGTTCCAAAACATCTGGGGTGCCAAGGTTCGCCATCACTCACCTAGGCTATTAAGTCACAAGGCTATTTGCAAGGGTTTCTGGGATAGGCATCATGTTTCCCAGTAGTCCTTGCAAACCTGACTGAAACCTATTACATTGCTTGTGCAGCACTGAGCACGTGCGAGATATGCAAAGCTGAAATCCAGGAAGTCATAGGCGGCGTACACACGACCGAGGTTCTCGCTAGAAACCAGCGAGAACCTCGCTGGAAGCTGCATTCAAGCGAGAACCTCGGCCATGTGTACGCTCCTGGCTGGCCCCGCCTGTCGGGAATCCCGTCGAGCAAATAGAGAGCACGCTCTCTATTTGTTCGACGGCCCGCCTAGATGAATGGCTGGTTGCCATTCCCGACGGGTGGGTCGCCGATTTTGACGGCCGGACGAGAGCCTCGACGGGCGGAACGATGTGTTCTGCCCGTCGAGGTTCTCGTACGTGTGTACGCCGCCATACAGTCTGGCTTCATGATGCCCACACTTAAGATGGCCACGGTCTATTTCTAGATTATAAACTAAATGCTGTAACAACCTAACCTTTAAGTGAAAAAAATGTATACAAAAAAGTAAAAATAAATAATTAATATTAATAAAAAAATAAATAAAATTAAAAGTAAAGAATAACAAAAAGAAAAAGAAAATTGTACAAAAAAAAGTAAACGACAGGCTACAGATAGAAACAAGTGATAAAGTAAAAAAATGTAATAAAACAATATTTGAACTAAACATGCCACCCCTGCTATGAGGCCACAATTTGTGAGCCTACAATTTGGGGCACAGTGAGGCCACAATTTGGGGCACAGTGAGGCTACAATTTGGGGCACAGTGAGGCTACAATTTGGGGCACAGTAAGGCTTCAATTGCATGCTGATCCGAAAAATCATCCGATCTATGACTCTGATCCGAGGAACGATCCGAACCGTGAGTTTTTTTATCCGTTGCACCTCTATTGCTTACATACTATTTATGTCAGCCAATGGCCTCTCTATACATCTATCTATCTATCTATCTATCTATCTATCTATCTATCTATCTATCTATCTATCTATCTATCTATCTATCTATCTATCTATATATATACAGGGATGCTGTTAAAAATCATGGGGCCCCTTACAGCCTTCCTGATGGGCCCCTCAACGTCACCTACACCCCACCCACTTGCTTCAAACACAAGTCAGACCCCTAAACCCGTAAATGTGTGAGATGGTTATTGGGTGAAACCTTTCCATGATCGTTATGTAATAACACTTGTTACAAGTTTTACCATTGCGGAGATTCTTACCGGGTTCTTCTTCCCTGAAAGAAATCACAAATATAACAAGTTGTCAGAGATACAGAAATGATCGGAGGGCGTTACATAATAATATATAATAATACATATAAGAGATCACACACCATGAAATAGGTCAATATATAATAAATACTCTGCACAGGATTTGTTTTTAGACCAGGGGTGTCCAACCCGTGGCCCGCGGGCTGCATAGGGCCCAACACACAATTGTAAACTAGTGACTATCAATGTTAATGTCTGAAGGGGTGCTTTGTTTGGCACAGTGCCAGTGGCAGTGGCCCGCATAGACAAGCCAAGAACGAGCAAAGGGATGCCCAGGGTACCGTGTTTGCAGTAGCACCGGCAGCACATGTAAGGACCAGTGGTGGCTGGTGCTCAATTTCCCCTCAGCCAGCCAACCACCATTGGTGTCACTGATGGGCACTGATTGGTGTCAATGATTGGTGTCACTGATGAGCACTGATTGGTGTCACTGATTGGTGTCAATGATTGGTCACTGATTGGTGTCACTGATTGGTGTCACTGATTGGTGTCAATGATTGGTCACTGATTGGTGTCACTGATTGGTGTCACTGATTGGTGTCACTGATTGGTGTCAATGATTGGTCACTGATGAGCACTGATTGGTGTCACTGATTGGTGTCACTGATTGATGTCACTGATGAGCACTGATTGGTGTCAATGATTGAAGTCACTGATGGGCACTGCTTGGCGTCACTGATAAGCACTGATTGGTGTGACTGATGGGCACTGATTGATGTCAATGATTGGTGTCACTGTTGAGCACAGATTTGTGTCACTGATGGTCACTTATTGGTGGCCCTGGGGGGGGGGGGGGGTTACTGTAATCGAGACACTGATGATCAGTGCCCTGATTACATGTCCAGGTGTTCCCTGCGAGGAGATGCTGCTGATTGGCTCCCCTTGTCACACGCTCTGTCAGTGTGAGGCGATGAGAAACGATTATCGGCACTTCCGTGTGACCGGCTGTGACCACTAATATTCCTTTATATTGGCTTATAAAATGTTCAAATGCAGCAATTTAGAAATCGGATGAAAAGTTTCGAATTTCGGAAACACTTTTTTAATGATAGAAAATGCATTTTATATACACAACTCTATAGATCAGACCAACATGAGGGACAAATGAGGAGGAAATAGGAACAAATCAGGGACAGTTGGGATCTATGGTGAAACATTGCTGTATACAAGTCAGTGTTCTGGTTCATTAATGGTCATGTGATGCTTTAAAAGCTTTCCCACCCATAAATCCTCTCTTTGTAGGGAGTCTCAGGCCCGGATTTACTCCCTTTGCCGCCCCAAGGCCGGGTCCTTCAATGCCCCCCCCCCCCCCCCACACACACACACTACCAATCTCAGCCTTTATCAAAGACTGCTACAATAGATCAATTAAAACCATATTTCCACACACAAGAACACTGAAAATAACTGTGCCCACTAGATGCAGCCTCTGTTCCCATGAATGCAGCCTCTGTGCCCTCAAATGCAGCCTCTTTGCCCACTTATTGCAGCCTCTGTGCCCATGAATGCAGCATCTGTGCCCACTAATTGCAGCCTCTGTGCCCTCAAATGCAGCCTCTTTGCCCACTAATTGCAGCCCCTGTGCCCACTAATTGCAGCCCCTGTGCCCACTAACTGCAGCCCCTGTGCCCACTAATTGCAGCCCCTGTGCCCACTAATTGTAGCCCCTGTGGCCACTAATTGCAGCCCCTGTGCCCACTAATTGCAGACCACTAATTGCAGACTCTGTGCCCACGAATTGCAGACTCTATGCCCACTAATTGCAGACTCTGTGCCCACGAATTGCAGACTCTGTGCCCACCAATTGCAGACTCTGTGCCCACTAATTGCAGCCCATGTGCCCATGGATGCAGCCTCTGTGCCCACTAATTGCAGCCCCTGTGCCCATGGATGCAGCCTCTGTGGCCACTAATTGCAGCCTCTAAGCCCTCTAATTGCAGTCTCTGTGCCCATGTATGAAGCCTCTTTGCCCACTAATTGCAGCCTCTGTGCCCTCAAATGCAGCCTCTGTGCCCACTAATTGCAGCCCCTGTGCCCACTAATTGCAGACCCTCTGCCCATGGATGCAGCCTCTGTGCCCTCTAATTGCTGCCCATGTATGCAGCCTCTGTGCCCACTAATTGCAGCCTCTGTGCCCACTAATTGCAGCCCCTGTGCCCTCTAATTGCAGCCCCTGTGCCCTCTAATTGCAGCCCCTGTGCCGACTAATTGCAGCCCCTGTGCCGACTAATTGCAGCCCCTGTGCCGACTAATTGCAGCCTCTGTGCCCACTAATTGCAGCCTCTGTGCCCACTAATTGCAGCCTCTGTGCCCACTAATTGCAGCCCCTGTGCCCTCTAATTGCAGCCCCTGTGCCCTCTAATTGCAGCCCCTGTGCCGACTAATTGCAGCCCCTGTGCCGACTAATTGCAGCCCCTGTGCCCACTAATTGCAGCCTCTGTGCCCACTGATTGCAGGCAGCCTCACCATTTCCTGGATGGATAACACGCAGCGCTCCCCTCCCTCTGCCCTCTGGCGCTCGGATGTCACGGAGCTGGATCTGTGTGTGCAAGGTCCCACCCCCCCTAGAACAGCTCGTGTGATAGGCGGAACCTTGCACACACAGACCCAGCTCCGTGAGACATCCGAGCGCCAGAGGACAGAGGGAGGGGAGCGCGCCACCCCTGCACCAACTGCCGCCCCGAAGCCTGGCCTCGGTGGCCTTGTGAGGAATCCGGCCCTGGACATACTATATCTACATAAACAGTGGAATCAACTTACTGGGTTTGTGATGGTTGAGAATCCGCCCTGAAGCACAGCCAATCAGGTAATAGTGAGGAAATAGAGTTCCTATAGAGAAAATTGACAATAGCGAGACAAAAACAAATCAGAACATTTTCATGACAAAACAGCCTAAAATTTATGGGACTGAGATCTGGAAAATCAAAAACAAATCAGAAGAGACAGTAAATTGTACCTTTCTTTAAAATTTTAGAAACCAGCAGAATATTACCCTATTCTTATACGCCGTTACCAGACCTCGGGCATCCATTATTCAAAAGACGCGCCTCCTCCTTGTGGTGTTCCGTGATAGGCAGAACACTTGGTTTGCCAGCAGAGCCTCTGTTCGGTGTTCTGCCTATCACGGATGTCTTCTCATCCTCGGCTTCGGACAAGAGGACCTCCGTGATAGGCGGAACAGGGGCACCTATCACAGAACAGCACGAGGAGGAGGCACAGCTTTTGAATAATGGACGCATGCAGTACAGCAATAAGGTATGGCACAGTGAGGCATGTTGATGGCACAGTGAGGCATGTTGATGGCACAGTGAGGCATGTTGATGGCACAGTGAGGCATGTTGATGGCACAGTGAGGCATGGGATGGCACAGTGAGGCATGTTGATGGCACAGTGAGGCATGTTGACGGCACAGTGAGGCATGTTGATGGCACAGTGAGGCATGTTGATGGCACAGTGAGGCATGTTGATGGCACAGTGAGGCATGTTGATGGCACAGTGAGAAATGGGATGGCACAGTGAGACATGCAGTGACACAGTGAGGTATGTTGATGGCACAGTGAGACATGTTGATGGCACAGTGAGGCATGTTATGGCACAGTGAGGCATGTAATGGCACAGTGAGGCATGTTGATGACACAATGAGGGATGTTGATGGCAAAGTGAGGCATGTTGATGGCACAGTGAGACATGTTAATGGCACAGTGAGGCATGGGTTGGCACAGTGATGCATGTAATGGGCACAGTGAGGCATGTAAGGCACAGTGAGGCATGTTGATGGCACAGTGAGGCATGTTAATGGCACATTGAGGCATGTTGATGGCACAGTGAGGCATGTTAATGGCACATTGAGGCATGTTGATGGCACAGTGAGGCATGTTGATGGCACAGTGAGGAATGTAATGGCACAATGAGGCATGTTGATGGCACAGTGAGGCATGTTGATGGCACAGTGAGGCATGTTGACGGCACAGTGAGGCATGTTGATGGCACAGTGAGGCATGTTGATGGCACAGTGAGGCATGTTGACGGCACAGTGAGACATGTTGACGGCACAGTGAGAAATGGGATGGCACAGTGTGACATGGGGTGGCACAGTGAGGCATGTTGATGGCACAGTGAGACATGTTGATGGCCCAGTGAGGCATGTTGATGGCACAATGAGGCATGTAATGGCACAGTGAGGCATGTTGATGGCACAGTGAGACATGTTAATGGCACAGTGAGGCATAGGATGGCACAGTGATGCATGTAATGGGCACAGTGAGGCATGTAATGGCACAGTGAGGCATGTTGATGGCACAGTGAGGCATGTTAATGGCAAAGTGAGGCATGTTGATGGCACAGTGAGGCATGTTGATGGCACAGTGAGGCATGTAATTGCACAGTGAGGCATGTAATGGCACAGTGAGGCATGTTGATGGCACAGTGAGGCATGTAATGGCACAGTGAGGCATGTTGATGGCACAGTGAGGCATGTAATGGCACCGTGAGGCATGTAATGGCACAGTGAGGCATGGAATGGGCACAGTGAGGCATGGAATGGGCACAGTGATATTTGAAAAAGCTGAATAAAGCATTTTCCTGTCAACGGTTTTTCCTGTCAGTGGTTGTTCCGGCTACCCCTCAGATTCCAGACAGACTAGTAGGAAGGGGGACGTCTTATACAGCGAGTATATCCCAAAACCCAAATTTTAGCTGGAAAATTAGGGGGCCGTCTTATACACCGGCAAATCTGGTAGTTGAAATGCTTCCAACAAATACTTAAACTCTTCTATACGTAGCAAAGTCCTGAGACCCTAATGGTGACCTCCAGAGTCAGGAACGGCTGACATCCTTCTGTGTAGAGTGGGTTACAAGGCATGGTGGGTATACTACAAGAGGAAGAGGGCGCCAGACACTTTTGAATGCAAAGAGATATATTGACTCTTGAACAGAACTGTGGGAGAGAGGGTTAGGGTCACCCTGTACAACCACTTTTGGCTACCGGTAAGCCTATATTAAGGCTAACCTGTAGGTGCTGGAAATATCTCCTAAACCTCCGCGGCTTAGGAGATATTTAGAAGAAAGCCGTGCGCCGATGTCTGAAGCCTCGTACACACGGGCCAGAATCTCGCCAGAAAAAAAACATTGAGAATCTCTTGCCGCCCGAGTATACAGACACTCCTTTCAAAAGGCAAGAACGCGGTGACGTCATCGCGTACAAAGAGCATGCACTCATCACATTCGATGCCGTCGCCGTCATCTTGCTTCACCCTACCTATGACGTGGAAGCTACCGTGCATGCATCAAAGTCACTTCGATCATGGGCGGGTTTCCACGACGGCAGGTAAGTATACACACTCTCGGGTTTCTCGTCTGGAAACACGTCTGACAAGAATCTCAACGAGAAAATAGAGAGCAGGATCTCTAATTTTCTCGTCGAGATTCTGGAAAGATTTCCAGACGAGAAACCTGAAAGCCTCGTACACACGCGGTTGCTCTGAAAGAAAGCTCTGCCAGCAGTCTTCTTGCTGGTTCTTGCCGAGAAAACCGAGCGTGTGTACGAGGCTTAAGGCGCATGCCCACTTTAAAAAAGGCAGGTCGTGCCGTTTCTAAAGGGTTTATACCGCGACTGGAGGCTCCCGTCTGCATGCGCGGGAGTGACGTCACACGACTCCGGCAGGTCACAGAGTCGGAGTTTGCGGCCCCATAAGGAAGAGGGGTGAAGATGGGTGCTTCCTGCTAGTGGGGACAGCAATGACATCACAGGCTTCAGTTTCAGGTAAGTGACACATAATGGGCTACTATGCGATGCCTAGATTTCCAGAGTCTGTATGTTTTGGGGAGACATAAACTTAATATTATAAACAAGACTACTCCAAGGGTCCCCCAGGCACCCATCTCCCAAACTAGTGTTCCCTAAAAGCCAAGGCCCATAGACCATGGGTAAGAGGCTTGCTCCAAGTCCTCTCAAAATATCTCTGTTCCAGGTCAGTTTGTTACATGGATTTCATGGAATGTCAGGTTGGTATGAAGACCCTCTATCTGTGAAGACTGTTAGTGCTCTTTGTCCCTCATCAGGAGTCCACCTAGTCCATGGATGTCCTGTGCCCGGCCCAACCCCCTCTCCAAGGAGTGTTAAGTAAGTCGATAAACTACATTTCTTGCACTGAAAAATGAAGTCCATCCTGCCTCTGAAGGACATGTTCTAGAGATCAGGTAGGTGCTACACATTTAGAATAAGCAGACATCCCCGGTTTCAGGGGACAGTCCCCGGATTAGATTTGAACAGGGGCTAGGGCAATTTGAAAGTCAGTGTAGAATTAAAAAAAAAAATCTAAATTACCCCACTCCACCGCATCTATTAGCCTAGAGGGGTGGTTTTTTTTCCCCTTTCTCTGCCCCTTTCTGATGATCATGTGCTGGTCGGAGCAGAGGGAATATATCTTCAGTTTCCGGTGCCCATTAAGATCCGCTTGCATCTTCTTCTGCGTTATCTCAAGTCCTGGCCAACCGCCTGCTTATCTCCTTGCCTTTCCTGGTGGAGTGATCTTCCTCCGCTCCCCATCCAGTAGTAGCCGGGGACCGGAGAGGCTGTGAGGCGGGCGGAGGAAGCAACAGGCAGAGAGTTGCTGATTGCCGCCATTACTAGTAAAAATGTCATTGCTGAGTGGTTGCCCTGCTGCTTAGTGAACACAGGCTGCCCACCCAACACGGGTCTGCAGAGAGCATTTTCTAAATGAATTCCAAAATATGTCAAATAAAAAGAATGAATAAGTGACATACCATATCTGTGTAACCGGTGGAGCAACTTACCATCCTGTAGAAATGTAAGACCTTAACCATCCCAGAAGAGACAAAGATGGAGAAGACTCTACTGGCACCAACGCACCTGTTTGTCTGTAGCCAAAGTGAAAAGTTTGGAATATGTCAGAAAAGACAGCAAATCATATTGTTCTTTAACCCCTTCAATGCCGGGCTTTAAAACCCACCTCCTTCCCGGGCCTATTCTGGCACTTCTTTCCTACATGTACAAATCATCATTCTTTTGCTAGAAAATTACGCAGAACCCCCAAACATTATATATGTTTTTTTTAGCAGACACCCTAGGGAATAAAATGGCGGTCATTGCAACTTTTTATCTTGCACCGTATTTGCGCAATAATTTTTCAAACTGCTTTTTTTTGTAAAAATAATGTTTTCATAAATTAAAAAAGAACAAAACAGTAACGTTAGCCCAATTTTTTGGTAAAATATGAAAGATGAGGTTACGCCGAGTAAATAGATACCTAACATGTCATGCTTTAAAATTGCGTACACTCATGGAATGGCGCCAGACTTCGTTACTTAAAAATCTCCATAGGCGACACTTTAACATTTTTATAGGTTACCAGTTTAGAGTTGCAGAGGAGGTCTAGTGCGAGAATTGTTGCACACGCTCTAACGCACGCGGGGATACCTCACATGTGTGGTTTGAACGACGTTTACATACGTGGGTGGGACTTACGTGTGCGTATGCTTCTGAGTGCGAGCTACCGGGGACAGGGGCATTTTAATTTTTTTATTATTATTATTTATTTTTTATTTTACTTATTTATTTATTTTTTACACTTTTTTTTTTTACATTTTTTTTTCAATCGCTTTTATTCCTATTACAAGGAATGTAAACATCCCTTGTAATAGGAAATGTGTGTGACAGGTCCTCTTTATGGAGTGATGGTCAATAAGACCCCACATCTCTCCTCCAGGCTGGAAAGAAGGAAATTGTGAAAAAAAAATTCACAGATCTCATTCTTACTAGCCGCAATTGCGGTTTGTTTACTTACAGGTACCCGGGCGTGACGTCATCACATCGCGCCCGGGCCTCCGACGGTCATAGAGATGACTGACGACCATCTGGTCACCAGTCATCTCTATGGCAAACATCCGGCGGACGGTGATCATCTCTGGTAAAACTGCAGATCATCCACCTGTTTTTACCACCACCTGGCCACTCGTGTGCGAGGCGGCGTACACACGATCGTGCCGCCCGCCCGTCGAGCTGCTCGTCCGTGCAGCTCGACGGGCGGACAGAGTTCCCGATGAGCGCTCCAAAAAGCTTGTCGAGCCAAAGTCCTCATAGAACAACGAGGAAAAAGAGAGCATGCTCTCTTTTTTGGCTCGACGAGCTTCCCGACGGGACGATCGTCGGAAGTGTACACACGACCCAGAACCTCGGCAGAATATGGATCCCAGCGAGCTTCTCGCTGGATTCTGCCGAGAAGCTCGGTCGTGTGTACGGGGCTTAAGAGGCCCTACGGTGTGTAAGCTCCTGTAGAATTTACTTAAAAAAGAAAGGAGAGGTATTTACTAAAGAAGCGTACCTGTTCAGGTGGGCAGACTCCTCGTCTTTCTGAGCTTCTAATAACTCTGTATCCGTGCTTGGCTCTGCTGTTGTTTTGTCGGTGGGTTCCTGAATCTCTACGATTCTCATGGATTCCCCAGGCTCTTCTATCCCTTTTGATCCTCTGGGTGTCTGTGTCCCGGATGGTTCCTCCATGTCCTGAGTTGTTGGTATGTTTGTGGGTTTCTGATTCTTTGCAATCCCTGTGGATTCTCTCGGCTCTTCTATCCCTTTTGATCCTCTGGGTGTCTCTGTCCCGGATGGTTCCTCCATGTTCTGAGTTATTTCTGTTTCTGTGAATTTTTGAATCTCTGCGATTCTCATGGATTCTCTAGGCTCTTCTATCCCTTTTGATCCTCTGGGTGTCTGTGTCCCGGATGGTTCCTCCATGTCCTGAGTTGTTGGTATGTTTGTGGGTTTCTGATTCTTTGCAATCCCTGTGGATTCTCTAGGCTCTTCTATCCCATTTGATCCTCTGGGTGTCTCTGTCCCGGATGGTTCCTCCATGTTCTGAGTTATTTCTGTTTCTGTGAATTCTTGAATCTCTGCGATCCTTATGGATTCTCTAGGCTCTTCTATCCCTTTTGATCCTCTGGGTGTCTGGGTCTCGGATGGTTCCTCCATGTCCTGAGTTATTGCTTGAATCTCTGTGGATTTCCTGGACTCCTGTATCCAGTGAACTATTCACAATCCTCAGAATTGGGATGGTTGAGTACCTGTCACACACAAAGCTAACCTCCCCCCCACCCAACACTAGTTCAATCTTCTTTTTTCTTTGTTTTCTTTCTTCCTGTATTCTGAGTCTCTTCTTCTCCTAGATGAGGACAGCGCAGTCTGGAGCAAGATCGTTGCTTTCTCTTTATCTTAGAAGATATTACAGATAACTTGTTATGAAGGAGTTAAAAACAGACTGCAACAAATGTGTGTGACAACAGCCAAACTAATCCGATTGTCACGTGTCAGCCCCAGGACACACAAAGGCTAACACCGAGCTATGGCGGCAGAGAGACCTCCACTCTGCTTACAGCTGTTTTTTTTTTTTTTCCATTCCAGAAGTTCCTTTCACTTTCATTCTGACTCATTATCAGCTGCGTAACCCGTCCTGTGTTTTCTGTATACAAGTAAAACAAGTAAAACCTTGGTTTAAATGTAACTTGGTTTGAGAATGTTTTGCAAGACAAGCCAAATTTTTTCATAAATCTTGACTTGATATACAAGCAATGTCTTAATATAAGAGTAGCGTCACATCACAACCGAGTATAAAAGAGAAGAGATTCACCTCCAAAGCCTCGTACACACGTACGGTTTTCTGCTGCTGGGAGAGCTTTCTGGCGAGAAAACCGGTTGTGTGCAGGGGCGGACTGACCATTGAATCACACGGGCACTGCCCGAGGGTCCCATGCCACTAGGGGGCCCCATCAGTATGTAAAAAATCTGTGTTTTTTTTGCATCTGTCCCTGATATGTCCGAAACGGACAAGCTTTTGATGTGAAAATCCAGAGATTTTATCTGCCTCGCCTCTGCACTGCCTCCTGGCGCAGTGACCATCGGTAAGCCGGGGGGCCCCATAATCTTCTATTGCCCGGGGGCCCCATGAGTTGTCAGTCCGCCCCTGGTTGTGTGTATGGTTTCTCGTGGGGAAAACTGCCAGGAATCTCGACAAGAAAAATAGAGAACCAAAAAAAAACAGAAAATTGAGCGCACTCCCAAAGTCCAGCCTACACACAGATATAATTCTAAAACAGGCAATTCAGTAGTGAGAAAATAGTGTACATTAATATATTGGAGTCCATATATAAGAAAACGTCTATAAGCATAATAGCCTAAGACCTCACTAACACTTGATGGCAGCCAGCTGACAGATGAAGCAATCTGTAAACGACAAGAAAAACACAAAAGCGGCGCCTTCTAAGCGTAGCAGTAGTAAAATTTAATTGATGTATTCAAACAATAAAAAAAAACCTACTCACAAAGCAGGTGAATAATCAGGCGTGTGAACAGTAATGATTTTCTTCCGCAGGTAGTGAGTGTCCATCTCGCTGGGTGTCGAATTGCTGGTTACTGCTGACGGCACGGGTGATGTACAACAAGATCCCCTGGAACCAAAAGACAGGGAACCTGTTTCCCAGTGTAGCAGCGCGAGTGTTGTCACTTCCTATGCGCGGGCGGATGCGCGCGTTCGGGACATTCGTGTCCCTTCCTCAGGCAATGCCACTCACTACCTGCGGAAGAAAATCATTACTGTTCACATGCCTGATCATTCACCTGCTTTGTGAGTAGGTTTTTTTTATTGTTTGAATACATCAATTAAATTTTACTACTGCTACGCTTAGAAGGCGCCGCTTTTGTGTTTTTAAAAATAGAGAACCTGCTCTCTATTTTCTCGTCGGGATTCTTGTCGACCTGTTTCCCGATGAGAAACCTGAGCGTCTGTATACTTACCTGACGCCGTGGAAACCTGTGCATGCTCGAAATGAATTTTACGCATGCGCAGTAGCTTTCATAGCATAGGTAGGGTGAAGCAAGATGGTGGCGACAGCATCGAATGTGACGAGTGCATGCTCGTCGTACGTGATGACATCACTGCGTTCTTGCCTTTCAAAAGAACCGCGGTTCTTTTGAAAGGAGTCTCTGTACACTTGGGCGGCAAGAGGTTCTTGCCAAGAATCTCGTCAGGAAACACAAAAAGATTTTCCTGACAAGATTCTGGGCCATGTGTACAGGGCTTGAGTGTAGTAATATGCTGGGCCGGAATGGCTGAGCTCTCCAGAGAGCTCAGCCATTCCGGGGGAACAGGTGGCAGCCCACCAAACCCTTCCCCCTTATGCTCAGGTGGAACAGACCCGGCCTCCACCTAGGGTTGCCACCTCATCCCTTTAAACCCGAACACATATGAATTACACAGGTTATGGGGCTAATTTAATGCAGATAAGGCACCATGTGAGTTTAATTACCACCTTAATCAGCCACAGAACCTGTGTCATTAATATGTGTTCGGTTTTAAAGGGATGAGGTGGCAACCCTACCTCCACCCCATGGGGTCGCTCCCTCAATACCCACCCCGCAGCTCCCCCTGGCAACATCCTGGGCTGAACCATGGGACACATCGTCTGGGAGGCCCCCACCCCGGGCCCTAGGTGCCTCCGCAGGGACCCACCACTTGAGCCCCACCCCTGCCATGGGGGCCTGACGGGCCCTCATGGCAGTCCTACCTGCAAATCCACCCCACCAAAGAGGACTTTAAGCAGTTGATCGCGGACGTAAAGGCCACCTGCTGGACCGAGATTCAGAACATCCAAGCGGGCCTTAAACACCTAGCTGATAGGGTGTAAATGGCCAAAGAGGAGATCCAGGAGACTAAACTGGCAGTACACCCAAATTCAGGGGTCAGAACACCCCCTCCTGCTGCGAGACATGCAACGCCACGTAGAAGACTTGGACAACAGGAGACGCCGAAATAACATTAGAGTACACGGCCTCCCGGAGGCAGAGGATGCTGAAGACCTGCAAAAAACGCTCCAGGTGATGTTCAATGATCTCTTGGGGAAACCTGCAGACAAACGCATTGAAATGGACAGAGCTCATAGGGCCCTCCACCCAAAAGGCCCCGCTTCTAAGCCAAGGGACGTCATCTGCCAGCTACAATCTTACCCGTTGAAAGAAGTCGTTATACACAAAGCACCCACCATCCGCAACTTGGTATTTGACAACTCCCCGGTACAGATCTATCCGGACCTCTCATGGATCACACTCCAGAAGCGTAGACTCCTGCAGCCACTCCTGCGCACATTACAAGACAAGGACATTCCCTACAGATGGGGCTTTCCCTTTAGCCTGTCGCCAAACATCAGGGAGGTCAGTGGTCCTGCGCTACCCAGAATATTTGGAATCCTTTTGTGATGCCTTGGGCATACCCGTCCCCCAACTGCCCGACTGGGACCCGGTGGACACCCCCTCCCTTACCGGTGGTATGGCAGAAGGCCCCACTGACCAAGCGTTCCAGAGGACCGGAGTCCTCCCGACAATCCCCCAAGCACAAATCTGACGGACCCTATACCGGGGACCTTCCCCCCGGCGGTCGGCTGCACAGCCTATATAACCCAAATTGCCCGGCCGGTCGAAACCAAGCACTACTCTTTGTTTGTGGAAGCAAACGCGTATCACTGACCTGACTTTTCCCCCAAAAGGCCCTTGCTACATTCTTGTTTTTGTTTCTCTGGCTGTCCTGGATTTACCCCCTTTTTGAGTTGGTCGAAGTGAGGCTACAGATCCCCCCCTGTGGTTTACCACTAGAAAGTTCCCTCCTGGACCTTGGTACTCGGTACATCCGAGTCTCACTATTTTGGCCCAAGACCCCTTGGTCGATTAACGTCTATGTGAAAATGTTTAATGTGTTTATTATGAATATTCTTGCTCTCTTCTCCTCTCTCTGCACCTTGGTCCCGCTGGCTCTTGGCCCTCCTCGCGTGGATGTCACACTCTCTGACCTGGTCACGTCATCAGCCTCACCAGATAAGTATACCTGTAGTACACTCCCTTTCCCGTCACGGCTAGAATATTTTCACTGAATGTCCATGGACTCAACTCCAACAAAAAACGTCATTTGGCGCTCCAAGAGTTTAGGCAGTCAGGGGCGGACATCATAATGGTGCAAAAAACTAATTTTGATAAAGGGGACTCCTTCACGTTTGCATCCACACACTTCCCCCAGGTGTACCAGGCCTTTGGACCAAATAAGAGGGCTCTTCCACATATCTAGACATACGAGGGCACTTCCTTATCCTTAGGGGCTCATGGCAGTCACAGGCCATCACCCTACCAAACACGCACCAGCACCACTTCCTGACCAAGGTACACACCTCTCCCGGGAGTCCCACGACTTCCTGTTTTTTGAGCGAGACTTCAACCTGGCTCATTCTGCCACCTGGGACCGCCTGGTGGCGAGTACCTGGACATCACAGACCCAGGCTCTTAGGCACTCTAAGATATTTCACCAGCTCACTAGGAGACACGCGCTATTCGAAGCCTGGCGGGCTCTCCATCCGGGCAACCGCCAATATACATTTTACTCGGCCCCGCACCGTACCCATATGCGTATAGATTACTTTTTTTTTTAAACAACAATGCACTGCATATCATGGAATCGGCTAGTGTACTGCTAATATCCTGGTCGGACCATGCCCCCATCACGCTCCCATTAGACTTAAATGCCTCCTTCCACCGGCCCTACAATTGAAGGCTGAATGACTTCCTCCTACAACATGCCCCCTTGAAACGAGTTGGAGGAGACCCTGTAGCATTACTTTGCTGAAAATTACAATCCGAACGTCTCCACCGCCACTCTGTGGGCTGCCCACAAGGCGGTCCTTAGAGGGAGGTGCATTGCCCTTTCCTCAGAACTGAAGAAAGACGTCAATGCCACCAGAGTGCTAGCGGAACAGCAGCTAAAGGCACTTGAGGCTAAGCTTCTACTGAAGCCATCCACTGCACTCCTTAAACGGATTGTTCAAGTGCACGTGACACTCCGAGACCTCGCATTAGGCAGAGTACATAAGGCACTGATCCGCCTTAAGCAACTTTATTACCACAAAGGCAACAAGGCGCAATCGCTCCTAGCCAGGAAACTGGCAGGCTGGGCTCTCGCCTCTACCCCACATCAGATAAAGCATGGGGGGGCAACCTACTGACATAGCAAGTGCCTTTGCGGAATTCTATACGGATCTATACAACAAACCAGGGGTTCCACACAACCCCCCTGTCATGGACCATGAAATACTGAAGTGTTTCTACGTGAAATTCTAATTCATGTATTGCAGAAGATGAGACATTGTGGAGTACATATTGCAAGAGATACTGGAAGTGGCTTAATTTGTCCTGACTAGGTCACTAGGACAATGACCCTTCAATGCTTGGCTCCGACTAGTGAAATAAGTGGAGCCGGGCTTGTGAGAGACATTTTATTGTCCAGTGTGTAGAGGTGTTAATTGTTGTTCTGATTGCTTCATTGTAGTAATTACCCCCTGGGGGCTTCTGTCTCAACACACATATTCAGGCTATTCAAGCTTTGGGACCAATCTCTGCTGAGACATTTTGAAGTCCTCATTTGCATGGAAGGTGGACCTGATGGGGAACTGAAAAAAGGACCAATAAGAAAGCGGTTGTTGGGAGCGGGATGTTCCAAATCCTGTATAAAAGTGTGCTGTGTTTTCAATAAAGTGTGTCCTGTTTACATTCAGCATTAAGCCTTGGCTCATGTATGGATTATTCGGCGATTCCAGGGATATTCCTACTCATGGAATATTGGGCGATTTCTTTTATGGGAGAAGAAGGGAAGGCTTCACGGGGATATGTTCTACCACCGTCACAACTGGTTGGCAGCAGCGGGATTTTCCCTTCTACTTTCCTTTACACCAGGATTCCAAGCAGACACTGGGAACAGTGAATGGAAGACCGGTACACCCGGTTTAAAAGAAATACACTGAAAGAACTACTGGAAGTTCGTGGAAGGATTGCTAGCAACAAAACCGAGCGTGTCATCATAGCAGAATTAATGGAGCTAGACCAGGAGAACTCGGTTGCAGCAAGGCCAGCAGTACAAGAGATGGAGACACCAGTGATTCAGGAGGAGGAATCACCAGCCAACAAGCTAATAAGAGAGAAATTAGCATGGTTCGGTCCGAACCCAACGGCGGATGTGGTGCTGAAAGTGATGACCCTGTTAGCGGAGGAGGCTAAACAAATAAGAGACGCAGAGCTACAGTTAAAACTGGCAGCAGTCCAACAAGCAGCCGCACATTCTCCAAACAGTGAGTACAGCACAGCAGACACAATGAAGATTCCGTTTAGCGATTTTAAAGCTTTTGATGAGAAAGAACGAGAGCGGCAACATGAGCTGAGAATTGCAGAAATACGACGATCGGTGACAACGCCTAAAGAAGCAGCACCAAATGAAAGACGAGGAGAGGTACAGATACCAGTAACCATGGAAGAGGAATTCAGAAGAAGGTTACAAGAGATGCGGATACAGCACACAGGACCAGAATCAGAGGAGGTCCTGCTGGGATGGGCGGATGTGATTCGGTGCCAACTCTGGAAGGAAGCGCTAGCTCTCGAGCAGCAACACCAAGGAGAGGTCCTGCCCTACATCTATGCAAGGTACTGGCCTCAGTATGACGTACGAATGCCGTTGTTGGGGGAACAACCGAAGCAGGAGTGGATAGCGGAATAAAACAGGCTGATCCGGGCAGAGATGCAGCTGGATGAGAGCTACAGAGCCCTCCAGTGGTATGTAGCCCAAGAGTGCCCGTGGTCAGCGGATGACAGCCCCACAGAAGGCTATGACTATGATGGCCTGGGATTGTTGTATTGGAGGATGTCCAGTGATCCCGACTTTGGAGATGATCGGGAGTGGCGCTTGGAGGACATAATGGAGCGCAGAGAGAAAAAATTGAATATCTCGGAAGCGCACTGGCTACAGGAAGATTTGGAATTTCTGGCCGCTCGGGAATGGGACCTGGAGATCGCCTACAAACAGCTGCTAGACTCTGCTCAGTGCCAGGGCCCGGCTCCTTTTGCCTGGGACTATCAGGAAATACCAGTGGGCAAGGCTCGATGTCCTTGCTTCGAGGCCTCTGGCGCAAGCTGTCTCGCGAGGCAGTGCTCAAGTCCGAGTGTTCCTTCATGAACTCTTTTGTCTGCAACCCCAAAATACCAGACAGCCTAACTCACCAGATGTCCTGGCCCTGGGCCTCTTAGGATTTATTCCACTGTGGGCACTTAGTTGACCTTGGGTCCCGTAAGCTGCTAACATTTTAGGAGCTCCAAACGAAACACGATCTGCCCAGACAGGTGTTCTACGGCTACTTACAGATAAGACACTATGCCTAAACCATTGCCCCAAGGCTCAAATTCTCACAACTGTCCCCATTCGAATGTATTGTCCTGGAGGGGTGCCACAGACGAGGATTGATTACAGACATATACCAGATCTTGAATGCATATGATTGGTCAGAGCGGGGGAAGCATGCGTACATGTTACGGTGGGAAAGAGAGCTAGGGGAGTCACTGCCTACGGAGGCCTGGTGGGCCATCTGGAGGCAGGCTGCTAAATCCTTCCTGTGTACTCTGTATAAAGAAAACTTGTATAAGATCCTTTTCTTCTGGTACCAGACTCCGGACATACTCCACAAAATCTACCCCTCCACCTCTGATCGCTGTTAGCGCTGCCATCAAGACAGAGGCTCTCTCTTCCACATTTACTGGGCTTGCCCCCTCATTGCTCTGGCAAGCTACACAACAGCTACTTACCCGTCTCTTTGAGACACCAATTCCCCTGACCCCTAAACTGTTCTTGTTGGGTATCTCTCAACCCCAAATTGCCAAGCCATACAAAAAACTACTTAGGCACATCCTAACGGCAACTAGGTGCCTGATAGCCCTTAATTGGAAGAAATCCACACCCCCATTTTAGGAAGCCCTGTACACCAGGGTCAAGGATGTGGAGCTGATGGAGAAGATGACAGCAGAATACGTGATGGCCTAGACGGCCACAACGAGGTCTGGAGGGAGTGGCATCAGCGGGAGGATGCGCCGGGGGCAGATGTGGGAGCAGATGCGGTAGCTTTCTTTTCCCCTTTCTTTTTTATAGACTATTGTTGTGTTGTCGCTTGCGACACTAAAATGTATGCCATGTTATGCCATGTTTACTAATATGATCATTAGAGGAGCTAGTTCTCGGAGCTAGGCCCCATTGGATGAGAGTTCAACTCCCTTTATGCCTACTGTAAGTAGGAACAGTGTTCACACTCCTTGATACATGTCTGCTTTGACCTTTTAATGCCTGTGTTTTACTGTAACCTGTGAACTGCTTTATATAAATAAAAATTGTTATTTGAAAAAAAAAAAAAAAAAGACAATGGCCGGTTTTTGACAATTCCTTTATTAATGTCTTCTCCTTTCCCCTCTTCTTTTCTTCATTCTTGTATCTTCTTTCATCTTGTTCTTCCGAGCGGGGAAGAAGAAGCCGGTCCAAGATGCGGAAGGGAACACTGAAGGAAGAAGCAAAGCAGGAGCAAGATGGAGGAAGAAACCCGTATGCAGAAAAGAAGAAGATGGAAGAAGAAGAAGCAGGAAAAGGAGAAGACATTAAAGGGGTTGTAAAGGATTTATTTTTCCATAATAAGCATCCTTTAGCTGTAGACATTCCTCTTTTCACTTCCTCATTGTTGGTTTTTGCTCAGAAGTTGCTCTATTTCTTCTCTGTTCTGTTCACTTCCAGCTTGTCTGATTGTCACTCACCACCGTAAAGGGAGGCTTTACTGCAGTGGTCAGTGACGTGCTCGGCCCCTCCTGGGAACTACATCTGTGCGGCAGGACGCTCTCTACATGTTAGAGACTTCAAGGAGGTGTGAATTACTGGGCGGGACGCAATTCATACTAGGAAATGTAGTTCTTACATGAACGAGCACCGCAAACCAGGAAGTGAATGAGAGAACAGAAACTAGAATGCCGGAGGTGATATAGATGAAGGAATTTAATAGGTATTTATTTGTTTATTAACAGAATCATTACACTATTCTGTCTGTCTACCTTGCAGACATTCATTTTAGGCACAACAAACCGTCGTGCGGTCCACGCGGGCGATGATGTCATCTCCTGGCGCCGTATGCGTTCCAGCTTGGAACGTGGAAATGCCCACCGCACTCAGTGCTGTATTTGGCACACCTGCCTTGCACCTGTCTCCTGCCTATAAAGGCATTCATCTTATACAGAAAGGGTGTTCTATTATTGTCAGCCGGCTTGGCTACCAGAGCACTATGGGTACCAGCAATCCCTAAGCTTAAACCATGCCACCCTGGATGCCTACCTGATTGAAGCTAATGCAGACTGCCATGCTGGGACACCTTAAGGATATCTTTCTCTAGAAAGTCCTCCCAGAGATGCAGCCATGTCCCCCCAGTAATGCAGCCATGTCCCCCCAGTAATGCAGCCATGTCCCCCCAGTAATGCAGCCATGTCCCCCCAGTAAAGCAGCCATGTCCCCCCAGTAATTCAGCCATGTCCCACTCCCGACAGAGAAAGCCAAGCCAAGCCCTCCTCCTCCTTCTTCCCCCCCCCCTCCGCCGCCGCCTTGATGATCAGCGCGGGGAACATACAGCTTTCATTTTGAAAAGCTGTGTGTGTGTTCCCCGCCGCGCCACGTCATAGCCCCTCCCCCTTGTCCGGGCAGTTTGATAGACAGATCACCCATCCGTGATGGCTGCTCTCCTCTGCTCTGCTCTGCTCTCCGTCCCCTCCCCACCCGCTCTCTAAAAAAAAATAAAAAAAAATATCGAATCTGGCATCGGGAGCATTTGCGCAAGTACAAGTATTCGCGCAAATGCTTAGTATCGGTCCCGATACCGATACTAGTATGGCATCCCAGTCTTAGTTTGTAGGGTTCAATATTGAGTTGGCCCCACCCTTTGATGCTATAACTGCTTAAAACAACAAAACCTGGGGAATTCCCAGGGAAAAACCAAGCTTACTTACTATAACACCTAAGTCCCCTTTCACACTTATACGACTTGTCCCATGATTTTGGACTGCAAAATCATATGACAAGTCATTCTCCATTATTTTCCATTACTACCATTCATACTGGCACGACTTTAAGTTGTGCCGACTTCAAAGTAGTCCTTGCACTACTTTGGTCCGATTTCGATGCCATTTACACAGGCATTCAGTGAAATTGCGGGCGCGAATCGCGGTAAAATCGTGGCCGCGAAATCGTGGTAAAATCGCATGACTTTGAAATCTTACAAGTGTGAAATGTGTCTTAAACTCTTCTGTGTACAAAGCAAGGTCCATAAAGACATAAATGAGCGAGTTTGGGGTGGAAGATCTTGACTGGCCTGCACAGTCCTGACCTCAACCTGATAGAACACCTTTGGGATAAATTAGAGCGGAGACTGCGAACCAGGCATTCTCGTCCAACATCAGTGCCTG
Source organism: Rana kukunoris (assembly GCA_029574335.1). NCBI lineage: Eukaryota > Metazoa > Chordata > Amphibia > Anura > Ranidae > Rana > Rana kukunoris. The sequence goes on from CM056054.1 coordinate 6,570,931, forward strand.
ACCTCACAAATGCGCTTCTGGAAGAATGGTCAAACATTCTCATGACACCTTCCTAAACCTTGTGGACGGCCTTCCCAGAAGAGTTCAAGCTGTTATAGCTGCAAAGGGCGGGGCCAACTCAATATTAAGCCCTACGGACTAAGACTGGGATGCCATTAAAGTTCATGTGTGTGTAAAGGCAGGCGTCCCAATACTTTTGGTAATATAGTGTATATACCTTGGAGTAGACATTTGCATTTCGTTTCATTCCGAATCGAAATTCGGACGAATTTTCCATTATTCGGATATTCGGATGCATACAGTATTATTAACGAATTTAACCAAATCCGAAATAACGTTTTCGAATCGAAAAACTGCGGCCGAAATTCAAATCAAATTCGAAAACAAATTCTATTTGAATCGAATTCGAAAACAATTCGAATCGAAAACAAATTTGAATGAAAATTAAAAGCAAATTTGAATCAAAATATAAAAAATATTAATCGATTTCTGAAAAAGAATACAAAATAATAAAACAATAGAATGAAAATCAAAGAATAGTAAAGAACAGAATAGAATTTAATACAATGTAATCAAATACAATAATACAAATACATACAATCAAATTCGGTTGAAATAATTTCCAATCCGGTGGAAATAATTTCAAATTCGGTTGAAATAATTTTAAATTCGGGGGGGCGTGGCCGGCATCCGAGCAGCATGGACGTTCTCTTCTGAGCTCTGTGAAAGCCCGGGATTCAGCGACGAATAGCAGCGCAACGGGACCTCGTTTTCACCACCTAATTGTTCCCAGGGACCCTGCTCACCCCCTTGTAGTGTGGCGCAATGTCCACTAAACGGAAGGGGGAAAGGCACCCCCAGAAAATAACTGCTTATCTGACACAGCCGGCCGCCGGACTAATCCAAGATGGCGCCGCGGCTGCAGCGTCTGCCTCTCTCCCCTCACGGCCTCCAGCTTCACAGAGTCGTGGCGCTGGAGAGATTGGCGACGGCTTTATGGAGCTTAGCAACCCTGATCAAGGCTTGCCTTTATCCCATCCAGGCACACCAACTACAGGCAGCCCTGCTAAGGGCCCTTTCACACTAGCGGACCGTTCGTCCGCTCATTACAAGTCCGTTTACAGACTTGTAATGGGCCCCTATGGGAGCGGATCCGTTAGCGGATGATGCATCCGCTAACGTCCGCTAGATCCACATCCGTTTTTGCGGACGGAAGAATGTCCTATTTTTCTTCCGTCCGGCCAAATGGATCGGATGCAAACGGACATAGGGGAGAGCGGAGGAGAGACGGGGCGGTCCCTGCACAGTGTGCGGGGACCGCCCTGTCTGCCGACAGCTGAGCGGAGACCCCCCCCCCGCTGGGCTGACGGACACGCGGAGCGGACCGAAAAACGGACCGCTCCGTGTGTAAGGAGCCTAAAGCTAAGATGAGGCTGGATACAGACTACACAGCGGCACCAAAGGTGAGCTTACACATTGTTAATGTGGTTAACCCCTGCAGTGTTCCTGACCCATTTGCTATCTTCCCTACTAATGATCAGCCCATACTAGACACCACACTCAAGGATATGCTATCCACCCTGCGGAATTCTATGCAGTCAGATATGCTATCCATTATGCAGCGCCTGCATGCTGATATATCCTCAGTCTCAGGCAGAGTGTCACAAATTGAAAATCAATTGGGGAGATTCGCTTCAACTGTGAATGACCTCGTAGATGCGCATTAGGATAATCTTAAGAACCACGCGTGGATCAAGCGCAAGCTAGCGGATTTAGAGGACAGGTCACGTCGCAACAATATTAAAATTAGAGGAATTGTGGAAACAGTACAACCCACTGAGCTAACGAGCTATGTAAAAGGGATTTTCAAAGCATTATTACCTGACCTTAAAAATATGGAAATGATGATTGATCGTATCCACCGCTTACCAAAACCACCGTCCCTACCTGACACCATTCCACGGGATGTGATCTTACGCATTCATTTTTACCATGTCAAGGAACAACTTATGCGAACAGCAAGAAGTGAAAAATCCTTTCCTGATCCATATTCGCACCTCCAAATATTCGCCGATCTGTCGCAATATACTCTTCAAATGCGTAGGGAGCTAAATACAGTGACCAAAGCATTGAGGAACCACAATCTTCCATACAAGTGGATAAATCCTGCCAAACTTTCGATCACTTACAAAGGGGCTAAATTCACAGTTTCCAATCTGAATGATGGTTTGCAATATCTCCGCGCATGGGGAATCATTCCAGATGACGCAAATCCATCACCTGAGGCTAGCAGGCACTCTATCCCGCATCATGTTGCCCAACTCCCTCAGCGCCCCTGTTACTCCTCCAATCACTAAACGGGGTTATGTAAAGCTACCAACTATATACCGGACTGTTACATTGCTCTGTCTACGCCACTGCACAGCACTTTCCTGTACGCCGACTGTTCGGCCACTTGGCACACAGCTGTTTTGTGTTTTTTGTTTGCTTTATTTTTTTGCTTTTTTTTATCTAGTTCTTGTTGTTGGTTGTCTACCATTTCTAGTTATTGCCATATGGTCTACAGCCATATCACTTGCAGACAAACTCTATGGTGCTCCTATCAAGATAACATCCTAGACTTCTTTGGACTTTTGCCTCCTCTACGCCCAATATGACCATCAAATTCCTATGGACCGTTTCAGCAGACATCTCCGATCGTGTGTATGGGCTAGCGGACAGATTTGTCCACCCGACAGATTTCAAAGCATGGATTCGGCGCATGCGCGGAAGTGTTTTACTTCCTGGTGCGGTGACGTGGCGGCGTCAACGTCACCGCCACGTCACCGCCACGTCACCGCGCCGTCCGCTGGCGGGGAATTTGATCCGATGGTGTGTACACGCCATCGGACCAAACTCCAGATCGGACATATCCGATGGAAACGGTCCGCGGACCGTTTTCATCGGATATGTCCGATCGCATGTACACACGAGGCAATATATTTGTTCAAATCGGTCGGACCGACCGATTTGAACAAATCTGTTTGCTAGGATTTTGGTTTGCTCGCGTGTACACGCGAGCAAACCAAAATCCCCGCCAGCAGACGGCGCGCTGACGTGTCGGTGACGTGTCGGTGACGTTGACGCTGCCACGTCACCGCACCAGGAAGTAAAACACTTCCGCGCATGCGCCGAATCCATTCGGCGCCGGTGCGAGACGACATGTCTGCTGGTAAGTGTACTAACCAGCAGACATGTCGGGCGGACAAATTCCCACCCGATAGATTTCAAAGCACGCTTTGAAATCTGTCGGATGGCCAAATCCGTCGGCTCGCCCGTACACACGATCGAATCTGTCTGCTGGGACGGTCTAGCAGACCGTTTCCAGCAGACAGATTTGATCGTGTATACAAGGCCTAAGAAAAGAGGGGTCTTAATTGCAATCCATTCTTCTATGTCCTTTGTACTACATGACAAGATACTGGACCACAATGGCCGGTTCATCATATTAGTGTGCTCTATTAACAATTCCCTGTTTACTTTAGTGAACATCTATGCGCCAAACGTTCACCAAATCAATTTCCTAAGGAAACTCAAACGGAAAATTGACACTGTTAAAAAAGGTGCTCTTCTTTGGTGTGGCAACTTTAACCTAACTCCAGATTCCAATATGGACTCCTCCATCCCGTCCAGGCATCGTAATGTCTCTTTGGGTCCTCTCCTGAAAGAATTTCAACTGCAAGACGTATGGATATGTCAACACGCGTCGGAACGCGACTTTACCTTCTTCTCACCGTGTCACCACTCATACTCTAGAATCGACCTATTCCAATGGACGCTTCAAAAGATCTCTGCCTCTCGCATTCACTCAATAACATGGTCAGACCATTCTCCAGTAAGTATTACCCTAGCGGACTCTCCTCATCAATCACCAACTTTCCTTTGGCGGATGAACACTAAAATTCTCCAAAATAATGCCTTCAGCACCATTCTGAAGGATCATTTAAAACAGTTTTTCATTACCAACAAGGACCCAGTCGCTAACCCAGCAACAGTATGGGTAGCTCACAAGGCCTACATGCGGGGTATTTTTATTCAGCAAGGCTCTAGGGCAAAGAAGGAGAGATCGCAACGCATTGATAACTTCATCCAATAAATCAACAATCTTGATTTCTTAAATAAACAAAAAGCATCAGACCACTTAAAAAACAAACTGGGCCAACTCCGATTAGACCTTAGATCCATGTTATTGGACCAATTTGAATTCAACCACAAAAGCTTTAAATCTACCCTATATGCCAATGGTAATAAAGCAGGGAAACTCCTATCAAATCAAATTAAGGGGCAACGTACTGAATCATCCATTCCATTTCTTTACCACCCGTATACTAAAGAAAAAGTGATTAACCCCCAAGATATAGCTTATGCATTTAGCGCATATTATAGCTCCTTATATAACATGAAGGAAGATCCTAGCACTAAACAACCCACTCCTTCTGACATAACAACCTTTCTTCAATCTATAAATTTACCCACTCTGTCCGATCTCCAATTTGAAACTTTGAACTCCCCATTCAATGTGCAGGAAATAGCAAAAGCTATCAAACTCCTTCCACTCAACAAAGCACCAGGGCCTGATGGCTTTGCTACCGAATACTACAAACGATTTGCATCTATTTTAACGGATCCTCTCACTTCAGTATTCAACGCGGCTACAATCTCTTCTTCTTTCCCTGATGATATGTTAAAATCCTTAATTATCACATTGCCTAAAGCTGGTAAGGAAGCCTCTTCACCTCAAAATTTCCACCCTATTTCATTGTTGAACCCCGATCTGAAACTTTATGCCAAGGTAATTGCGGGCAGGATTATTGACATCCTCCCCTCGTTAATCCACCTTGACCATTCAGGTTTTACAAAAGGGAGACAAACAGTAGATGCTACCAGATGTATAATCAACATAAAAATGTAGATTGTGTATATGTGACATATATTACTGCGCTGATGGTCTAAATCCAAATTGTCAAATATTCAAATTCCATAAAAATATATATAAACAAATATCCATGAACACCAGTGCTAATTTAAACCATATTAATAAATAAATATTATATAAAGTATTAAATTACAAAATTTGGATCCTATTGGTGCGTGCTATTGCACCTATATAATAGTCCTTTGTCCTTTATTTTCTTATCCCAAGTGTAAAAACGTGCTCTATACTGTGGAATGATATATGTTCTCCGTGACTTGGCACCCTTATTAGTGTCACCACCACCTCTAGTCAAAGATTGCGCTCACCAGATCACATAAGGGAAACAGCATGTAATATCCTTTAACCACTTCCATACCAGGCACTTACGCACCTTCCCGCCCAAGCCAATTTTCAGCTTTCAGCACTGTCGCAATTTGAATGACAATTGCGCGGTCATGCTACACTGCACCCAAACAAAATTGGCGTCCTTTTTTCCCCACAAATAGAGCTTTCTTTTGGTGGTATTTGATCACCTCTGCGATTTTTTTTTTTTGCACAACAACTAAAAATAGAGCGAAGATTTTGAAAAAAAAATAAAGTTTTTATTTTTTTCTGTTAATTTTTTTGTAAATGAGTATGTTTTCTCTTTCAATTACGGGCACTGATATGGTGGCACTGATGGGCACCGATGAGGTGGCACTGATGGGCACTGATGAGGTAGTTCTGATGGGCGCCAATTAGGTAGCACTGATGGGCACTGATAGGCGGCGCTGGTATGGGGCACTGATGGGCACTCATAGGCGGCACAGATGGGCACTCATAGGTGGCACAGGTGGGCACTCATAGGCGGCACAGGTAAACAGGCACAGATAAAGACCAATTTATTAAGAAAGTTAAAAAATCTCACTCACATGTTCCAATGCCCAGCCGGCATTAGCAAGACAGCGTTACTGTTTGCGCAAACGTGCGGCGTGCGTTCCAAGCCTCGTTCTGGATGCGGTTCAACGGGCGGAAGCTACAGTGTTGACAATGGAGGAGGCTAGTGACCGTTTCAGCAGAAAAATTTGATCGCGTGTACGGGCGGACAGACAGGTTTTTCCAGCAGACAATATTTAAGGCATGCTTTAAAATCTGTCTGCTGAAACCCGTCCGTCCGACATGTCTGCTGGTTAGTACGCTAACCAGCGGACATATCTGCCCGCACATGCGTCGAATGGATTTGACGCATGCGTGGACGTTTTTTACTTCCTGGTGCGGTGATGTGGCGGCGTCAACGTCACCGCCAGGTCAGCTCGCTGTCTGCTGGCGGGGATTTTGGTTTGATCGTGTGTACAGCGATCAAACCAAAATAGCCCAGCAGACAAATCCGATCAAATCGGTCTGATTGACGTTCACTGACAGAATTTGGAGCATGCGCACTGGGATGCATTGACACTCGACGCATGCGCAGTACGTTGGCGGCGGGATCGCGCGTAGTTAGCATACTACACGCCCCGTACCCGCTAAATTTGAATTCCGCCGGCTCATTTGCGATGCGCTGCCGCAACTTTAGGAGCAAGTGCTTCATGAATAACAGCACTTGCTCCTAAAATTTCGGCAGCGCAACGCAAATGAGAAGCGTTACTCCAGAGCAAAGATGCTCTGGACTACCTGAATCTGGCCCTAAGGAAGTCACGAGGTGTGACGAGACGCGTAGGGATCCTAGGAGCCACAGAGTCCACACGCCTGACGCAGTTTGTTCCTGACGTCTGTTTGTTTTGTGCCTTTTGGATCGTTTTAAATGTGAGTTTTATTTTTTTATTAAATGTGTTTTTTACCTTGCGGGATTGCGCTATGGTCTGTTTCTTTTATCATGTATGCCATCTGAGAGATCCCTTGTTGTGAGTGACCATCTGGCCAGCTTAGAAGAGGATATCTGCCATTAGAAGTACGAACTCGCTGTTCGTGGGAGATAGGCCCATCATCCATCACCCCGTGGTGAGTGGATGTACAAGTGACACTCGTTGCCTACTAGACGTCTTTTATTGTCACTCACTTGCTTTCTTCTTTTTTGCTTTACCTTTACCGCTGAGGAGTGCCTCTGCTGCTTGCCCTGCCGAGGGATCACTGTCCTCCACCGGGAGGTGCTGTTGCAGGCTATCCGAGCTATAGCCTTGAGGTGAGGAGCTGGGGACCACCTGAGGTGCTTTCTGCTGTCACCCTTTCCTGGCACCACCATTTCAATTTGGACTTATCTGGACTCTTGGGTTTTTTCACTAGAGACTTTATTTATTTCACATTTTTTCCATCCAGAGGCATTTCCTCATGGAATTTTCTCTGGTCTTATAGTTTGGATTTAGGATTGTTTTTCACTGGTTTCACATTACACCGGCTAGTGTGTTGGGTTTTTCCTTATTGTAATAATAATTTTTGATTTATTGGTTATCACCCTTATGTGTATATTCATTCACATCATTGTTTCGATTATGTTGGTTATCATGTTGTCCTAAACCCACCTGCATCCACCCATCCAGCCACCCGTCCCATCCATTCACCCCTATCACCCACACCCCCCCTCCTCCCCCCCTGTTCACTTTCAGCGCAGACAACACCCCCTTCTTTTACATATACATTTTTCTCTCTGCCCAGGACAGAGTGTCAGGAGTCTGCTGCAGAATCCCCAGTCCACCTTCCAGCCCAATTCCACTCCCACCCATCCCCCTTGGTAGCGCAGGAGTCTTTCCATATATCCAGTTTCATGTTTATGTTTTGAGTTTATTTTCCTTTTTACCGCTTTCTTTTTTCGTAAAGAAGATAAACAGTTAAGAAGTGGGCGGGGCAGGTTTTATTGTGTCATAGTACAGAGCAGGTGGGGGAGGGGGGATTTACGAATGAAGTTGTCTTATTATCATAACTCTGTCTCGCTGCTCCTGCATTGGAATGTTTTGGGGGCAGACTTGTTAATTGTAACCTGCCTCATCTTCAGTATTAAAATATATATTGTCAATTGTTTCTTTGAGCAATGTTCCTCCCTTTTCAAGTAATCCTGGAATTACAGCAACAGCAACTTTCTTGAACGTGTCCACGATGGGTTGATACCACGCCGGACCGCTCTCTTCTTTTTTCTCTTGCTGTATTTCTTTGATCTGCTCGCGGTACATGTTGGCATGCCTCGGAAGTCCCTGGTCCATGAAAAGCTGCTGATTCTAAGAACACATTGGGGGTTAGTATACGATCTGTATGTAGATCCACAACAACAGTTCTTCTCTGATATGTACACAAGAAAAGGCTCCTCAATACTTATGCGAGAAAATAAAACGCTACACCGCCCATCGCACTCCCTGATCATCTAACCAAAACCTCCTCTACATCCCCAAATACAACTACAAATCAAAGGGAGAACGAAGATTTGCCGTCCAAGGGCCATGGCTCTGGAACGCTCTACCAACGGACATCCGCATGGAAGAAAACGATTGGGCCTTCAGGAAAAAACTTAAAACCCACCTCTTCTGAAGGTTTAGGACGACGCCGGATGGAAATCACCTTGAGGCGATTCAGTTCGTATTTGTAGTACTATACAAGTTTTTGTTTCAATCGTTTTTATTAATTTTAACAATTTTAGACATAAATGACACAAATAAAAGAAAGAGAAACATATTGGTGAAACAGATAACAAGGCATAGAAACAAATTAGCCGTATAACACTATGATGGGTTCAGGGCCGGCCTTAGGTGTTTAGGCGCCCTGTGCAAGCTAATCCTGTGGCGCCCCCCCCCCCAGACCGCTACACACTGACCGCTATACAATATGCTGGACCTTGTAGTAGTCCACCAATGCATCTATCGTAAAATGCACCAAAGCTGTAGTGTCAGTGTGTATTGTGTAGTGGTCTGTGAGTATTGTGTAGTGGTCTGTGTGTAGTGGCCAGTGTGTATTGTGTAGTGGTCTGTGGGTAGTGTATTATATAGCGGTCAGTGTGTGTATTGTGTAGCGGTCAGTGTGGACATCTGATGTAAAAGGGCACTTTTGATCGGGACCTATGATATAAGGGAGCACTATGTATTGTGTAGCGGTCAGTGTGTGTATTGTGTAGTGGTCTGTGGGTAGGGCGCGGGATTGCGCCCCCCAAATGTTGCACCCTGGGCCTAGGCCCCCCTCGCACCCCCCACGTTACGCCACTGCGACTCACATTCTGCAAGCTGTGATGGCCGCACGGCGCCCCTGTTGCCCATAGCGCCCTGTGCGGCCGCACAGCTCGCACACCCCAAAGGCCGGCCATGGATGGGATCACACATAACAAAGGAGAGTAATTACTTTTCTGCATCCCACCATGCTTGGGGGGGTCAGTTCTCAAAAAAACAAAAATAAGATAACATAACTAAAATAACAATAAGGACAAAACAAAACAGAATAAGAAAATAAAGCTAGAGCAGTAGGAACAATAAACGCAGTCAGTCACCCTTAGCAATGGGCAATATATCTACCTTGTGCTAGGTAAGAACCAACTCACGGAGGGCTAGCTCTGGATTGAGCTTTATACCAATTATCCCAAGGTTCCCAGGTTTTATTAATCTCAGCATATTTACCCACCCCGGAGGCAAATAATTGTTCATATGAGCCATGGGTGTTGATTATTTGGGTAACTTCAGATAGTCTAGGTTGCGGAGTGGACTTCCAATGTCTGACCAGGGCCAGCCTAGCAGCTAAAAGGATGTGGGGTAGGAGCGTCCTCGAATGGTGAGGAATCAGATCTATACCCAGGGAAAGTAGCGCCAACCCTGGGGACAGGGTAAGATCAAGTTTAACCGCTTATGGACCGCCGCACGCCTATGTACGTCCACAGAATGGCACGTACAGGCACATGGGCGTACAGGTACGTCCCTGCCTTGTTGCAAGTCGGGGGTCCGATCGGGACCCCCTCAGCGGCGTGCGGCGGTCCCCCTGGCTGTGGGAGCGATCGCCGACGGGCGGGCGGATGTTCGTTTCTTTCCGCCCCCCCGCGATCGCTGTGTTTACACAGGAGGAGGAAATGATGTCATCTCTCATCGCAGCGGTGTTTCCCATTTTCACATTAACCCCTTGTGATCACCCCCCCTCCCCCTGTCACAGTGTCACTGAATGTAGTGATCTAATCACTGCATTTATTGTCAGTGTGACAGGCAGTGTTAAAGTTAGTTAGTGTTAGGTTCAGGGTAGCCCCCCCACCCCCCCTAATAAAGTTTTAACCCCCTGATCACCGCCCTAGTTAACCCTTTTACTCCCTATTGCCAGCGTCACTAAGCGATCATTTTCCTGATCGCTGTATTAGTGTCGCTGTTCCCGCTAGGTAGCTTTTTTTTTTTTTTTTTTATATTGCGATTTTTTTTTTTTTTTTACTAAAGACATGTGGCTGAATACATTTTGGCCTAAATGTTTTACTAAAATTTAGTTTATTTGATTTTTTTTTATAACAAAAAGTAAAAAATTGTAATTTTTTATAAAAATGTCGCTCTATTTTAGTTTATAGCGCAAAAAATAAAAATCACAGAGGCGATCAAATACCACCAAAAGAAAGCTCTATTTGTGGGAAGAAAAGGACGCAAATTTTGTTTGGGAGCCACGTGGCACGACCGCGCAATTGTCTGTTAAAGCGACGCAGTGCCGAATTGTAAAAACGCCTTGGGTCATTTACCAGCATATTGGTCCGGGGCTTAAGTGGTTAAGAACTTGTTTTACAAGGTCTTGGATTGACTGCCAGTTCTTAAATAAGAAATTAAATAATAAAAATAAAAACTACTGACACCATCCACTGCCCTACCGACACCGTAAGCCTTGTCAGGCCTAGCCTGTCAGCTCAGCCATGCTGCTGTCCTTGCTCCCTTTGCCGAAACACCGCTCCAGGAAACAACTACTACTTTGTTGCTGAGACTTCCTACAACAACTACATTGCTGGGAACTACCTTCATGCCATGAACATCTTGCATTATGGATATTCCATCTCCTGCATAGATATCTACAAACAGATAGGTAGGCATTCCTTCACTTGTAGTTCTATAGGAAGATCTAATGCTATTGATTCATCTATTACAATTGTACTGTTGCAAATACCGTGTGGATATTACCATATCTTCTGGGAGATAAAAATGTGCTAAAGAATTATTGCAAAGGAGTACCTTAAAGGGACAGCTACCTCTAAATCATTATAGCAATAATTACCTGAGCTATACTGCCTCTCATATTCTTCTACAAATAAATACCTCAAGTATGCTATTATAATTACCTGAGCTCTACTGCCTCTCATAAGCAACAGTGTTAGGGCACACCCTAATCACTTTTGTGTGGCACAGATTCCCCCTGTTTAGATCCCTTATATTTCACCAAAGCCCCCTAAGGGGCTCCTATTTTATTTTTATTTTTTTAAATAATAAATTAAATAATAAAAATAAAAACTACTGACACCATCCACTGCCTTACCGACACCAATCTCTGCCCTACTGACACCATCCACTGCCCTACCGACACCAATCTCTGCCTTACTGACACCATCCCTGCCCTACTGACACCGTCCACTGCCCTACTGACACCATCCACTGCCCTACTGACACCATCCACTGCCCTACTGACACCAATCTCTGCCCTACTGACACCATCCACTGCCCTACCGACACCAATCTCTGCCCTACTGACACCATCCACTGCCCTACCGACACCAATCTCTGCCTTACTGACACCATCCCTGCCCTACTGACACCGTCCACTGCCCTACTGACACCATCCACTGCCCTACTGACACCAATCTCTGCCCTACTGACACCATCCACTGCTCTACCGACACCAATCTCTGCCCTACTGACACCCATTCGCTGCCCTACCGACACCAATCTCTGCCCTACTGACACCCATTCACTGCCCTACCGACACCAATCTCTGCCCTACTGACACCATCCACTGCCCTACCGACACCAATCTCTGCCCTACTGACACCCATCCACTGCCCTACCGACACCAATCTCTGCCCTACTGACACCATCCACTGCCCTACCGACACCGTCCACTGCGCTACTGACACCATCCACTGCCCTACCGACACCAATCTGTGCCCTACTGACACCATCCACTGCCCTACCGACACCAATCTCTGCCCTACTGACACCATCCACTGCCCTACCGACACCAATCTCTGCCCTACTGACACCATCCACTGCCCTACCGACACCGTCCACTGCCCTACTGACACCATCCACTGCCCTACCGACACCAATCTGTGCCCTACTGACACCATCCACTGCCCTACCGACACCAATCTCTGCCCTACTGACACCATCCACTGCCCTACCAACACCAATCTCTGCCCTACTGACACCATCCACTGCCCTACTGACACCGTCCACTGCCCTACTGACACCATCCACTGCCCTACTGACACCAATCTCTGCCCTACTGACACAGATCCACTGCCCTAACGACACCAATCTCTGCCCTACTGACACCCATCCACTGCCCTACCGACACCAATCTCTGCCCTACTGACACCCATTCACTTCCCTACTGACACCAATCTCTGCCCTACTGACACCATCCACTGCCCTACCGACACCAATCTCTGCCCTACTGACACCCATTCACTGCCCTACTGACACCAATCTCTGCCCTACTGACACCCATTCACTGCCCTACTGACACCAATCTCTGCCCTACTGACACCATCCACTGCCCTACTGACACCAATCTCTGCCCTACTGACACCGATCCACTGCCCTAACGACACCAATCTCTGCCCTACTGACACCCATCCACTGCCCTACTGACACCAATCTCTGCCCCATTGACACCCATTCACTGCCCTACTGACACCAATCTCTGCCCTACTGACACCGTCCATTGCTCCAATGACACTGTCATAGGGATATGTGTTTAAGCTTTGGGGTGCACACCCTAATGCAATAGGCTGCGCACACCTATGGTACTACTACTCAATTAAAGTACTTGTTATATGCAAGCTACAGTTGTTACTACAACTTCTATTACTACGTGCCCGACATGAGTACAAATCTTCCTAGGCCTTGTCCTAATTGTTGAACTTGTCCCCTCTAACCTTTCTATGTTAGGGGTTGATGTTATTCCATAGCATCTCCCCTAGTGGCCTTAATACATCTCTACATGCCAAGATGATATGATGTAGAGAACCCCCAAACCCTGTTTTGCTGCTACCCAGTGGCGTAGCGTGGGCTGTCAGTGCCTGGGGCGAGGCAAGTAATTTGCGCCCCCCCCAAACCCATGGACTTACCTATTGTTAGCTAGCTCCAGTCTGGTCACATGATCCACTGTGTGAGACAGCGGTGGCTGTAGGGAAGAGGAGAGCGTGCTTGATAATGACTGGTAAAGCCTGGAGTGTTGACATTGTGAATATGTTCCTATGTCCCATCTGTTGTTGGAGCTCCCTCCTCTCCACACTTGTGATAGCTCTAAATTTTGCGCCCAGGCGGTGACCCCCCTCACACCCCCCAAGCTACGCCACTGTTGCTACCTAAATAAAAACTTGGATTGTAGGTCCTAATGATGTGTTACACAGCAAGTTTAGTTTTATTGATATAGCAATTAGACTGTTCCCAAACCAAAGATCTCCTCTACCCACTGTGGGATTTTAGGTAAAAATGTGATGTGAAAAAGAGCAGCATGAAAGGAAAGATTCTGTGAGTTGATTAGGTGGAAATAATTGACATCTTATGACCAGACATTCCCATTGGACTAATGGTGGAAAGCAAATAGGCTTAATAGTTCATCATCAGCATGTATAGACCTTTGGGACAACATTGGGACCATTGGGACATACCATTGGTATTAAACTCCCTATAGGTTGCACATTTTGTTGAAGAAATTGCCAACAAATAGGCAGTCTTTATCATACCCTGTGGGGCTGAACTAAGCTTCAAGGGTTCTAAAAGGAGATATCATCTCATCTTTCCTTCATAACAGGGACTAAGCTGACCTGCTTCAGCTTTATTCAGCATTGTGATTGAGGGCAACAACCCCCCCCCCCCCCCCCATCATTTAGAACAGTTGTTCTTCTCAGCCTGTTTGCAGCCCGAATTGCAATTGCAAAGTTGCAAAGTGTCAGGATCAGAGGGTAAGTGTCATCGAAATGGCCGAAGAAGGACTGGCAATTCCACCAAAGACAATCATGGCCGCCATGGTGACTAAGGTGGGCGGTACTTCCTCCTTGTAACCTGAACAGATCACATGACTAACTTCCTGGTCTATTTAAGCCTGCTGCTGGAGCTGGTCATTGCTGGATTATCTCTTCAGTCTCCTGTGTACCTTGACCTTGTCTCCTGATCCGTGCTTATCCGTTGTGACCCGGATTGCCTTAACCTTGCTTCCTGATCTCCTGTGTTTGAGCCTCGACCTGCTTCTTAACTCTTCTTCTGCTTCCTGACCACCCGGCTTGACCTTCGGCTTGTACCTGGACCTTGCTTGTGTATGACCTTGGCTCGCCCCTGTATATTCTCTGGACTGACCTACCTGTGTTTGACCCCCGGCCTGGCTTCTGGTATCTCAGTTCATTTAAATACTACAAGTTCAGTTCTGCCTGGCTCAGCCATCCCTCAGTGTCTGATCTTATCAGACTGCAAGTAAGCACCTGCCCTACCGTGCTTCTGTGGGCACCACGCTTCCTGTTCCCAACTCCAAGGTTGCGCTGCACTCAGCCGCAAGGGGAGCCCTCTTAACATCTCGATCTCTATACCCGTTCCTGACAGTAAGATCACCTGGGACTGTAGCTCAAGATCTAGCAGCCAATGCAACAACTAACCAGGTGTACCCGGGTACGGGTTCCTTACAGATGAGTGACCGGACGTAACGGTGGTGTGCCAGAGTGGCAGGATCTAAGGAGCCACCCGGACTTCTCCAAAGCCACTGGTGGTGTGTATGTTGTGCTGTCCTGACACGCCCCATCTGTTTCCCCTTTTTTAGTTCTCAAGCTCCTCATGCAGCCTAGAAGAAAGGGTATGTGATCCCTTATAAAAAAAGGAAAAAAACATGTTTTTAATGTTTTTTTTATATCTATACACAAATGTTTTGCCTTTCATTTCTATTTGAAACCGAAAGTGATTGTAAAGGCAAAAGGTGCATTTTATGCATTAAGATAAAAAAAAAACCTTCAGAGTGCAGCAGCCCCCCTCAGCCCCTCTGATACTTACCTGAGGTCCATCTAGATCCAGCGATGTTGCACAAGAGACTCGGCTGTCAGAGACTCCTCTTCTTGATTGGCTGAGCCAATGAGGAGAGAAAGGGGGCAGTGCAGGGCCGTAGCTCCATGTCTCAATAAACACATGGAGCTACGGTGCCCCCAGCCAGAAGCTTGCCGTGGGAGCACTCAACAGGATGGAGGAGCCAGGAGCACTGAAGAGGGACCTGAGAAGAGGAGGATCGGGCTGCTCTGTGCAAAAACATTACACAGAGCAGGTAAGTATAACATATTTGTCCTTTTTAATGAAAATAAATAAATTTAATGAGACTTTAATATCACTTTAAGTGAGACAATTGCACAATGTGTATTTGCATTACCCTCTCCTTCTGTTGTATGACTTGCTCCAGTTTCTCATTGAATATTTTTTTGTCTTCCTTCATCTTCTCCATGAGCTGGTTAAGTGTCTTCTGCATATTGTCTTTCTCCTCTTCTATCTTCTGTTCTTTTTGAGTCTCCTGCAACTTTTGCAACTCTTCTTCCATTGCCACAATTTTTTTCCTTGCATTTTCCTCTGACAAGAAGAAAACAAGATATACATTGAACAATCACATGTTTTATTATGGGTCCACATAGGGGAAAAGGAAAATATGGTATCTACCTCTTTGGCCCTTCAATACAAAATGACTACATGCTCAGACAAGTGCTCATTGCAAAACAATAAAAGAAGTGGAAACCATACTGAGTCTGGTGGAGAAATGATCTTCCTGTCTGCTAACTACAGGTGAAACTCGAAAAATTAGAATATGGTGCAAAAGTTCATTTATTTCACTAATGCAACTTAAAAGGTGAAAGTAATATATGAGAGAGACTCATTACATGCAAAGCAAGATAGTTCAAGCCGTGATTTGTCATAATTGTGATGAATATGGCCAGGGCCGATCCCAGGGTCACAGACGTCTGGGTGCAGAAATATTTCTGGCGCCCCCACATGGGCGTTGTCATTTTACTAACTCCTCCCCTTCACATCTCATTATACATCACATCTGTAGATGGACTAGGCGCAGGAATGGGCAGGGGCTGCGTATCCTATGCAAACTAATAATACCATAAAACATCTAGAGCAGGGGCAGCCCAGAGCATGTGTAAAGGGATGCTAGGGATGCCATCCCCCAGCACACAGCACACTGAACCCTGTGACTCACCTTGATTCTATCTCTGTGCAGCCTGAGATATAGATGGGAGTGGGAGAGGGAGACAACTGGAGTGCGGGATCCAAGACTCCCAGTGTTAGGAATTCATTCCTGCACATCAGCACTCAGCAGCCACTGAAAACTAGAACTCTCATGTCAGGAAGAGAAGCGGCCCCTCCCCTGAGCACTGCCAGGCTGGACGGGCTGCCCTATGCTCACACATCTGTTCTGGACGGACACATATCTATGCTCAGAACACTAGTTCTGGACGGACACAAACAAGGAGAGAAGAAGGAAGGGGAGAACTCTGTCACTTCGGTGCCCCCACCTCTGCAGGCGCCTGGGTGCAATGCACCCTGTGCACCCTGTATAGGATCGGCCCTGAATATGGCTTTCCGCTCATAAAAACCCCAAATCAATAAAACAAGGATTGTACATAGAACAATATCGGACCTCTGAAAAGTAGAAGCTGCATATGTACTCAGTACTTGCTTTGGCCCCCTCAGTACTTGGTTTGGGATGCTTGGTTTGGAAGACCGGGATGCTTCAATAGCAGCCTTTAGCTTTTCTGCATTCTCATGTCCCTCATCTTCCTCTTGGGAATGCCCCACAGATTCTCTATGGGGTTCAGGTCAGGCGAGTTTGCTGGCCAATCAAGCACAGTAATCCCACGGTCATTGAACCAGGTTTTGGTGCTTTTATCAGTGTGGGGGAGGTGCCAAGTCCGGCTGGAAAATGAAGTCATCATCCCCATAGAGCTCATCTGCGGAAGGAAGCATGAAGTGCTCCAAAATCTCCTGGTAGACGGCTGCGGTGACCCCAGACTTAAAGCGGAGCTCCACCCTATTTTATACATGAGCTCATTCATACAGCTGCCTGTCACACAAGTCAAAATGGACGTTTTTTTTTTCTTCAATCGGTACAGTACCTTTCTTCAGAGATCGCTTCCTGTCTACACAAGCTGCGGGTATTCTGCGGGCAGTGTGTCACTTCCCATACCCGCAGTGCGCCCTGGGAGCTTCTGTCATAGCTCCCCGTATTCATTGCAGAGCCTTACTATGAAGTATCGCGGTATTTCGGATGCGATCACAAACAAACTGTTAAGAGCGTTTCAAACGGCTCCATTACAAACAAGGCACACCGCCCGTTGTCATGGCAACACAGAAGTTGCCGTCCTTGCTCGCCGTTACAAGCTTTCACCGCAACAAGGTAGTGGCTGCTTGTGGGCTTCTCATGCCCACAAGCAAAATGGAATCAGCTATACTAGAAGAATATAAGTTATTATTATAGACGGAATCGGAAAGCGGGGGACTTAACACAGCTAATTCGTGAGTATTTTAAATTATTATTGTGCTACAAAGAAATGAATGACCAAAAAAATTAATTACATATGGCCGTGGACGATCCGCTTTAATGAAGCACAGTGGACCAACACCAGCAGGTCACACGGCTCCCCAAATCATCACAGACTGTGTAAACTTCACACTGGACTTCAAGAATCTTGCAGTTTGTGCCTCTCCATTCTTCCTCCAGACTCGGCTCCTTGGTTTCCTCCATTATTCCTTCATACTCTGGCTCCTTGATTTCCTCCATTCTTCCTCCATACTCTGGCTCCTTGATTTCCTCCATTCTTCCTCCATACTCCGGCTCCTTGGTTTCCTCCATTATTCCTTCATACTCTGGCTCCTTGATTTCCTCTATTCTTCCTCCATACTCCGGCTCCTTGATTTCCTCCATTCTTCCTCCATACTCCGGCTCCTTGGTTTCCTCCATTCTTCCTCCATACTCCGGCTCCTTGGTTTCCTCCATTCTTCCTCCATACTCCGGCTCCTTGGTTTCCTCCATTCTTCCTCCATACTCCGGCTCCTTGGTTTCCTCCATTCTTCCTCCATACTCCGGCTCCTTGGTTTCCTCCATTCTTCCTCCATACTCCGGCTCCTTGGTTTCCTCCATTCTTCCTCCATACTCTGGCTCCTTGGTTTCCTCCATTCTTCCTCCATACTCCGGCTCCTTGGTTTCCTCCATTCTTCCTCCATACTCTGGCTCCTTGGTTTCCTCCATTCTTCCTCCATACTCCGGCTCCTTGGTTTCCTCCATTCTTCCTCCATACTCCGGCTCTTTGATTTCCAAATGAGATGCAAAATTTTCTCTCATCATAAAAAAGAGGACTTTGGACCCATGAGCAACAGACCAGGTGTGTTTTTTCTTTAACCCAGGTAAGACGCTTCTGGTGTTGTTTGTTTAGGGGAGTCTTGACAAAAGGAATACGACATTTGAAGCCCATGTCCAGGATCCGTCTGTGTGTGGCGCTCTTGATGTGTGTGGCGCTCTTGACTCCAGCCTCAGTCCACTCCTTGTGAAAGTCCCCAACACATTTGAATGGCCTTTTTCTGACAATCCTCTCCAGGCTGCGCTCATCCCTGCTGCTTGTGCACCTTTTTCTTCTACACTTTTCCCTTCCACATAACTTTCTATTAATGTGCTTTGATACAGCACTTTGGGAACATCTAACTTCTTTTGCAATTATCTTTTGAGGCTTTCCCTCTTTATGGAGGGTGTCAATGATGGTTTTCTGCACAACTGTCAGGTCAGCAGTCTTTCCCATGATTGTGATTCCTACTGAACCAGACTGAGAGACCATTTAAAGCGGAGGTTTACCCTAAAAACAAGTACTTAACATTCCATTCAGCATAAGTCCAACATTTACACTATGGTGTTTTTTTTTTGCCGTACATACCGTCTTATTGCTGTTTCCCCCCACGGCTTCCGGGTTCTCGCTCCCGCGGCAGTGGGCGTTCCTATGCAGAGGTTAGATGATTGACGTCTGGTGAAAAAGTTTCCCCTGGCGCATAAGGCGCGTCACGAGTTTTCCGTTAGTAGCCGAATTATACGGCGCCTGCGCCTGCCGTGTAGAGCTGACTGCGCAGGTGCCGTATAGACCCGACTCGCAGTTCGGCTACTTACGGAAAACTAGTGACGCACCTTATGCGCCGGGGGAACTTTTTCACCAGACGTCAATCATCTAACCTCTGCATAGGAACGCCCACTCCCGTGGGAGCTAGAACCCGGAAGCCGGGGGGAGAACAACAATAAGAGGGTATGTACGGCAAAAAAAAAACAAAAAAACACCATAGTGTAAATGTTGGACTTATGCTGAATAGAATGTTAAATACTTGTTTTTAGGGTGAACCTCCGCTTTAAAGGCTCAGGAACCCTTTGCAGGTGTTATGGCTTAATAAGGCGATTAGAGTGGGACACTTTGAGCCGAGAATATTCCACCTTTTCACAATATTCAAATTTTCTGAGATTGTGGATTTGGGGTTTTCATGAGCTGTAAGCCATAATCATCACAATGATGACAAATCACGGCTTGAACTATCTTGCTTTCCATGTAATGAGTCTCTCTCATATATTACTTTCACCTTTTACGTTGCATTGGTGAAATAAAAATATATATACTTTTCCGGACGGTTCACTCTGAGGCCTCGTACACACGACTGAGAATCTCGTCGTAAAAGAAACGTCCTTTTTCTCAACGAGAATCTTGACAAGCTTTCTTTGCATACACACTGTCAAGACAAAATCTCGTCGTTCTCAAAGCGCGGTGACGTACAACACGTACGACGGCACTATAAAGGGGAAGTTCCATTCCACTGGCGCCACTCTTGGGGCTGCTTTTGTTAATCTCATGTTACTGCGTGTTAGTAAAAGTTTGGTGAGAGACGATTCGCGCTTTTCAGTCTGTTACAGCGTGACGAATGTGGTATCTCCATTCCGAACGCTACTTTTAACCGAAGGTGCGCTCCCGTCTCACACTTTATTCTGAGCATGCGCGGGTTTCTAAGCATACACACCAACGTGTTTCTCATCGTAAACCAGCCCGACCAGAAACACGACGAGGAAATTGAGAGTCCCGACGAACTTGTTCTCTTTTTTTCTCGTCGAGATCCACAACAGTTTTTGAGACGAAAAACATACACACGACCGTTTTCCTCTGCAAAAAAGCTCTGCCACCAATTTTCTTGATGGATTTAGTCGAGAAAAACGGTCGTGTGTACGAGGCCTCAGATATCAATATCAGTGATTTAACATGTACAGTATATACAGTAAACTGTTTACATTTTTCAAGGGAATGGGTAAATGATATTACATAAACCACTGACCTTCCTCTTTCTTCTGCTTCTGGTTGAGAGCATTATCCTTCTGTATAATTATAATTTCAGAACTTTGTTGGGCCTTTATGAATTCCTGTAGCACCTCTTCCGCCTGAAGAACAGTAAAGAAGTATTTGGTTTGGAGTATAAAGGAGCATATACCACCTCCAGGGCTAATAAAAATGGTCAGTCTCTCCAAAGATGATACGCTTTATAGACAAACAAAACATATCCTTGTGGTATTTACTTGACTGCTGAGGCGCAATAAGCCCAGATACCCCTTAACTGCAATATATACTGTATGCAGAGCTTTTTTTCTCAGAAAATAGGTACAGGAACTCAACCACGACCCGTTCAGATTTCACAAACAGTAGAAGGGTCTTAAAGGGGCATTAAATACCAGAATTGCATTACATACAGAGTGCAGAGTTCAGGGGGTTACAAAGCTGTCACTTGTAAACACAGAAACCCGACTTCTGTGTTTACAAGTGATTGTGGTGAGCAGGCACCAAAGGGTCTGAGCCAAAGGTGGTGGAACTGAGTTCCCCCAAGTTCCCCCAGAAAAAAAGCCCTGACTGTATGTACATAAACCTTCCCCTTCACCCTATTAACCACTTCAGCCCCGGACCATATTGCTGTCCAAAGACCAGAGCACTTTTTGAGATTTGGCACTGCGTCGCTTTAACTGACAATTGCGCGGTCGTGTGACGTGGCTCCCAAACAAAATTGGCGTCCTTTTTTTCCCACAAATAGAGCTTTCTTTTGGGGGTATTTGATCATCTCTGCGGTTTTTATTTTTTGCGCTATAAACAAAAACAGAGCGACTATTTTGAAAAAAATGCAATATTTTTTACTTTTTTCTATAATAAATATCCCCAAAAATATATTAAAAAAAAAAAAGAAAAATATTTTTTCCTCAGTTTAGGCCGATACGTATTCTTCTACATATTTTTCGTATTTTTCGTTAAAAAAAAAATCGCAATTAGCGTTTATTGATTGGTTTGCGCAAAAGTTATAGCGTTTACAAAATAGGGGGTAGTTTTATGGCATTTTTATTATTATTTTTTTTTTACTAGTAATGGCGGCGATCAGCGTTTTTTTTTCGGTACTGCGATATTATGGCGGACACTTCGGACACTTTTGACAAATTTTTGGGACCATTGGCATTTTTTTAGCGATCAATGCTATAAAAATGCATTGGATTACTATAAAAATGCCATTGGCAGTGAAGGGGTTAACACTAGGGGGCGGGGAAGGGGTTAAGTGTGTTCCTATTTGTGTTCTAACTGTATGGAGGGGTGGACTCACTAGGGGGAATCACTGATCTTCTGTTCATACATTGTATGAACAGAAAATCAGCGTTTCCCCCGCTGACAGGAACGAGCGCTGTGTGTTTTCACACACAGCTCCCGTTCCCCGCTCTGTAACGAGCGATCGCGTGTGCCCGGCGGCGATCGCGCCCGCCGGGCACACGCACGGGACTCGGGGGCGAGCGGGGGGCGCGCGCGTGGGCCGCCGGTGTCGCGCACGCGCCCCCTAGTGGCCGCGAAAGGCGCGACGTAGAGCTACGGGCTCTCGCGCACCCGTGCCGACCTGCCGCCGTATAACTGCGGCGGCTGGTAGGCAAGTGGTTAAATAAACACTCTTACAACCATTAGATTGGAAAGGGCAAGGCCACAGCTTTATTAAAGCAAACATAACATTTTGAACATTGAACATTTTATAACCAGTGCCAGTCACAGTTGTACTGTGAGCACACAATTCCAAAAGGGGGGAGGGGCCTGTCCTTATCATAAGTGCTGGACAGGCCGCCTACTTCTGGTTTCCATCAAGGGCATGGCCCATTACAGCCATTTTATGCTGGCAAGGTCAAGAAAACCGCAGCAAGCTGTGACAAAAAGGGGCAGGATGGTGGGCAGCTCTTCCCAGCACGTTTCCAGAAAGACCCAGAATTCCCTGGGGCGTTTTTTTTTTTTCTTTTCTTCTTTTTTTTTTAAAGTGTATTTTTGTGCGTGTACTCGAGAGAGGAGCCGAACTGCAGGAGTTGGGAGTAGGCAGGCCTCCCCCAGAGGCAATCTGCCATCCTTCTCCATGCCCCCGGGTGGCAATGGCGGGTGTGAGGGGGTCCTCCCACACAGCCCGCCCTACCTGCTCCACTTTGAAGCCCAACGGGGCAGAAGGACTCCCCTATGAGGGAGTGAGAGGATCTAGCCCGCTCAGCCAGCCCTGTTAGTCCTTCGCCTCTCTTTTTTAGAGACCGCGTGGCCAAAGTGCGTGCATGTTAACCCAATTTCGAGTGCGTGCAAGTGTGGTGGTTTTGTGGGAGGGGGGTGGGCGTACTAAGCGCAGGCTTACCATGCATAGCACTCCCACCGGGAGCCGGGCTGAGACCACCAAATTCAATTCACATGCAGCCGAGACCGGGATCCGAACCCTTAGCTGCAGAGGTGAACGGCTTGTCAGCGTAGTGCCAATCGCATTGAGCCACCGGGCGTATTTCTTTTACCCGAGCTCAGGCCCATCCCATCCCCCAAATTAACCAATCCTTAAATGACCACCACCTTGTCCAGTACCTGGCCGTGCCCCCATCAGTTAAGGCTCTCTTTCCCTAAGGGGGCTCAAGAGGCCTTCAAATTGATCCTGAGAGACAATATCTTAGCAACTTATTTCCCAATATGTGTGTTCCTCATAGTTAGTCAGGTTGAAAAGACACAAGTCCGTCCAGTCCAACCACAAAAAAATAAACAAACAAAATAAAAAAACACAGTACAATCCCATACCCCCAACTCCATACCCACAGTTGATCCAGAGGAAGGAAAAAAAAAAACAGCATAGCGATGATCCAATTTGCAACAGCAGGGGAAAAAATTCCTTCCTTTCTTTACCTACAAATTTTAGTACTCAGTTATATTATGTACATTTAGGATCCAGACCTTTCTTAAAGCAATCTACTGAGCTGGGCAGAACCACCTCTGGAGGGAGTCTATTCCACATTTTCACACCTCTTATGCCGCGTACACACGATCACTTTTTGTGATGAAAAAAAACGACGTTTTATGTGGTGAAACAAAACAATGTTTTTCAAACTTCATTTTCCAAAACGACGTTGCCTACACACCATCATTTTTCCAAAACGCTCTAGCAAAGCGCGGTGACGTACACCACGTTCGACGGCACTCTGTTCCATTGAAGCTCCGTCTCGTAACTTGCTTCTGAGCATGCGCGGGTTTAAAAACGTCGTTTTCAACGTTGTTTTGCCCACACACCATCACTTTTTATGACACAAAAAAATGACATTTTGAAAAACGACACAAAAAATTCAAGCATGTTCGAAAAAAAATTTGGTCGTTTTTTTTGAAGACATAAAACAAAGTTTTGCCCACACACGGTGATTTTAAATGACGTTTTTGAAAACGTCGTTTTTTTTTTTCATCAGAAAAAGTACTGTGAAGAAACCTTTCCGTATTTGGAGATTAAATCTCTTTTCCTCTAGATGTAAAAGTGCCCCCTTGTCCTCAGTGTTGACCGTAAAGTGAATAACTCAACACCAAGTTCACTATATGGACCTCTTATGTATTTGTACATGTTGATCATATCCCCCCTTATTCTCCTCTTCTCAAAAGAGAATAGATTCAGTTCTTCTAATCTTTCCTCATAGCTGAGCTCCTCCATGCCTCTTATCAGTTTGGTTGCCCTTCTCTGCACTTTCTCCAGTTCCCCGATATCCTTTTTGAGAACTGGGGCCCAAAACTGAACGGCATATTCCAGATAAGGTCTTACTAATGATTTTTACAGGGGCTCATAAATAAGCAGGGGTACCCAGAAGCAAGCCAAATGGGTCACATTAATAATGATATGTGTATGTGATAATGATACAATAATACAATCAAGAATTGAAGTCTGTCATTTTATGATGCATTTAAACAATTTTTAAATGATGTAAGTCCACCCACCTTTACACCCTTTCCACTTTCCATAATGTACTTATTTTCTATGGCTTTCAAGCCGTCCTTGAACTTGGCATGTCCTCCCTGGGTGTGGTACGTTCCATCGTTTAAAGCTTTCTCAAAGTCCACTGAATGCTTCTTAATGAGAGCCTCACATACCTCCCGAGACTTTGCCTCATTCATGCCACTGAATTCCTCTTTCTTCTTATGTATGTTTTCCTGATTGTGGGAAGATATACAGACATTGGTCATGTTAAGTGTTGTGATTTAGTTCCTCCTCTAAACCATTCATTTTGGTAAATACACTCCTTAGTTAAGAGTGCAAACACCTCATTTATATTATTAACTTTTCTGGTTAATGTTTTTAGCCTGTAGCTAATCAAGAGCCGAGAACCCTGGGAAAAGGAAGAGAGCATCTCCACCGGGTCAAGTTCCAGGGCTCAGGTAAGTAAAACAGGGGGGGTGGTGACTGACAGAAGTTTTTTACCTTAATGCATAGGATGCATTAACCTCCCTGGCGGTATGATTCTTTCAGATTTTAGGTGCCGAAAGCGGTACCATTATTTTGCATGGAAATTTGGCGTTTTATACTGTAGGCCTGTAATTCTCAGGAATAACTCACTTAAATCTGTCCAAACAAGAGTCTAGTAGGCATCCAGAGTATAATAAAGTTTGAAAAACAAAATGATAAATTATAATATAATAAATAATTATAACAAATAATAATGTAACAATAATAAAAAAAAAATTCAATAATGCAATCCAATCAAAAACACAGAAATTTGTTCAGTTGCAGAATTGTCACTGTCAGGTACGTGCTGTGCTAGTACTCAGCCGTGGATCGCCGGGCGCGCGCCCGAGTCGCGCTCCCGCGACGTGGTCTGAAGCTGCGGGACCGTGGGACTCGCGGACCCGATCGCCGCTGGAGTCCGGCGATCGGTCCTCGGAACTGAAGAACGGGGAGAGCTGTGTGTAAACACGGCTTCCCCGTGCTTCACTGTGGCGGCGTCATCGATCACGTGATCCCTTTTATAGGGATACACAATCAATGATGTCACACCTACAGCCACACCCCCTACAGTTGTAAACACACATTAGGTCACACATAACCCCTACAGTGCCCCCTTGTGGTTAACTCCCAAACTGCAAATGTCTTTTCACCAATAAACAATGCATTCTAAATGCATTTTTTGCTGTGAAAATTACAATGGTCCCAAAAATGTGTCAAAATTGTCCGTAATGTCCGCTATAATGTCGCAGTCACGAAAAAAAACGCTGATCGCTGCCATTAGTAGTAAAAAAATTTTTTATAAAAATGTAATAAAACTATCCCCTATTTTGTAAACGCTATAAATTTTGCGCAAACCAACCGATAAATGCTTATTGCGATTTTTTTTTTGTTACAAAAAATATGTAGAAGAATATGTATCGGCCTAAACTGAGGAAAAATATATTTTTATATATATATTTTTGAGGGATATTCATTATAGCAAAAAGTAAAAAATATTGTTTTTTTTTCAAAATATTCGCTCTATTTTTGTTTATAGCGCAAAAAACAAAAACCGCAGAGGTGATCAAATACCACCAAAAGAAATCTCTATTTGTGGGGAAAAAAGGACGCCAATTTTGTTTGGGAGCCACGCCGCACGACCGCGCAATTGTCAGTTAAATTGACGCAGTGCCGAATCTCAAAACCTGGCTGGGTCCTTTAGCTGACTAAAGGTCCGGGTCTTAAGTGGTTAAACATGTGTGCTAAAAAAAAAAAAAAAACTCTCTTGCAGCCAAATTGCTGTTGGTTTATGTAATTATTCTGTACGTTTTTTCCCTTTGTGCGATCAACGTAGCACTTAATAATGAATATATGAACACATTGGTTGACTAAAATTGTCACTGTAGAGTCTCAACACAAGAAAAAGGAACAAAGTACTGCAAATGTCCCAAATTATTTTTTATATATATTTTTTAAACCCAATAAAAAAATATTCTTACCAAATATTCCCGAAGAAACTGCTGCTTGTCGTCATTGAAGGACCTTTTCAGAAATATCTTCCGAGCTTCATCCTCATACTGACTGCTCAGAGTCATGAAGTCATCAAGAGTTTGAGTGGGAAACCCAACTGTCTTCATCTTGTCCTCATAGTGCTTCGTCGCTTCCTGGACGGCCGCTTTGTTCTCCATCTCAGCTAAAGAAACTGCGGCGTCCTCCATGCAGGCAAACTTGGAGGAGCTTAAAGCTTCAGTGTAAATTATAGCCAGCTCACCCAACCCTGACACGAGGAGACAAATGGATGATTTTTTATTCAAATGTTATGTTTGTTAAACCCCTTATAACTCAGCAAAACAAATTAAGATAACAAGAAATTACCATGGGTACTGTAATGTTGGGATGACCTTAACCACTTAAGGACCAGGCCTGTTTTTCAGATTTGGTGTTTACAAGATTAAAACATTTTTTTTTGCTAGAAAATTACTTTAAACCCCCAAACATTATACATTTTTTTTCTAACACCCTAGGGAATAAAATGGCGGTCATTGCAATACTTTTTGTCACACCGTCAGGGGCGGACTGACCATTCGGGCCGTCGGGCACTGCCCGACGGGGGGGGGGGGGCCCAGGCTGGCTCAGTCCACCCATGGAGGTGCCCGCAGCAGCGTCAGCTTCTACACAATAAAAAAAAAACCATAGAGAGCAGTTCCTTGGATCCCTCTAGCTAGGTTGATGTGGCTGCGCTGTTGTATGAGAGGCTCGTGAGCTGGAGATGGATGGCTCATCAGAGCGGTGAGCCGTGCAGGGATTTCCAGTGACAGGCGCTCCGGCCACCTCTCCCCCCTGTGGATTTCAGCTGAGGGGGCGGGGCCATAAGTTACTGCCAGGGAGGACTGTCTGTGAAGGAGCTGCTGGACTCGGAGGCAGAGTGAATTGCACAGACACAGGCATGGCATCCACACAGACCTGCCTTGTGTGCAGAAGCAGCCAGGTCAGTGTCATAATGAAAAGAGTCATGCTGATTGTTACTTTACCTTCTTGCCCTGTGCTGTGACAGTGTGCTTATTTACCAGGTAGCAGGTCAGATCAGGTGCTATTCACTAGTGCATACCTCCCAACTTTTTGAGATGGGAATGAGGGACACCTTGTTGAGCGGAGGGGGGTTCCCCGGATCTGAGTTGTTGAGCGGGGGGTGGTTCCACGGGTCGGAGTTGTTGGGTGGGGGAGGGGTTTCGCGGATCAAAGTTGTTGAGCTGGGGGGGGTTCCGCCGCGGATCTGAGTTGTTGACCGGGGGGGGGGGGTGTTTCGCAGATCAATCAAAGTTGTTGGGGGGGTTCCATCTGAATTGTTGAGCGGGGGGTTGGCAGATCAAAGTTGGGATGCCACGGAATCGCAGGACTCCATTACTATTCACGGGACCCTGGGATTTACGTGAATCGCGGGACATTCCCGCGAAATCCGGGACGGTTGGGACGTATGCTAGTGCCATCCATCCCGGCCAGCTCATCTCTCCCGAGCCTCTCATACAACAGCCACATCATCCTAGCTAGTGGGATTTAAAGATTTTAAGGCACTGCTTTCTCGGGGGTACAGACTCAGTTTTTTCTATTGTGTATGATAAGTTGCCACTGCTGCGGGCACCTCCAGGGGCGGACTGAGCCCGCCCGGGCCCTGCCACCACGGGGCCCTCAGGCAATGCCCAACTGACCAAATGGTCAGTCCGCCCCTGCACACTGATATCTGTGTATAGATATCAGTGTTATAAATAGGGAATAGCACTTAGACCTGATTCACATTGAAGCAATATACCATGCGATTTGACATGTCAAATCGCATGACAATGGCACTACCCGAATCGTTGGTGATCAGTGTGCCCGTGACCCACAGCTGGGTACTAGTACAGGACATACCTTACGTGCCTGTGCCCAGCCACGCCATTCTGCCGACGTATATGTGCAGGAGGCAGTCCTTAAGTGGTTAATAACACCTGCAGAGTTTACAGATTTTCAGAAAATGTGATATATGCTAGGGATATATAAATGTATAATAATAATAGTGTGTGACTGTGGGGGACATTAGAGTGTAAGCTCCTGTGGTACAGAGACTGATGTGACTGGCTCAGTGTTCTCTGTACATCACTGCAGTATATGTCAGAGCAATAAAAAAGTGTCAAAATAATAAAAATAATAATTGTGATTGACTGTGGAGGGGGGGAGGTATTGGAGTGTAAGCTCCTGTGGTGCAGAGACTGATGTGAATGATTTAGCCCCCCACAGAAGGACCCCTTTATGTACAATGGGTTAGGAAGAAACATTTGATGAACTCACTGTGTCCGGTCACTGTGACTTTGTCATTCATTGTCTTTGTATCGGCATTGTTCCAGATGTAGTCGCAGAACTCTTTGCACTGACCCACAAATTTCTCACTGAGCTCCTTGTCCGGGATTTCCTCCAATCTCTGAAGAAATTCGTTATTGGTGGTGGGAAAATCAAACACAAAGCATTTCCGCTGTCCAAAATACATTTGGAGGTAAATTCTGGGATTATTATATTCCATATTCTTCGGTGAAATTTCAGCTGTGTACATGGATTAAGAAATGTAGAAAAAGAGAGGTGTTTAGGTGTTAGTTGATTTACTGTTAACACCTGCTGACATTGTGCCCTACTGCCCCCCCCCCCCACACACACACACACACACCACCACCAAAGATTTACCACCTTTCCAATTATTGAAGGGCAGTGTGTGTTGTTTTCTTGCAGCACTTGTCCTGTTAGCAGTGGTGTGTGTGTGATGAGGTTGGCAAGCCCTAGGCATACAAGGTATGCCCCACAAATGCCTAATATATAGAATTTGGGCATACCTTATATGCTCTGGGATTACCCTATTGTTGTAATATTAATATATATGTGTAGGTATTAAATATATTGTGTTATATATCATGCCACACTGTATATGTTGCTGTAATTATCTTTTTACTCTATCCTAGTTTGTGTCTGAAGAACACTGCAATTAACAGCTACAAGCCCAGATTCAGAAACAAAGTACGCCGGCGTATCTCCAGATATGCCGCCGTAAATTCAAATGTGCGACGTCGCATCTTTACGCCGATTCACAAAGCGAGATACGCCGAAAAACATGTTTCAGGCTTCCGACGTAACTCGTCTACGCCGGCGTATCTGCCGTCCTGCCGTAACTCTTAGGACGCAAGTGCTTTGTGAATACAGCACTTGCCACTCTAAGTTGCAGCGGTGTAGCATAAAGAAGATACACTACGCCGCTCTAAAGATACGCAATTGTATCTGGATCCAGCCCACAGGCTTTAATTATAAGCACACGGTAACACTATTGTTACAATGTATTATGTTCTGCTGCTTTTTTTAATATTTTATTTAACCAGAAAGGCAGTTTCCATGTCAACAAGACAATAATGGACAGTTAGTGATACACCAGTACACAAAATATAGGACTACGCCTCTCGAGAACCTCCGTGTGACGGAACACGTTGGGGTGGTACCGGATGTTATGCAATCAAGCACACTACACCTGGAAGTGAAGCTGCACACAGGAAGGATGTAGGAAGGAGCCAGCGAGTGGTAATATTACACAGGTTACATTACACAGGATGACAAGAGGATTGCACTGCAGCGTATTTTAATGTACCATATTGGTTATACTTCTTGGTGCAAGGAAAAATATAAATGTGACAGACTCACCCGGGACATCCCTGAACCGTCTTATGTCTAAAATCATCCTGTGTCCACTAGGGGCATAGGATGACTGAGTAATGATATCTTGTACTACCTGAGATAGGATTATTATGTATTTATTATCCACAATATTCCAGGATATCTGTAGATCTGTTTACTGTTGATTCTGAACTCAATGGGTTAATTGTAGAGTGTCTCTTTCATACTGGTACATGGTAATGCCATTACCTCCGGCCATCTCTCTTTGTGCTAATTGACCCAGCTATTGTGTGAAGATGTCCTGTGTTTACACTTATGATAATGTGTATTGTATAGCAGATGAGAGGAGCCGTGACATCTACTCTGACAGGTCATAACTCGGTGTCGCCTAGTCTGGGTAAATGATTAGTCAATTGGCTCATGTTAATTTATCTTCTGGTTACCTCCTCTTTCAACTGTATATAAGGCTACATTCTTGGTTCTATTAAAGACTCCATGTTTAGCACACAGACAAGTCTCGTCTCGTTGTGTGTTGAGGGAAGCTGGAATATCCGATATCTATATCCAGACTGATAGGAACCGGTAAATGACGGGACATTCCGTTACAATAAAAAAAGACAAGACATGAAAGGGGAGAAGAAGGGGAGTAGGAAAGGAGGGAGGGGAGGGAATGGATAATGAGGGGGGGGGGGGTTTGGTTGTAAAATAAATATACTAACTGTGGGTGTGTCCCACCTTTGATCAGCAGCTTATACATCAAAAACAGCTTTCCCCTGTTCAGAGTAGACAAACATATTACATGACGTCCAGAATTTGAAATACTATTCACACTTATTCACACTTATGCTGTGCTGTAAAGTCCTCCATCTTATTTATTTTTTCCACCTTGTTAAGCTAGAGACCAATGGTCGGTGCCTACAGGTGCTTTCAAAGTAAAAGGGATGCAAGATTTGGGGGCTTTGAGATGACAAATTATATATAATATGAAAATTGTATCTGGCATGTCATAAACGTGGAGAAAAAAAGGTTGGGTAATCCAGAACTACATGATCAGTATGTTTTTGGACAATCCTCCAGACCTCTCTTCAATAATGATCAGGTTTGGAGCAGGACCAAAAGATGTGTAGCATTGTTTCCCGCTCCTCCTGGCATCTCCAAAAATGATTGGTAGTGTTTGGGAAGAATTTATACATTTAAAATTTATGTATGGTGTAATGATACCAACACGTCAGAATTTTAAAACTGGTTTCCTGGATCCTCGTGCAAATTGAGAATTTGAGGGTGAACCTGATAATATTGTTCTGTTGGTCTGGAGTTATACAGAGTAGTCGTGACCAATTGATTATAGGCTTTGAAAAGTACTTGGGTCAAAACCATTTTGTTAATACAGTAATCCTCGAAGGTTGTGAGATGACAACTAAAGATAGATGGAGGCGGTAAAGAATACAAAAAGTGATGTAGTTGAAGGGCCCTCCAAAAGTGATCCGTCCCTTTCACACGGGACGGATCAGTAATGATCCGCCTCCGTATGCTCAGCGGGGATCGCTCCGTTGATCTCTGCTGAGCCGGCGGATGACAGGGCAGTCCCCGCACACTTTTCTCCACTCTCCTCTATGGGGGGATTGGGTGAACACGGACCGTATGTCCGTGTTCATCCGATCCGCAGGCAGAAGGAAAAATAGGGTTTTCTTCTGTCTGCAGAATCGGTTCATTGCGGAGGCGGACGAGATCAGGTGTCACCCGCAATTTCATAGGGACCAATGTATGTCCCTTTTTCATCCGCAAACGGATAGATGAAAAAGCGGACATACGGTCTGCAGGTGTGAAAGGGGCCTAAGTGAAATGGACCAGTAGCGCTCACTAATGAAGACAGAGAAGGCCAAAGGTCCACTGACAGGAAGCGAGAATCCTGGTAGTGACTGAAGTTATGTAAGGCCTCTTACACATGGCTGCTCTAAGGCAGTGGTTCTCAACCTGTCTAGGGCCATGACCCCTTGATAACATTTCCCAGGTTGTGGGGACCCCTAATGGTAAAAATTTTTTCCTATCATGGGTAGTCGGGACCCAAGGTAAGACAAGTAATTTGCGCCCCTAACCCACGGACATTTAGCGCTTCCTGAGTCCTTTCCACTCGTACAATATCAAAACCCCTTATAGTACATTTTAGGATGTACCACTTGTTCTCTTTGTTCTCCTTTCTTTCCCTTTTATATCTCTCTATTCTAATTTCTTGTTTGTTATCCCCATCCCTTTCTAGACATCTTTCTTGTTCTTCCTCTTATTCTTTATCTCCCTTTTTCTTTGTTCCTCCCCCTCTTGTCCTCACCCTTCCATGTATTCTCTATTTTTATTCCTTCTCTTACTCGCTGGCTGGGAGTTGGGATCAGTGGCAGTGCTGGCGGGGAGTTGGGATCAGTGGCAGTGCTGGCGGGGAGTTGGGATCAGTGGCAGTGCTGGCGGGGAGTTGGGATCAGTGGCAGTGCTGGCAGGGTGTTGGGATCAGTGGCAGTGCTGGCGGGGAGTTGGGATCAGCGGCAGTGCTGGCGGGGAGTTGGGATCAGCGGCAGTGCTGGCAGGGAGCTGGATTAGTGGCAGTGCTGCCGGGGAGTTGGGATCAGTGGCAGTGCTGGCAGGGAGCTGGATTAGTGGCAGTGCTGCCGGGGAGTTGGGATCAGTGGCAGTGCTGGTGGGGATTTGGGATCAGCCAACTTAGTTGCTCTAATAAACTCTAATCACAGGTAGGGTTACTCACTGTGTCTCCGACTTTGTGATTTCTCGTACCAGTGACACCTATGCTGAAATCAGCAGATAAGGTCTCCTCCAGCCCCTCCCACTTCACATTCCTCTCCAGTCAGCTGACCTCTAGTCCCTGCCCCCCCAGCTATGCCGTGTACTAAATGGGCGGCTGTGAAGAGGCCGAGTGGGCGGCCACAGGCTTCAGGAACAGCCCAGGTTTTGGTGACCCATGGAAAATCCTCATCTGACCCCCAAGGGGGTCCCGACCCCCAGGTTGAGAACTAGAGATGTCAGCGAATAGTTCCCGGCGAACATCGCTTGTTTGCATTCGCTGCCGCGGGCAAACATATGCGTTGTTTGATCCGCCCCCTATTCGTCATTATTGAGCAAACTTTGACCCTGTACCTCACAGTCAGCAGACAAATTGCGACCAATCAGCAGCATATCCTCCCTCCCTGACCCTCCCACCTCCTAGACAGAATCCATTTTTGATTCATTCGAAAGCTGCATTCTTAGTGAGAGGAGCGACAGTGTAGCTGCTGCTGATTAAATAGGGAAATCTATAGCTAGGCCAGTACATTCAGTGTCCAATCCAGTCCTGAAAGACTCATCTGATCTCTGCTGTAAGGACAGCGTCCTGACAGAACCCCAAACAGTCCTTTTTAGGGCTACTCCATCAGTCTGCTTTTTTTTTCTCTGTAATCTAATGTGGTTTGCATGGTTTACAGAGAGAGACAGTGTAATTTTTTGGAGTTAGATAGAGCAGGCAGGGGCAGGCAGGCAGGCTACTCAGTTAGAGTTACAGTGTGTAGAGAATATATATGCATCCTAGGAGTTGTATATATATTTATACACTGTATTGAGTTTAGCTAGACTAGATCCGCTCTTCCTAATATACTGACAGGTGACAGCCTGTATAGGGCTAGTATATCAGTCTGCTTTTTTGGAACCCTAACCCTAATCCTAACCCTGTCTGGAACCCTAATCCTAACCCTGTCTGGAACCCTAACCCTATCTGGAACCCTAAGTTAGTGTTACAGATAGGGTTACAAATAGGGTTAGGGTTACAGACAGGGTTAAGGTTACAAATAGGGTTAGGGTTACAGATAGGGTTAGGGTTTAGTGATGAGCGGAATACGCCATATTCGATTTCGCGATATTTCGCGAATATTTCAAAGAATATTCGCGAATATTCGTTAATATCGAATATTCGTGATATTAAAAAAAAAAAATAAATTGCGAATTTTCGCCAATGCGAATTTTCGCTAATGCGAATTTTCGCTAATGCAAAATTTCGCGATTTTTTTTTTTTTTATATAAAATATCACGAATATTCGATATTTACGAATATTCGGTATATTTTATAAAAAAAAAAAAGCGAAATTTCACAAAATTTCGTAAATATCGAATATTCGTGATATTTTATATAAAAAAAAAAAATTGCGAAAATTTCGCTATTGCGAAATTTCGCCATTGCGAAATTTGCGAATGCGAAATTGATTGCGAATTTTTGGCGAAACTTTATTGCGAAATTTGAAAAATACGAATATTCGAAATAGCGAATATTCGCCGCGATATTCGCGATATTCGCGAATACTCGAATATGCAATATTCGTAGCGAATATTTGCAATGCGAATATTCGTGAGCAACACTATTAGGGTTACAAATAGGGTTAGGGTTACAGACAGGGTTAGGGTTAGGGTTAGGGTTACAGATAGGGTTATGGTTAGGGTTACAGATAGGGTTAGGGTTACAGAGAGGGTTAGGGTTACAAATAGGGTTAGGGTTACAGACAGGGTTAGGGTTAGGGTTACAGATGGGGTTAGGGTTAGGGTTACAGACAGGGTTAAGGTTACAAATAGGGTTAGGGTTACAGACAGGGTTAGGGTTACAGATAGGGTTAGGGTTACAGATAGGGTTAGGGTTAGGGTTACAGATAGGGTTAGGGTTACAAATAGGGTTAGGGTTACAGACAGGGTTAGGGTTACAAATAGGGTTAGGGTTACAGACAGGGTTAGGGTTACAGATAGGGTTAGGGTTACAAATAGGGTTAGGGTTACAGACAGGGTTAGGGTTACAGACAGGGTTAGGGTTACAGACAGGGTTAGGGTTACAGACAGGGTTAGGGTAACATATAGGGTTAGGGTTACAGACAGGGTTAGGGTTAGGGTTACAGACAGGGTCAGGGTTCACAGTGACAGGTCTGTAACCCTAACCCTATCTGTAACCTTAACCCTGTCTGTAACCCTAATCCTATCTGTAACCCTTAGTCCCCTTTCACACTTATACAACTTATCCCACGATTTTGGACTGCAAAATCGTATGACAAGTCAATCGCCATTATTTTCAATAACTACCATTCATGCTGGCAACTTTAAGTAGTGCCGACTTCAAAGTACGGTAGTCCTTGCACTA
Source organism: Rana kukunoris (assembly GCA_029574335.1). Taxonomy (NCBI): domain Eukaryota; kingdom Metazoa; phylum Chordata; class Amphibia; order Anura; family Ranidae; genus Rana; species Rana kukunoris. The sequence continues at coordinate 6,606,149 of CM056054.1, forward strand.
CTTTGGTCCGATTTTGATGCAACTTACACAGGCATTCATTGAAATCGCGGCCGCGAATCGCGGCAAAATTGCGGTAAAATCACGGCCGCGAATTTGCAGTAAAATCATGCGACTTTGAAGTCATACAAGTGTGAAAGGGACATTACACTACCTGATAGATACAGCATCATACCTGATGTTTTAAAGCACGTTATTCCAAACAATTTAGGAATGTTAGGTGATTTATGCCCTTTATGGATTAAAACCTGTCTCTGTATCAACTACGCAATTTTCCATGGGAGTTTTGCCATGGATCCCCCTCCTGCATGCCACAGTCCAGGTGTTAGTCCCCTTGAAACAACTTTTCCATCACTATCGGGGCCAGAAAGAGTCCCTGTGGGTTTTAAAATTTGCCTGCCCATTGAAGTCTTTGGCGGTTCGTCCGTTCGCGAACGCAAAATTTTATGTTCGCGACATCACTATTGAGAACCACTGCTCCAAGTTATGGCACATACTGTACATACTTACATTGGTACAAGCTGAGCAAATGTAACTATGCAACAAAGCCATACCTAGAATTCAGCTTTAGTTTGGCTGAGCCCAACCAAAACTGCATTGTAACATTCGGAAAATAATACATGTAATGTGCAACCAGTTCAGGCCCTGAATAGCTCAACAACACAGTTTTAGTAATGCAAGTTGTATAAATATTTTAAAAAGTGTCCCTGTCACCTTGGTGGAAAAAATAGCTGATGGGCAGGTTGTAGGATCAATAGGTCCGGTGACTGGTGAGTCAAATTTTTTGTTCCTTCAAAGATTTTAGGTGTTACTGACATTTTCCTGCCCACCAGACAGATCCATACTAATCTTCTTTTACCGCCTGTCCATGATCTATTTGTACACCAAAGCTTTAGTGCATGGGTTATACAGAATACATACGCTTTTTAAGCTTTAAAGCATTCTCCAGGTAGCCGTCTGCTGACACCTGTTTCCCTTCAATCTCCAGACTCAGATGGAAGTCTCTCACTGCCCAAATAAAAATGGGGAAATGTCTTGAAAATTTCTGCTCCTCATCTTCATTGTCCTTTGCTTTGACCTTTATCATTTCAGTGAGTTCCCCTACAAATCTGTCAATGGTTATTAAGGAGATATAGAAAAGAAAAAAATAACAGTGCCAAAAAACCTGGTAGCAATATATTGAGTCTATGGAAATATGCATAGGGAAAGTTCATGAAGCAATAGGAATGGATGGGGTCTAAAAACACTGAAGGCTTCTGCAGGACTCCTTTAGAGGCAGGATCCAGAGTCCCTCTGCATTGCCACATCCAGGGCTTTTTTTTCAGGAGGAATGCGGGGGAAGGCAGTTCCGGCACCTCCAGCTCTGAATGTACTGTATGTAATGGCAAGGGGTGCTGGGTGTACTGGAGGTCTATTAATGCTGGCTGCTGGGGGATCTATTGTTGCTGGAGGGGATCTATTTTTACAGGAGGGGGTCTATTGTTGCTGGGGAGGACAGTTGTTGCTGGTAGGGGATCTATTGTTGTTGGAGGGCACTTATGCTACTGGGAGACAATCGTTGCTGGGAGACATCAATTGTTGATTGATTGTTGTTTGATTGGCCACTGGAAAGCCTCCTGTCCCAAAGGCGACTTGAAGTTGCCTTGTACTGCCCTGGAGGCAACTTGAAGTTGCCTTGTAATTTGCCTGTTGATTCATACTCAAGTCGTGTCCAAGTTGCCTCCCAAAGTCATGCTGGAAGTCCTTTTGCCCCAGTGTGAACCGGCTCTTAGTGTTCCTTTAACCACTTAAGCCCGGGACCATTATGCAGGTAAAGAACCCGGCCAGTTTTTGCGATTCGGCACTGCGTCGTTTTAACTGACAATTGCGCGGTCGTGCGACGTGGCTCCCAAACAAAATTGGCGTTCTTTTTTTCCCACAAATAGAGCTTTCTTTTGGTGGTATTTGATCACCTCTGCTGTTTTTATTGTTTGCGCTATTAACAAAAATAGAGCGACAATTTTGAAAAAAATTCAATATTTTTAACTTTTTGCTATAATAAATATCCCCAAAAAAGATCTAAAAAAACATTGTTTTTCCTCAGTTTAGGTCGATACGTATTCTTCTACATATTTTTGGTAAAAAAAATCATAATCATAAGTGTTTATCGATTTATAGCGTCTACAAAATAGGGGATAGTTTTATGGCATTTTTATAAATATTATTTTTTTTACTACTAATGGCGGCGATCAGCAATTTTTTTCGGACACTTGACACATTTTTGGGACCATTGTCATTTTCACAGCAAAAGGTGCTATAAAAATGCACTGATAACTGTGAAAATGACAATTTAGGAGTTAACCACTAGGGGCCACTGAAGGGGTTACTTGTGACCTCATGTGTGTTTCTAACTGTAGGGGGGGCGGGGCTGGACATGTGATGTCATTGATAATCTTTCTCTATATCAGGGAACAGACGATCACTGACATTGCCACAGAGAAGAACGGGGAAGCTGCGTTTACACTCACCTCTCCCCGTTCTTCAGCTCCTGTGACCAATCGCGGGACAACGGCGGCGATCGGGTCCTGCAGGCATGCTCACGCTGGGCTCTTAAAGGCGACGTACATGTATGTGCCTGTGCCCAGCCGTGACATTCTGCAGACCTATATCAGCGTTAGGCGGTCCTTAAGTGGCTAAGGCCTAAAATTATTTTTTTAAGCAAAAGCGGCTCTGGCATCAAATGTAGATACATCTCTCCAATGGGATACAGATGGCAAAAAAAAAAAAAACACAAGAAAACATGAAACGGGTTCCAATCTTTCCTTACGCTTTATACTCTTTAAAGAAAAAAAAGAGATACAACATTTTTTTTTGTATCCATTTTTCTGTCCTTTTTCTCCAATTTCTTTAAGATCAACAAGCAACCTGTTAGAAGATGAATACAATAAATAACCAGGACCCTAGGACTAAAAGGATACTTTAATTTATCTACTGCCTCCTGGTCGATGGTTCCTTTGCTGTTGTACACCATGGCGCTGCTTAGCAGGAGAGTGAGGGTAAAAATCAAGATATCATTTTTCTTATCCCCCTAAAAAGAAACAAATTCACATGAATGTAAAAGACAGGATTACTGAAATGGAAGCTTCCGGCACTTTCCTGGTGACCGATGATCTGCCTATCTGGTTCCGGCTAACTAGCTTGTTCCATTAAGGACTGCGCAGGCGCAATCTGATCTGACGATCTGGTTCCGGCTAACGAGCTGGTTCTGCGCAGGTGCAATCCTTGCCGACGGAAATCTCCGAACCTCGGCCAGCATCCAGGGCGACGTGGAATTTGAGTAAAGTGGCCAGTCGGCCTCATGTCCTCGCTTCGCTCGCTTGGCCTCCTGGCTCTTTTTTTAACATCCTCCAATCCACGGGGATGTTAACCACTTAACCCCCGGACCATATTGCTGCCCAAGGACCAGAGCACTTTTTGTGATTCGGCACTGCGTCGCTTTAACTGACAATTGCGCGGTCGTGCGACGTGGCTCCCAAACAAAATTGGCATCCTTTTTTGCCCACAAATCGAGCTTCAGGGCTCAGGTAAGTAAAACCGGGGCTCGTGGGGAGGGGGGGGGGGGGTGGTGCGGAGAATGCAAGGTGTTTTTTCACCTTGCAACCCCTTTTTTGAACAACAACAAAAATGACAGAATTGATTTAAAGCGGAGTTCCACCCAAAAGTAGAACTTCTGCTTTAAGCACTCCTCACCCCCTTACATGCCACATTTGGCATGTCATTTTTTTTTTGGGGGGGGGGGGTGGCGGCTACAGTAGGAGTGGGACTTCCTGTCCAACTTCCTACTTCCACCATCGGGCCGCCTAGGCGATTCCTCCTTTCACCTTAGGCGCCCCCCCCCCCTCTAGGCGATCTCCTGGGACACGTGACAGGTCCCAGGAGATCGCCTATCCACTTCTAGAGAGCAGCACAATTCGCATATGAGCAGTGCGTGCCCGGCCATGAAGCCGGAAGCTGTCATGGCCGGGTTCCCACAATGTGAATGGAGGTGCCGGCAGAGAGGAGGGGAAGAGGAGCGACACTCCGGGCGGCCACATCGCTGGATCGTGGAGTAGGGAAGTGGTCTGTTTATTAAAAGTCATCAGCTACAGTTTTTGTAGCTGCTGACTTTTAATAAACATAAAAAGGCTGGAACTCCCCTTTAAAAAACATACTTTTTCTTTGTTTATTTGAATATCTTTCCCTAAAGGGCCAGTACACCATCTTAAAAAAATAAGTAAAATATGGCCAGTTTGTTCACCCATTCACTAGCAAACAGGCTTGACTCAAGTTGAACTCTCATATTCAATCCGAATCTGAAGCTCATCCCAAAAAAAGTTTTGCGACATTTCTGTTTACCTTAGTGAAAGCGCTTCCAGTTGTCTGCACACATTTTAAGATTATTTCCTGGTATTTCTAAAATTCTGGTGCTCTATTGTGCAAATAGCAAACTGAGGTGGCAAAAACAACACTCTGGCTCTGTTGGCCGGTGAGACTAATGCCACGTACACACGGTCGTTTTTTGCGATGAAAAAAAACGACATTTTCTGTGAAGTAAAAAACTACGTTTTTGAAACGTCACTTTTCAAAGACAATGTTGCATACACACCATCGTTTTTTCACAAAAAACGAGGTTACGTTCACCACTCTTTTCCATTGAAGCTCGCTTCATAACTAGCTTCTGGGCATGCGCGGGTTGAAAAACGTTGTTTTGAACGACGTTTTTGCTACACACGGTGACTTTTTGTGAAACAAAAAACGACGTTTTGAAAAACGACACAAAAAATTCAAGCATGTTGGAATTTTTTTTGGTCGTTTTTTTTAAGACAAAAAACGACGTTTTGCCCACACACGATCAATTTAAATGACGTTTTAAAAAACGTCGTTTTTTTTCATCGCAAAAAACGACCGTGTGTACGCGGCATAAGGATAACAATAATGAGGCACATATCAAGGGATCAGGTGGTCTGCCATGGTCTACCATGCTCTGGTCACCATTCTCAGCACAGAAACCCCTGGGGTTTGAGGATCCTAGGGCTCTTACAATACTCTGTAGATGTGAGTTGGAGGTTTTTGCACTATGACAAAGGAAAATGGACCAGGAAGGAAAACTAAAAGGGAAGAACAGAAATAGTAAAACATAAGTAGGTGTGTGGAATAGACATGTGCACACTGAAATATTTTGTTTCAGAATTTTGCTTTCGTACAAAAAGTTCAATTATTTAGTTACTCCCGAAATTCGTTTTTATTTATTTTGTTTCGTGAAAAAAAAATGCATTCGTCCGAAAATCCAAATTAATTAAGGTTGAATCTGTCATTAAAGGTTTATGGTGTCTGTCGGATGTTCTAAAAAGGTTTGACAAAGCAGCTAAAAACATACGATTGGCGCGATCGTACATTTCCATTCGAATGCTCCGCCCACAAGCTATAGTAGAAATCTAAATTATTACTAGTCAGTCAACATTAGAATTCTTCTATAGCCTATGGGCGGAGCATTTGACCATAAATGTACGATCGCGCCGATCGTATGTTTTTAGCTGCTTTGTCGAATCTTCATGCCTCTCTATGCTGAATCTTTTCTCTCTATAATGTCCAATCTTTTCTCTCTATAATGTCCAATCTTTTCTCTCTATAATGATGAATCTTTTCTCTCTATAATGTCCAATCTTTTCTCTCTATAATGTTGAATCTTTTCTCTCTATAATGTCCAATCTTTTCTCTCTATAATGTTGAATCTTTTCCCTCTATATTGTCAAATCTTTTCTCTCTATAATGTCCAATCTTTTCTCTCTATAATGTCCAATCTTTTCTCTCTATAATGTGGAATCTTTTCTCTCTATAATGTTCCATCTTTTCTCTCTATAATGATGAATCTTTTCTCTCTATAATATCCAATCTTTTCTCTCTATAATGTTGAATCTTTTCTCTCTATAATGTTGAATATTTTCTCTCTATAATGTCCAATCTTTTCTCTCTATAATGTCCAATCTTTTCTCTCTATAATGTGGAATCTTTTCTCTCTATAATGTGGAATCTTTTCTCTCTATAATGTCCAATCTTTTCTCTCTATAATGTCCAATCTTTTCTCTCTATAATGTCCAATCTTTTCCCTATAATGTCGAATCTTTTCTCTCTATAATGTGGAATCTTTTCTCTCTATAATGTCCAATCTTTGTTCTCTATAATGAATAATCTTGGACTAATAGAGTTAGGTTAGATACATTCGACCGCAGGTTCGATAGACACAGATCTCTATTGTCACCGTCATGTCGACTCTTCTATGTATATCCAACTGTTGTCACAACAAAATGAAAATAAAGCATTTTTTAGGTCGGATCTTTCGGATTTCGGAAATGAACGCGAAAATCCCTGAAATTCGGACGAAAACAAATGCACATGTCTCGTGTGGAATAGTGACACAAAAAAAAAACACATATGTTGAATTATAGAAGTTTAAAAAATTCACTTGACCTGCTAACAATACCTGCAAAACTGAGCAGGCCATGACATTCATAAACAAACAAAACACATGACCTACAAGAAAAGGAAATTACGGTAATCATAATAAATAATTTCCAGTCCTATATTCTCACCTTCTCTACATCCCCCAGTCCTTCAGTGTCCAGGAGAACCAGAGTGTGATCCTTCCTTACGGGGTTCGGAACACACCACATCCAGATGCCTTTAGTTTCAGCTTGAATTTTGGCACCCAGGTTAAAGCCTATGGAATTTCAATATGGAAACCCCTTATTAGCATCATCAATATGCAACAATAACATCCTACTAACTGGTATATCACCTTTCTGAGCTCCGGCCAGCTTGTTCATCAGGTAGGACTTCCCTGTCCGATACATGCCTACGATGGACACCACCACCACTGGTTGTTTGATTCCAGACAAAATATTGATGGCCTCTGGGTTTACCACAAGCTTTCCGTCCACTGTGTTTTCAATTAGGCAGATGGGGGCTTCCATTCTGATTGGTTGCTCCATAGGGAAAGATACAGTTGGGTCTGAATGAAGGAAAAATAAAGTGACCATCCCAAAATAATTCATGTAAATCAATAGGCCATGTGTGATCAACAGCCAATCCCATTATACTTTTGTGTAAAAGATACCTTGTACTTGCCATCAATAAAAATTCTGCTGCTTCCAAACATTGGCTCAAGATGCCTCGAGCAAGAAAGGACTATAATTATGGGTACTTCCCATCATAATAGATAATAAATAGCTTTTTTTTCACACACACATATGTTAAAATCAGCACTTTGTGCTAGAGAATTACGTAGAACCTCCAAGCATAAGATCCCCTCTAATGTACCACATTATAAATACAAACTAGAAATGGCTTAGGTACAGTGGCGGCCGCTCATTCAGGCGTATGGACACCACCCCCTCCTTATCTACAGGCAGGGTGCCGGACGCATTGATTTCAATGGGTTTTTATTTTCAGAAGCACATGATTAAAGGGGTTGTAAAGGAAAAAATATTTTATTTCATAATAAGCATCCTTTACCTGCAGACATTCCTCTTTTCACTTCCTCATTGTTGGTTTTTGCTCAGAAGTTGCTCTATTTCTTCTCTGTTCTGTTCACTTCCTGCTTGTCTGATTGTTACTCACCACCGTTAAGGGAGGCTTTACTGCGGTGATCAGTGACGTGCTCGCCCCCTCCTGGGAACTACATCTGTGCGGCAGGATGCTCTCTACGTGTTAGAGACTTCAAGGAGGTGTAAATTACTGGGCGTGCCGCAATGCATACTGGGAAATGTAGTTCTTACATGAACCAGGAAGTGAATGAGAGAACAGAAACTAGAACGCCGAAGGGGATATAGATGAAGGAATCTACCTTGCAGACATTAATTTTAGGCAAAAAAATGTTTTCCTTTACAACTCCTTTAAAGCCTGAGGCTTGACTTGGTTTAAAAAAAGGGTGGGCTCGGGGGGCGCAGACCACTGCGCCTGGAGCCTACCCAGTTGTGTGACATTAGCAAATTACTATTTGATAATGTCTTCCCTTTTCTCCTCCCGGACAGTTAGGAAGCGGATCCTAAAACCCGATTGGCCGGGAGTCTTAAGACCCCATTGGCCGGATTCCAGGACTCCTCTTACACCAGAAGGAGACCGCTGGGACTCGGGGAGAGTGATGCAGGTATGAAGCTAAGTGGTAAGTGAAGGCCTGGTGGGCTTGGCGGTCGATGAGGGAGGGTGGGGGTAGTAGGAGTGTAGCAGCGAATGATCGAGTAATGGGGGACAGGGGGGGTTTGGGGGGGATTGGATAGCAGGCAGGAGGAGGAGGAGGTGGCTGGCTGGCTGGGTGGAGGTCGTGGGCCAACCCCTCAATGATATTTGAGCACCAACCGCCACTGCTTCGGTATCTAATGTGATTAAGCTACTCCACCCAGGTTTTATCAGCCAAGAAATGTTATCATTTTGTTTCATTTTATGTTCCACAGATGTGTCAGCGTTTCCTTCCCCTGACTCCTCAGTGGAACAGAATTACATTTTAAATAATTAAAAGATAGATTGGCAGATGGATTTGGTAAGCATAACACAATTGAATACACAGTAAACAGTGCATATTTATAGAACTGTTCCCTGTATAAATGTGAAAGGTCCCAAAAAATATGTCCAAAGTATCCGATAGAAAGAGAAAGCAAGAGAAAGAAAGAAAGAAAGAAAGAGAAAGAAAGAAAGAGAAAGAAAGAGAAAGAAAGAAAGAAAGAAAGAAAGAAAGAAAGAGAAAGAAAGAAAGAAAGAAAGAGAAAGAAAGAGAAAGAAAGAAAGAAAGAAAGAAAGAAAGAGAAAGAAAAAGAAATAAAGAAAGAAAGAAAGAAAGAAAGAGAAAGAAAGAAAGAAAGAGAAAGTAAGAAAGAAAGAAAGAAAGAGAAAGAAAGAAAGAAAGAAAGAAAGAGAAAGAAAGAAAGAGAAAGAAAGAGAAAGAAAGAGAAAGAAAGAAAGAAAGAGAAAGTCTCGGTGAAGATGGAGTTTATTCCAAGGTTTCCAAATTCTATTCATAATATTTAATTCATAAAAAAAGAAATAAACCTTAGAACAAAGATAGCACACCACCTAGAGAACCATAAAAGGTATAATATACTGAGGAATGAGGACACAAGGTCACCTTCTACAAATGAGTATACTGGTATAAAAAATATGGAGGGCGGAGTGTCATATGCTGTTTAAATCAACATGTTGCACGTATTCAAGAGACGCTTCTTCAGGAGCTTATGGCACATTCTCTGAAGTAAAGAATACATTTCTGTAATTAACTATAACCTAAACATAATGACACCGATTCACAAAGCACTTACGCCGACGTATCTCCAGATACACCGCGTAAGTACAAATATGCGCCGTCGTATCTGTGCGCCGGACCCACAAACTTAGATACGCCTAAAAACAGACTTCATCCCACCGACGTAACTTGCCTACGCCGGCGTAGAGTGGGCGCATATTTACGCTGGACGCATGTGGCGCTCCCATTGATTTTCTATTCAAATATGCAAATGAGGGAGATACGCCGGTTCACGAACGTATTTGTGCCTGGTGCATGATTTAAGCGGTTTGAGTAAGTTTTACGTTCGGTGTAAAGTTATTCTCCATAGATGAGGCGCAACCCATGCAAAGGTATGGACCAGGGAACACAAGCCTACGTATTGTATGTTGGACGTCTGTGAATATGGGCCAATGTGGGTCTGGCTGGGCGTAGTTTGCGTTCACAGCGTACACAGTGATCCGGCGTATCTTAGGCAGTTGTTCCGATGTGTTTGTGCGCATGCGCACGGGGATACGTCCATGTCCTGACGCATGCGCAGTTCATTTTAAGTACTTGTCTGGCGCCCGGCCCATCATTTGCATGGGGTCACGCTTCATTAACATGGATCACGCCCACTTCCAGCTCACTTCCACCTACTTCCACTTACGCCGGCTTACGCCTACGAAATATACGCTACACCGGCGCAGAGTTAGGAGCATTTGTTTGTGAATTACATGCTTGCCTCTCCGCGCTGCGCTTGTGTAGCGTAAAAGAGATACGCTATTGCGGCATAAGTATGCGCCGATGTCTGTGAATCCGGGCCATACAATTTATTTGCCCTAAAATACCTTGCTACTTCTGCACAGCCTCCCACAGTACCCCGGGTCACCCAAAAGCTTTCAACATGACTACAAAGTCCATCTGCCAATCTATCTTCTAACAATGGAATATTTCGGGACGCGCCACTGTGCACTCTTTTTCCATATGACTTCTAATCATCTATACATGTGAAATAAGGGAACACTAAATGGCAGAGCAATAAACTAAGCAAACTAATTTTCAGTCTTTACAACCCTCGGATTATTTGTTCTTTTAGATGGCATTTTTTTATCCCTAAACCAACAGTCCCAGAAATAAGGAAATAATTCTAACAAAGGGAAGCTTTGTGTACATCCTGATGGCACCTGCCAATCTTCTTGCCCTATTGCCATTCCCAGCCATGACAAATTCCCCTTGCTGAAGAGAATTGCCACAAAAAAATGTCTTGAACCATTTAATTGGTCAGGCTTAGATGAGCAAAGGGGGGTGCAAAATGATTGTACTGTATCTTTCATCTGTTGGGTGTATTATCCTGCAAGGTAGAGTGTGCTGGGTGTAACGCTCTGCAGTGTGAAGCATGTTTGTGCGTAGGGTTGCCACCCGTTTGGGATTCACCTGGACAGTCCGGGTTTTTGAATTGTGTGTCCGGGTTTCACACCACCTGAAACCAGACACAATATTCAGACTGGACTGTGGCGGCTCCCCCAGAAACCAAGTACCACAACCGCTGAATGCATACGTGTGCACACTGGCACCACCCCCATATAGGAGAGAGGGCTTGATCTGCTCCTCCCCCTTCCACTGCTACCCCACATAACGTTCTGCAGTGTGAGCTGTGCTGGGTGTAATGTTCTGCAGTGTGAGCTGTGCTGGGTGTAATGTTCTGCAGAGTGAGCTATGCTGGGTGTAATGGTCTGCAGGGTGAGCTGTGCTGGGTGTAATGTTCTGCAGGGTGAGCTGTGCAGGGTGTAATGTTCTGAAAGTTGAGTTGTTTTGGGTGTAATGTTCTGCAGTGTGAGCTGTCCTGGGTGTAATGTTCTGCAGAGTGAGCTATGCTGGGTGTAATGTTCTGCAGGGTGAGCTGTGCAGGGTGTAATGTTCTGTAGGGTGAGCTGTGCTGGGTGTAATATTCTGCAGAGTGAACAGTGCTTGGTGTAATGTTCTGCAGGGTGAGCTGTGCTGGGTAAAATATTCTGCAGTGAGCTGTGCTGGGTGTAATGTTCTGCAGTGAGCTGGGCTGGGTAAAATATTCTGCAGTGAGCTGTGCTGGGTGTAATGTTCTGCAGTGAGCTGTGCTGGGTGTAATGTTCTGCAGTGAGCTGGGCTGGGTAAAATATTCTGCAGTGAGCTGTGCTGGGTGTAATGTTCTGCAGTGAGCTGTGCTGGGTGTAATGTTCTGCAGTGAGCTGTGCTGGGTGTAATGTTCTGCAGTGAGCTGGGCTGGGTAAAATATTCTGCAGTGAGCTGTGCTGGGTGTAATGTTCTGCAGTGAGCTGTGCTGGGTGTAATGTTCTGCAGTGAGCTGTGCTGGGTGTAATGTTCTGCAGTGAGCTGTGCTGGGTGTAATGTTCTGCATGGTGAGTCGTGCTGCATACAATATGAAGAAATGTTGGGTGTGCCATTCTATGGTGCATTGAGTTTAGTGTTCTGTGTTGTGTTGGGTGTAATATGCTGCAGCATGAGTTGTGTTGGGTGCGATGTGCTGCAGAACGAGGTGCGCTGGATAGAAGGTGTCCTGCCAATAACACACAATTTATAAAAGGTTACTTACAGTATTGTGTCCTCCTTGCCGTGTCCTCCTGAGATGTGTCTGGGAAGTTCTGATACAAAGTCTGCAAAAGTTGCAGATTTTATAATATTCTAAGTGAAAGTGAAAGTGAAAAGCTTATATCTTTACTTGTGTTTCTCTCTCATTCCTCCGCTTGGGACTTATCAGGGGAGCCGAGATGTACATCCCATTGACTGCCACTGTATCTACCCCCCACTTACCCATAATAACAAGACCACACGTGAGCTGGAGGAAAACTGGCCAACGGCACCATTCTTTATTCATAAATATTAAAGGGTCACTAAAGAAAAAAACATGTTTTTTGCTGAAATTACTGTTTACAGGGTATAGAGACATAAAAGTTAACGGATGTAGGTAAAAATAAAGGAATGGGGGAATGGCACTGCCTATAAGCTGGGTCTGATAGCCTGCCGTATGTGCCCAAAAATACAATGCAGTTACTAGTGGCCAAAAATGTGTGCGTGATAAATAATAAGTAGTGAACACCCATAGTATCTAGGGATGGTAAAAGTACCAAGTACAACTGATATACATATAACACCTATGTTGTGTACATCCAGTACTAAGCTTGAAGTGTGCTACAGAATTAATATAATGTGCATCCACATAAAGTGTATATATATATATATATAGTCCTATGGGTCCAGCCACAGGACCTAGGTGATTGCTAAAAAAAACCAACTAATAAACGTGCAAACATAACAGTATACAATTATGCAATGAAAAAGTACACAAATGTCCAGAAATAGTCCTGAAACTGGTGAAATCTGACAGTATCACAACCAATGGCTCCCAAGTGTAAGGTGCAAAAGATAGCCTATACAATGGGGCGTGGTGCTTATATACAATCCTATGGGTCCACCCCCAGGACCTAAGTGAAAAATAAGCAGTGATGAGTTAAGCAAAGTGCACAAAAGTCCTTAAACTTTTGGAGTCTGACAATATCACAACCAGTAGCTCCCAAGTATAAGGTGCATAGGATATCCAGTACAATGGGGCGTTAGTTCCGTGAGGGGGTAGTGCTGCCTTGGGCACAGATTCGCAGTGATCCCGGTGCTCCCCGCAGGGGTTCTAACTCACCAGACGTTGATCCCCAGAATGGGGTGATGGGCATTGAACGACCATTAGCTTTCACACTGCTCCAGCTGGTAGCACTTTCCAGGACCAGCAACCGTCAGAGGTGTAATCCTCATGCTGCGTACACACGATCACTTTTTGTGATGAAAAAAAACGACGTTTTCAAAAACGTCATTTAAAATGATGGTGTGTGGGCAAAACGTTGTTTTATGTCTTAAAAAAAACGACCAAAAACTTATTTTTTTGTGTAAAAAAAGTGATGGTGTGTGGGCAAAACGACGTTTTTAAACCCGCGCATGCTCAGAAGCAAGTTAGGAGACGGAGTTTCAATGGAACAGAGTGCCGTCGAATGTGGTGTACGTCACCGCGCTTTGCTAGAGCATTTTGGAAAAACGATGGTGTGTACGCAACGTCGTTTTGGAAAATGAAGTTTGAAAAACGTTGTTTTGTTTCGTGAGATAAAATTACGTTTTTTTTTCATCACAAAAAGTGATCGTGTGTACGCGGCATTAGTAATCCCCTCAGAAGGACAAAAAACACCAATAGTGCTGGATGTAGCGAAAAAAGCTATATAATTATTTTTTTTATTCAGCCTCTGGATATACAGGCTTTAAAAAAACAGTATGATAATCACAGTTAAAAAAATATTAAAATGTTAAAAATACAGATTTGGAATAGAGCTGAGAAAGTGAGGCCCAGAGCAGAAGTCAGAGGATGCAATAGGCGTAGGGCCGGCCATGACAGGGTTAACAGAAACCCTTGGCTGTTAGATGGGAGTGGTCAGTAGAGGGCAGTGTGCAGGGGAGGAGAGGTTATAAATTCCTCCTCCCCTCTTCCCGGGCTAACACACGTGGGGAGGAAATTTTATTGCTGTGTCGGGGGTTCTTGGGTAAGGATATGGTTCTGGTAAGTTATGTGAGAGTTGGTTGGTTTGGTTTTGGTGCGTTCCTGGTTTTTGTCTCTTTCTTACAGGTGCAAGGTTTTAACAGCGGGGGGACACAGAGGAGAGAAGGAAACAGTGGGGGGGGACACGGAGGAGAGAAGGAAACAGTGGGGGGGACACGGAGGAGAAGGAAACAGTGGGGGGGACACGGAGGAGAGAAGGAAACAGTGGGAGGGACACGTAGGAGAGAAGGAAAACACCGGCGGTGGACACGGAGGAGAGAAAGAAACAGTGGGGGGACACAGAGGAGAGAAGGAAACAGCGGGGGACACGGAGGAGAGAAGGAAACAGGGGGGACACGGAGGAGAGAAGGAAAACCGCGGGGGGACACGGAGGAGAGAAGGAAAACCGCGGGGGGACACGGAGGAGAGAAGGAAAACCGCGGGGGGACACGAAGGAGAGAAGGAAACAGCGGGGGGGACACGGAGAAGAGAAGGAAACAGCGGGGGGGACACAGAGGAGAGGGAAAACACCGGCAGGGGACACGGAAGAGAGAAGGAAACAGCGGGGGACACGGATGAGAGAAGGAAACAGGGGGGACACGGAGGAGAACGAAAACACAGGCGTGGGACACGGAGGAGAGAAGGAAAACACGGCGGGGGGGCACAGAGGGAGAGAGACTGCACCAAAACGAAGGGGGGCTGGAGGAGGACACGGGACAAGTATCGGGTGAAGCATCGGGAGCATTTGCCTGAGTACAAGTACTCGTGCAAATGCTTGGTATCGGGACAACCCTACTCTAGTGTTAACCCCTTCCCTGCCAATGGCATTTTTATAGTAATCAATGCATTTTTATAGCACTGATAGCTATAAAAATGGCAATGGTCCCAAAAATGTGTCTGAAGTGTCCGCCATAATGTCGCAGTACCAATAAAAATCGCTGATAGCCGCCATTACCAGTAAAAAAATAAATAAAAATGCCATAAATCTATCCCCTATTTTGTAAACGCTATAACTTTTGCGCAAACCAGTCAAAAAAACGCTTATTGCGATTTTTTTGACCAAAACTAGGTAGAAGAATACGTATCGGCCTGAACTGAGGAAAAAAAATTTTTTTTATATATATATATTTTTGGGGGATATTTATTATAGCAGAAAGTAAAAAATATAGCCTGATGTCCTGACCCTGCCTCATGCAGCTTGAACACTCAGGACTCAAAGGAAGGGATGTAGAGAGGCCACCGTGTAGGGGGTATCAGGGATGTAGTGGGGTCACAATACAAAGGGTGTCTTATGGAATATGGTTACAGTGCTGGGGGGACATCTGGGGTGTAGAGGGGTCAGAGTGCTAGGGGGAATCGGCGGTTTAGAGGGGTCAGTGTGCTGGGGAACTTTAGGGGTGTAGGTGGTTCAGAGTGCTGGGGGGACATCAGGGGTGTAGAAGGGTCAGCGTGCTGGGGGGATATCTTTCCCACTGTTTCTTTGCTGTACAGAATGATTTTTCATGTAGGTAATGTGGAGCTCCACTCAAAAGGGGAAGCTCTGCTTGTCTGCCTCCCACCTACTTGATGTCTGTTTACCTCCACTGTCTCCATTGTAGGGGGCCCCAGAGCATTACTTTGCCCAGGGGTCTGTGAAGCTATTAAGACGGCCCTGAATGAATGAATGAATGAATGAAAACTTGTATAGCGCGACACATGCGAACTGAATCGCCTCTGGGCGCTTGTTGTTCCTGTCTCCTTTGATATCAAAAGAGAAAAGTCTTAACCTTTTTTCTAAATGCTAGGTGGTTCTCCTCCAACCGAATGCTGGTTGGTAAAGCGTTCCATAGTCTGGGGCCTTGGATCGCGAATCTCCTTTCTCCTTTGGACTTGAAGTTGGCTTTCGGAACCTGGAGTAGGTTCCGATTCGTGGATCGCAAAACGCGATTGGGATTATGCGCTTTTATTATTTCGCATAAATAAAGTGGGGCATTCTCATGGACACATCTATGAGTAAGACAGAGAGCTTTAAAAGCAATTCTGTCTTTGACTGGCAGCCAATGAAGGGCTCTCAGTGAAGGTGAGATGGATTCCCAGGGTTTTTTCCCAGTCACAAGTCTGGCGGCCGTATTCTGAACGACTTGTAGACGGGCGATTTGGTACTTGGGGAGGCCGAGGTAAAGGGCATTTGCATAATCCAGCCTGGAGTTTACAATTGCTCCCACCACGACCGCTAAATCTTCTTTAGGGATGAACGGGGTGAGTCTCCGTAGTAGGCGCAGTAGATGGTGAGATCCACTGACTACTGACCCTATTTGTGCGTCCATTGTCATAAAGGAGTCAAAAGGAGGCGCATGCGCGAGGAATCCAAGATGGCCGCGTAAGCCAGGAGCTCCTCACTGCTCCAGCCATCGACCGTCCCTTTGGCAGGATCCGCGCCAGAACGATCTCTCCTGACACCGGGCATCGATCGGGGATATCCCCTGCTCCTATCCCATGACCAGCAGCTCTGCTCGCCGGGACCTCGGGCCGAGTTTCACCGCCGAGGCCTCCCAGGCCGAATCCAAGATGGCGGCCGCGACTCAGCAGCGTGAAGCGCATAGCGGAGGACAAGCAGGGAGCAGGCAAGTGATCGCGCCAGCCGCCCTGGCATATACACCCCAAACGACACACACTACTCTCCCTGCATTAACTCCATCTCCTGCTTCCACTGAATCGCTCCTAGAGCGCACGCTGGGAGACTACTCTTTAACTCCATTAGGAGCCATATCTCCCCATATGGAGGATGTAAATACTCCAGGAGGCCTGGGCACCGCTCCCCATCTGAATGCAGATGATCTATTCCTAAAGTTCTCTGCCCTGCTAGACAGAGGGCTAGCAAATACTGCTAATAAGATTACAGCAGATATGCGTGTTGATTTCCAGAACCTGGGCTCCAGGATGGAATCCATTGAACACAAACTAGACATTACAGTTTCTAGGGCCAATCAAAATTCAGAGCACATTCAAGCTTTACAGGAGCAACTGGACGCAGCTTTAAACAAGTTGGATGACCTTGAAAATCGTTCTAGGAGAGATAATTTTAGGGTACGGGGTCTACCGGAATCCCTAACAGATATACCGGCGACAGTCAAGGATCTTATTAAATCTCTCATACCGGAAATTACCCCAAATAAATTGGAACTGGACAGAGCCCATAGATCTCTTGGTCCCCCTAGAAAAGACGGATTGCCCCGTGATATAGTGGTAAAGCCCCACTTCTACAGCGTGAAAGAAGAAATAATGAAAATTTCACGGCAAAATTCACACTTGTCTTTCCAGGGTACGGATATACAGATCTTCGCTGATATTTCTCCTTCCACAATTCAACGTCGGCGATCCCTAAAACCCCTGCTGTCGGTCCTCTCACAAAGAGAAATTAAATACTGGTGGGCATTTCCTTTTGCATTGAAGTTCTCGTTCAAAGGCAAGATCCACTCATTCTCATCCTTTTCTGAGGGGGAACGGCTACTACTAGATTTAAAATTTATCACGCAAGATCCAGCAATGGACACCTCCAACCTTTTAGCTACTTCCTCCAAGCGTCCTACCCCTTCCAGTCCTATCTCTCCTACATGGAAGTCCACTAAATCTAAACGCACAAAAGACTCTCGTCATACTTGATCCGAAGCTTGTTTTATCTTTATTTTTTCTTCTGTTGTTTTTGATACCCTTTAGGGCTAGCTAGCCGAATATCCTCACAAACGCCTAGTGAGGTTTTTTTTTCTTCACAGGCTGATTTGGTTTTCATGAGCCTGGCTCCGGATGACAATCCGCATCACCCTTGACGAACTGATCTAGGGAACTCTCACTGATCTCTATAAATGGACGGATCCAATTATTCTTTATTGCGATAGATGTTATTATTATTATCTTAGCTTTTTTTATTTTTATTTTTTTGGAATTGTCATTATCGATTGCTATTGTTTATCTTTAAATTTTAGGGATGTTTCTGGCTGGAGCAGCAATCATGCGCCTCCATTCATCGTCTGACCATGATTATTTCATGCTCGGGGGATGGAATGGTGGTCCGTTTTGAGGACCACACTAAATGTTTATTTGGTAGGGTCATTAGAGGACTTCTCCTCATTTGGCCTTGCAGGCCCGTTTTGGACCGAAGTACTTCTTTTTCTTTTTCCTTTTTTCTTACTGTTCTTCTTTTGTTTTTTCTTGTTTATTTTCCCAGCTCACGGACGCATCTACGTATTTGGGTTCCTCCAGGTCTCAGGTGTCAACGTATCCCAGGAATACAACTCCCCAGGTGGTCAGAGGTGAGTCCTGATATTTATAGGTTCCTTTCTCCCATGCACCATGTCTGGTCTTAACATAATCCTACCATCATTGAAAGTGGTTTCCCACAATGTGCAAGGTTTCAATTCTCCGTCCAAGAGGAAGAAAATTTTACAGTCCTACCATAAACAAAAAATAGAAGTGGTCATGATTCAGGAAACTCATTTTTCATTGCGATTTACCCCTTCTTTTTTGCATTCCAATTACCCTCAATTCTTCCTCGCTAATGCGGTAGATAAAACGAAAGGGGTTGCGATTCTGTTCGCTAGATCGAGTCAATTCACTGCGAATCTAATTCATAGAGATCCTGAGGGGAGGTTTATATTGGTAAAGGGACTAATTGATGGCCAATTATTCTCTTTTGTTTCCTATTACGCCCCCAACAAAGGTCAGACTCGGTTTTTTAGTTTAATGTTTAGGTCCCTGGACAATTTACTAGAGGGTACAGTGATTTTTGGGGGTGATTCTAATACCGCCTTCGATAGAATCCTAGATAAATCTAAAATACCGTCCAAACAGTTGTCTCACCCTTCTCGCTACAGTGCTAAAATAGCGAAATTAATTTACCAACAAGGGCTGGTCGACATTTGGAGGGAACTTAACCCGTCAACGCGGGATTATACTCATTTTTCACACCCACATTTATGTTACTCAAGAATTGACCATATTTTCCTTTCTTCTATTCACATACCAGCGGTACATAAAGCTTACATTAAAGAAACAGCTTTGTCTGATCACTCCATGGTGATTATGATCATTCAACGAAACTATACTAGACCTATTGCTCCCCAGTGGCGGCTTTCTGAATCACTGCTGGACGATCCTATGATTGTATCTGAGATCAAAAATGCTTTGAAAGAGTATTTCCTGTTTAATAATACGGAAGGAATCTCGGCTGAGACTCTTTGGGCGGCCCACAAGGCCTTGATTCGGGGTAAATTTATTCAACTGGCCTCTAATCTGAAGAAAGCGAGAACTTCGAATATCGTGAAATTGGAAAAGGATTTTTCCTTGATTAGCAAAAAACACAAAAAAGCCCCCTCTGAGAGCCTTTTGGCCCAACTAGAAAAAGCTAAGTTGGCCTTAAATTTAGCCCTTACGGTCAAAGCAGAGAAATCTATCCGTTGGTCAGGTGCTAAATTCTATTCTCAGGCCAATAAAATGGGTACGATGTTGGCTAATAGACTTTCCCCGAAAATGCGCCCCCACACTCTCCCTAGGATTAAACAACGGGACGGATCTTTTACTCTTAACCCCCAACGGGTTTTGAGTTCCTTTGAGGAATTTTATACTAACTTATACAGAGCAACAGAGGACTCCAGATTGGCAGATGAATCGGCCTTTTTGGATAATCTTCCTATTCCTTCCCTCCGTAAGGAACATGTTGATTTGCTGGAGGCTCCATTTACATTACAAGAAACTCTAGATGTCATCAAAGGCTTAAAAAATAGATCATCTCCTGGTCCAGATGGGTTTTCTACTCTGTACTATAAGTCATTCGCTGATGTGTTGGCCCCCCATCTCACTAAATTTTTTAATTCAAAAAGAACGGGAGAACCTGTGGCACCTATCCTCAACGCTGCCTTCATCTCAGTAATTCCGAAACCCGACAAAGACCCTGAACACGTTCAAAACTATAGGCCCATATCCCTGATTAATAATGATTTGAAAATTCTTACTAAAATTTTGGCCAATAGATTAGGTTCTTTCATTAATCACTACATTCATAAAGACCAAGTAGGTTTTATCCCTGGGAGGCAGGGACCTGACCAAGTGCGGAGAGCGGTGGATATAATATCCATTCTTCAATCAGGGTGGGAAGGGGGGCCGAGGCAAGAAGGTTGTCTACTGTCATTGGATCTACAAAAGGCCTTTGACTCTCTCTCCTGGTCCTATATGTTCTCTATTTTAGGTAGGTGGGGCTTTGGCACGTCCTTCTTGAATTTATTAAAAGCTTTGTATTCTACACCGGAAGCTAGGATTAAATTACAGGGATATTTGTCTGGGCCTATTTCTATCGCCAGGGGGACAAGACAGGGATGCCCGTTGTCCCCTCTGATCTTTGCTATCGCAATTGAATCCCTGGCGGTAGCAATACGCTCGGAACAAACTATTGTAGGTGTTAGTTGTGGCCCTTCGGTTCATAAATGCGCTTTATTCGCGGATGATGTGCTCCTTTTCGTCACCTCTCCCCTCATTTCGCTGCCCTCTATAAATAAAATACTCAAGGCCTTCGGCTCCATTTCGGGTTTATGGGTAAACATGACTAAATCGTATGCACTGAATGTTTCACTTAGACCCACCTTAGTGGACCGACTTAAAATCGATTTTCCTTATATATGGAGAGAATCCTCAATTAGATATTTGGGCATAAACTTAACCCCTAAGGTTGAATCCTTGTATAAAGAAAATTTCCCCCCCATGTTCCGTGCTCTGGAAAATGATCTCAAAACATGGTCTCTCCACACGATTTCATGGCTCGGGAGAATCCATTCTATAAAAATGACTCTGCTCCCTAGACTACTCTACTTATTTCGTTCTCTCCCTATTGCGATATCTAAAGTTCAACTTGATTCATTTCAGGGGAAGGTCATTAAATTTGTTTGGGGGAAAAAGGGATATAGGCTCTCTAGACAAGTTCTTTTTAGCCCTAAACTTCGGGGAGGTTTGGGCCTTCCCAATTTTTTCCGATATTACCAGGCGGCTAGACTCGCTCAGTTATCAACTATTTACTTTAAAATTGAAAAACCTGACTGGGTCTCTATAGAACAGCAGGCGGCCCCGGCACATACTGTTGATTTTCTACTGTGGTGCCCCCGCAAGTCTAGGCCTTCGATTCTCGCTCCCTCACTTTCTCAGTCCCTGAAACTTTGGGACAATTTGGTACATCATCCCTCACTGATATCCGACATTAGACCACTATCTCATTTGTTTAATAATCCGATTTTTAATCCAGGCATGGATTCGAAAGCCTTCAAATGGTGGCTAGACAAGGGGATGTACAGAATTGGACACTTCTTCACTCCCTCTGGTCCTTTCTCCCTTAAACATTGTCTAGAAAAATTGAGTTTACCTGTCTCGGAAACGTTTAGATATCATCAAATTCTCCATTTTTTAAATTCAATTTGGAAGACTAAATCAGGCCCCCCGGAGTTCACTAAATATGAACAATGGTGTGGACAGGGAAAAGAATCCAGAGGAGGCATCTCCATAATCTACCTTGCACTTGTGGAACCCACTTCCAAATTTCCTTACATGGAGGCTTGGGAGAGGGATCTAGGAGACACCTGGGACCTGGACGAATGGCACAGAGCGGCTTCACGTTCTTACAAAGGTATAATAAATGTGTCGTTGATTGAAGCCAACCTTAAGGTCATGATGAGGTGGTATTTAGTCCCCACTAGGCTTGCAATGATGTTTCCCTCTTTGTCTCCGTTATGCTTTAGAGGTTGTCAGGCCCAGGGTTCCATGTTGCACATTTGGTGGGAATGTTCGAAGATCAGGAGTTTTTGGAACAATATGTTTAGTCTTATCCGGAAGGTTTCAGGAGCCCCTATATTACAGTCCCCTCAAATAGCTTTACTCAATGCATTCATCCCGAAGCTGTCCAAATTCACCCGTAAATTAATAATGTTTATGCTACTAGGGGCTAAATTGGTGATAGCTAGGGCCTGGAAGCTCCCGAAGGTCTCAATTTCCAGTGCTAAACGGAAAATCTCCTGGATTATGTCGCAGGAAAAGCTAATTAGCTCCATGTCGGACTCTGCCAAATCATTCGAGGCAACATGGGAACCCTGGGCCACATATATGGGAATATCCCTAATTCCTGGCATTGAAAACTCACATGAATATAACACTATGTAGGCTGTGAGCTGGCTCATATTATCTCGCCCTTCTTCTTCTTCTTTTCCCTCTATTTCTTTTTTCTATTCTTCTCTTTCTTCTTTCGTTGTTTCTCACTCTGATATTTCTTCAAACTGAAAGCTTTTACTTGACCTGTTCTTGTTTGCTGCTCTCTGTGACTTACTCCGTATATATGTTTCTCTTGAGAAACTTGTGGACAATAATATTTCACTTTTTGTTCGTTTATCTTTTTGTTTTATCCTTTCAACAGTGGTTTTCTTACTGGGTCCTGGAGAATGCTGGTATTCTAGGGCCTAGTGAGTGAACCTGTTCGAGAGGGGAGGAAAAATTTAATAACTAGGTTTATTATGTCGATTCCAGACATTTGTGTCCCCTTTTGGGGTGTCTGGTCCCGACGATTGGTAATAATGTGCTCCCTGGGAGATCCCCTCCTTACAATATGATACCTAGGTGTTGATCCTAGGAAGTGTCTAATATTCTTTTATTTTTTTTTATTTTTTTTTTGTGCAATTTTCATTTATGTTATGGTCCACATTTTTATCTTGGTTTATATTGGAACCATACTATCATAGTTTTGTCTTTTAGTTGATGGTTTACGGAAGGTTCCTCCGAGTACTTTTGTTTATTTGTTTATTGTATTGAACCCCAGAGTGAAATGGGGGATTGTCTCTTTTTATTTTTTGATGTACTGTACTGACTTTCAATAAATCCCTCTTTGAAACCAAAAAAAAAAAAAAAAAAGGAGTCAAAAATGACCCCTAGGCTTTTGACTTTGGCGCTAGGGGTGATGAGCTTGCCCAGAATGGGCGGGGGGGTCCACGCTGTTGAAAGTTGATTCCTGCGCTTGGCATGAAACAGGAGAAGTTCTGTTTTTGCTCCATTGAGTTTAAGATAACTCTTTGTCATCCAGTCCTCTATCAAACAGAGGCATGTCTCTAGATTGAGGCGGTGATCCTGTCTGTTGCAGATGCGGAAATACAGTTGCGTATCATCTGCATATGTAAAGCAGTTTTTGGCTGCTAATAATCTCAAAGAGAGGACGAAGATATATGTTAAACAGCACTGGTGACAGAGGCGATCCTTGAGGGACTCCGCATGTTACTGTGCGTTTGTCAGACGTGAATGGTCCTAACTTCACTGTTTGCGATCGGTTTTCCAGAAAAGAGGAGAACCAAGATAGATCGCCTTCTGCGACTCTGGCTACTTCAGCAAGCCGAGTCAATAACAGATTGTGGTCTACAGTGTCGAAAGCGGCACTTAGGTCCAACAGAACTAGAAGACAAGATTCTCCTTCGTCTGCGGCCTTGAGAACATCGTCCCATACTTTCAGCAATGCTGTTTCCGTCCCGTGTCCGGGACGGAAGCCTGATTGCAATGGGTCAAGTAGCTTGTAGGTATCTAGATGCTGTTGCAACTGTTGTACCACTACTTTTTCCATTATCTTTGAGAGTACGTTGAGGCTTGTTATGGGGCGGCGGTGGAGTGGATCCTTGGGGTCCAGGGAGGGTTTCTTTATGATGGGTTGGATTATACCCTCTTTCAACTGTGAGGGCACTATGCCTTCCAAGAAAGACTGGTTGATAAGCTGCGTGATGGGGGGAGCCAGAATGTCGGCGCATTCCTTCAGCAGTTTAGTGGGGATAATGTCATTTGGCGCTGTGCCATTACGCAGAGTACAAATGACATTCTTAGTGGTCTCGATGGAGATGGGTTCCAGGGCGAACTTACCTGATATAGAAGAATTACTATGGGTGCTGTGTGAGAGGCTGCAGGGGGGGCTGAGGGGGGAATTGTTTTGCTGAATGCTTTCACGGATTACCTCGATTTTATTAATGAAGTAATCCGATAGTTCATTGCAAAATTCTTGTGTGTCCGAACTGGGGGCTTCAATGCATCCTGGTTTCATGGTCTGGGTGACCATCTTGAAGAGTTCGCGGGGGCGGTTTAGGGCACCGTTGATAGCCTCCGAAAAATACTTTTTCTGAGCTTGGAAAATTCCTTTGTGGTATTTTCTTGTGGTCGCCTTGTAGATGGATAGGTTTAGCTCTGAAGAACATCTTTTCCAGGCAGATTCGGCCCTTCTGCGTTCTTGCTTCAGTAACGACAGTTGGTTGTTAAACCAGCTGCTGTTGTTTTTCCGAATGCGGGTTCGTCGCTTCGGCGCTACCAAGTCGGCTGACTGTAGCATGGCCGAGTTTATGGCTTCCAATGTTTCAACGGCCGTTTGATGCGGCAGAGTTGTTTCTATTTTTTTCCTTAAGGTGGTTTTGAAGAGTTCCGAGTGAAGCTTCTTCTGACATCTAGTCCAGTGTGTTGTCACTGGATTTGATGTTTTTGTTGCAGGGGGGATGGTGGAAATACTGAATCTAATTGCATGGTGGTCTGTCCATGGCAATTTTTCATTTTCCCAAATTTTTATTTCCAGAGCTTGTCTAAAAATAAGATCAAGTGTGTGACCTGAAGCATGTGTGGGCCCACATACTAGTTGCTGCAACCCTAATCCTTCCAGGTGGTCAATACAGGCGTCGGCAATGGGGTCCTGTGAGGAGTTGGCCCAGAGATTGAAATCCCCGAGCAGCAAAAGATGTTTGCTGTTGAGGGTATAAGTGGAGAAGAAATCCGTCCATGATGATAGCAGCTGCGATTTTGGGCCGGGCGGCCTATAGCAGAGCAAAATGTGGACGGTCTCCTTTGAACTTGCTTGCAGTTGCAGGGTAAGGGTTTCCATGAATGGAAGAGGGTTTTGGCGGACTGGTTTGGTGATCGTAAGATGAGTCTTGTGGATCACCGCCAGGCCGCCTCCTCTTTGCCCTATTCTGTTTTCCGTTATGATACGGTAATTTTCTGGCACCAGTTCTCCTAGAATGGTGTTACAGTCGGCTGTGAGCCAGCTCTCTGTAATAAAAAGACAATCTAGATCTTTTTGTTGAATGAAGTCGCGGATTTCAAGTCGGTGTTTTACTGCCGATCTTGTGTTGATCAGAGCACATGACATGTGCTTGAGCTGGGGTAAATGGCTGAAATGACTGACCGCCGATCTATGATCGATTCTCAATAGTCGCTGAGTTCTTAGGGCCTTTTTGGTGATGGCTGGCAGTATTGCGGCGCATTGCCTCAAACTCCAAATGGTTTCGGCAGAATATTGCCTACGTGCCATGATCGTCAATACACGGGGGGGGGGGGGATTTCGGGGCAGTGGGGAGAGGAATTGGCTAACTCCTCTCCTCTCTCCTGGCTTGGTCCAGAGGAAGGCAAAAAACCCTGGCGGCGCTCGGCCAATATGCTCCGGCAGGGAAAAAATTCCTTCCTGACCCCTGTAAGAGGCGATCGGGTAACCCCTGGATCAGGCTTCTGTGCTTTGGAAAGACAGGGGGGGGGGGGCTGGGGCTGTGAGGGGGACCCTGTTGCTGGTCAGGCGGGATGGCTGTTCAGGCAGTGGGATGAGGGCTGACAGGGTGATTCTTTAATTAAACAGGGGGCTGAGGGGGTGGGTAACTGTCCTTCTGGGGTAAGGGGGGTTTCCTGGGGCTGAGAGAGGACCACAGAGGCGTGGGGAGCGGCGCGCCGTTAGGCCGCAAGTGAAGCCGCGGTCTTTCCTATACCGCGGCCCCGCGATTCAGAGCGGCCTGGCGCGGTGCCCTCAACAGAGCCCCAGAACGGCGAAAACTGCGGCGGCGGAGGATAGAGGAAGGGGGCCCTTGGGGATGATGGAGGTAAGGGAGGTGAGGGAGTGCAGGGAAACCAAGGCTGGGGAAAAAAAGAAGATTCCTGTCTCTCGGGACAGAGAAGACTGCGGCTTGTCCTGACAAGGACGGCCGCTTTTAGTCCCAGGGAGAGCAGGCAGACTTACCTTCCGAGGATGGGGGCTGGAGCAGGGAAGGAGCTGGAGCAGGAACGGGGGTGGCCAAAAAACCCTGCCTATCCAGGGAGTATGAGCCACACGTCCCACTGCTGGGATCCGTGCGCCAGTATCTGCTACTCCCTGGTTCAAGCCCTAGGAGAGAGAGGGGGCCGACACAACCAGCAGTAGACACCTGGTCGTGAAATCAGCACAGAGAGAGCACGTCTTGCTGCACGTCTTGCTACACGTCTTGCTGCTTCCTTCTCCTGCTTTTTTATGTTAGTGTCGGCTGTCCTGTTTTCTGTGATTGCTGTGACTGTACATGTTTTTAGATTTACAATAAAGACAACTTTTTTCGTTTGAAAATCCTTGGAGTGCGGCCGTCCTTCCTGCTAAGAAACAGTGGGAAAATAATTGGGATGAGGGTTTTAGTAAGAAAAGCATATATATATACAGTATATATATATATATATATATATATATATATATATATATATGAGAAAGGAAAAGATTTTAAAGGTGTAGGGAGTTGAAGTTAACAACCAAGAACAGGAGGCAAACTCCATATTTCCTGCTATTCAGATATAATGGGGTAATGTACAAGAGGGTAGCTTGAGGGGTAATGTGTGTGGAGAATTGTAGGCTTAGGGACGAGCTCTGGGATCTAGAATCCAAGAACGCCAATTATGTCGGAATCTGGATGTTGCTAAGTGGTCTTTAGCAAATAAGTATTATTTAAAGAAGTGGTTGTAACGAGACCCTTGCCCGCTCGGTTCCACTCTCCTGACACTCCTCTGCAGGGCTGCTGATAGAAATCATGGGGCCCCGTACAGCCTACCTGACAGGGCCCCCTTTAGCTCCACCCATGTTCCCGCCCCTGATCCCACCTTCAGCCCCACCCCTGTTTCCGCCCCTGGTCCCTCCTTTAGCCCCACACCTATACCAAGAGGCTAGGTTATGTAGACAGGCTAGTGTATACAGGGAGCACCCCCCCCCCCCACCAATTTAATACAATTAGAGAATGATCGAATGGAATCAGTATACACAGGTTTACTTCTTCTGAGAGATATAAAAGGAACATTCTAACCACCATGACCACTTCAGTGATTTAAAGTGGTCAAGGTGGTAGGAGTCAGTATGTGGGATGGCATGAATATACTAAGGTGGTCTAATGATTGGCTTCTAACAGGGAGGGCTACACAGAGATCACAATTGGGCCGATTCCTGCTAAATTGAAATTTGATGTGTGTTTACCCAACTTTACCTAATTCCTTGCTTCAACTGGCTTCTTTCAGTGCTGACTGGTTCCCCACAGTGCCTGTGTATGTTTTACGCTGCTTACACACTGGAGTGGGCAGGCGTTGACAGTAAAATGCCGCTAGTTTTAGCGCCACTTTACTGTCATTTTAGTGCTGCTATTTGGTTGCTAGCAGGGCACTTTTAACCCCACTAGCAGCCAATGAAGGGTTAAATGCACCCCCGTGCAGCACTGCTGCCGAAGCACTTTGCAGGTGCTTTGGCAGTGGTGTCCATTGATTTCAATGGGCAGGAGCGGTGGAGGAGCAGTGTATACAGCACTCCTTCACCTCTCCAATGATGCTGCTTGCAGGAGGTTTTTTTAACATTGTGCCAGCGCAACACCTCAGTGTGAGAGCGCTCAGGCTCTCACGCTGAGACTGCAGGAGAGACATTTTTCAGGCGCTTTACAGGTGCTATTTTTAGCCCAAATGCACCTGAAAAATGCCTCCAGTGTGAAAGGGGTCTAACTGACCATGCTCAGTTTCTCACACTCCAGCCCCCTTATACCACACAAGGTAAATATTCCTGTATGGTATGTGATGAGGCTGAGGTTTTGGTGGAGGAAGAGAATACTGCAGTTGGTTGTAGCTTTGAAACAGGTAAGTGAAAGAGTCTATTCTGCCTTCCCCCACACACTGCAACATTGGACTTTAATTTCCTGGAGATAGGCTGTATTCTTATATATATATATATATTACACATGTTTTGCTGTTAACGAACTTTTATGAATATGTTAGAAATACACTGGGACTTTTCAGGTACTACATAAATATATTCTACATACACATATATTAAAAATAATGATTTTGTAAAATACATCTGTGTGTAGTACCTGAAAAGTCCCAATATATATATATTCCTTACATATTCAGGCATGTTACTTTCACTAGACCTGTCCTGCTGAGGCACAGGACAAGTTTACAGCACACATTTGTACAGAGACAGAACAATTGTGACTCACAGGAGAAGAATGCAATCTATCACATGTTATCTTGCCTTGAGGAGAGCTCCGGTGTGTTGTCCTGTTTGCTCTGGGGGGGGGGGGGGGGGGGGGGGGGCACAGGCTCGGGTGCTGACAGGAATACAAGTCTGCTCTTCTCTTATACATAGATCCAATAAGTGTCTTATCTGAGCAGTGGCGATGTCCATGCTCCTGGGGTGACGCTCTCCTCCTCCCTCAGTCAGTCCTCTGCAGTGTGTAGTCAGAGACTTTTTTTTTTATTCTGAACTCTGTTCAGATTGCCGGGCCCCCCTGCTGGCCGGGGCCCAGTACAACAGGGCTGCCTGTACTGGCTTATCAGCGGCCCTGCTCCTCTGCTACCATTGGATCAGATTGCAGATCGCAATGGTGATGGTTCGGCCATCCGATGCTCCGGGACTCGAACTACAGCTATGTGCCTTTCGAAATCCATCACAAGAAACAGGCAGGCTGTATGTAAGTTCAAACAGGAAACTCTTTTATTGGATGCACACAACACACTTTTATACAGCAGTTTTGAACACCCCACCCCCAACAACCGCTTTCCTATTGGTCAATTGTAAAGTACATAGTGGTTCTCTAGTAGGTCCTCTTAGCCATGCAAATGAGGACTTGAAACAGGGTCAGCAGGGATTGGTCCGATAGCTTGAATAGAAGGACTGCTATGTGTAATGAGACAGAAGCCCCAGGGGGCAATGAATGTACACAAAAGCTAGACACAGAACAATGCTTTTCCTCCAGACCATTGAGGCGTCTGGAGGGGGGGGGGGTTAGCCTTAAGACAGGGCAAAAGACCCCCCCCCCCCCCCACTGTGTAACAGATTTTAAAGAGAAACACTTCCGCATTCCAAAGTCCATAACAGTGGTCATTGAAAATAGCAACCATTTCAGAGATGAACTGGACCATCGGGTTTTTCCAAAGTCTATCAATGGCTAAGCGGGCCCTTGTAAAGGTATGAGTTAAGAAGGTGTGAAAGTGGGGTGGCCACTGTTCAATTCCAACGCCAAGTAGAGAAAGCTTGGGATCCGAAGAGCAGGATCTACAGTGAGGGAAATAATTATTTGATCCCATGCAGATTTTGTAGGATTGCCCACTTACAAAGGAATGAAGGGTCTATAATTTTATCATAGGTGTATTTTAAATGATAGAGACAGAATATCAACCAAAAATCCAGTAGGAATGTTGTTCTTATGCCCCGTACACACAACTTTTTACCGCGGGAAAACCAAGGGGAAAGCCGAGAACCTGCTCAGCAGCTTTCCTCCCCCTACACACGGACGGTTTTCCTGGCAGGAAAACTGCCATTAGAGCTTTGGACGGGAATCCCCGCCGTGTGTATGATCCATGGCAGGCTTTCCCCATAGGGAAACTGCCGAGAAAAATACCACCCGGAATCCTGACAGGAAAATACAAGACATGCTATCATTTTTACTGCTAGGATTCCTGGCGGTTTTCCTGGCAGGAAAACTGCCGTGGAGCATACACACGGCCAAAAACTGTCCTGGCAGTCGTGTGTATGAGGCATTAGGGTCATAGTCAACATTTTTCTTCCTCCAAACACGAGAAGTCGAGTTAAAGCGGAGTTTCACCCTAAATATAATCTCTCCCATGTGATCCAGCATACTGGCGTCAGCGCCAGTATGCTGTTTTTTTTTTTTTTTAAATCCCCCACTTACTGTATTATCTTCAATTTTAATTTCTTTCCCCCGCAGTGGACGGTTCTAGTATAGCGCGTCACATCTTACGAAAATACCCGATTAAGGACTCGGGTATTGGCGCAATGCGGCGCCTGCGCACAGACCTAGGAGCTGACTGCGCAGGCGGCGTATTTCTCCGAGTCCTATTCCAGCTTTTTTCGGAGGGCGTGACACGCCATAGCCGTAGGACTCTGAGAAATACGGCGCCTGCGCAGTCAGCTCCTAGGTCTGTGCGCAGGCGCCGCATTTCGCTGAGATTACCCGAGTCCTCAATCGGGTATTTTCGTAAGATGTGACGCGCTATACTGGCGCCGTCCACCACAGGGGTAAGAAATTAAAATTGAAGATAATACAGTAAGTGGGGGATTTAAAAAAAAAAAAAAAACAGCATACTGGCGCTGACACATGGGAGAGATTATATTTAGGGTGAACCACCTCTTTAATGCCAAAGAGCTTCACTTTTTCGCCGTGCTTGGAGGAAGAAAAATGCTGACTGAATGACCCTGAGGCTGCATTCACACCTAGGCGTTTTGGCACCTGAAGCCCGACGCTGTTGCAGCCCAAAATACGCTGGAGGGGTGATTTAACATTGTTCTCTATGGAGATGGTTCACATCTCCACGCCGAAACGCTGAATGCCTGAAGCTCAAAACAAGTCCCGGACCCTTTTTTTGTTGCGCAAATCGGGCGGCTTGGGCGTTTTGTATAGCTCACAATGAGCTGTACAAAACCGCGGTTTAAAACAACGCGTTTTGTCGCCGGAATCCGCGGGTAACAAACGCAGTGTTTTCTCGCCGCAATCCGCGGAAACAAACAACGGAAAACGTGACGCCTAGGTGTGAATGCAGCCTCAGAACACCATCCCTACAGTTTCTCTGCTAAATGTACAGACTGACTTTGCTGCATTGAGGGGCCAATGGACGGGGCCATATATTGGCCATGTATTGTAAAATCTTGGATGAGAACCTTCTTCCCTCAGCCAGAACACTGAAGATGGGTCATGGATGGGTCTTTCAGTTGCCAAGTCGACAGCCAAAAAACATTAAGAATTTTGAGATCTGTAAAGAAGAGTGGAGACCAAAATCCCTCCTGAGATGTGTGCAAACCTGGTCACCAACTACAAGAAACGTCTGACCTCTGTGCTTCCCAACAAGGGATGCTCCAAGTCATGTTTTGCTTGGGGATCAAATCAGTGGCGTCTGGTGCTCAGATTTTTTTTTGGGGGGGGCGCAAACAAATTGAAAAAAAAAACATCAATTGCTGCCATTTTGCCCCCAAATGCAGCCAGTTTGCCCCCCAAATGCAGCCAGTTTGCCCCCCAAATGCAGCCAGTTTGTCCCCAAATGCAGCCAGTTTGCCCCCAAATGCAGCCACTTTGTCCCCAAATGCAGCCAGTTTGCCCCCCCAAATGCAGCCAGTTTGCCCCTCAAATGCAGCAAGTTTGTCCCCAAATGCAGCCAGTTTGCCCCCCCAAATGCAGCCAGTTTGCCCCTCAAATGCAGCAAGTTTGTCCACAAATGCAGCCAGTTTGTCCCCAAATGCAGCCAGTTTGCCCCCCAAATGCAGCCACTTTGTCCCCAAATGCAGCCAGTTTGCCCCCCCAAATGCAGCCAGTTTGCCCCCCCCCCCAAATGCAGCCAGTTTGCCCCTTAAATGCAGCAAATTTGTCTCCAAATGCAGCCAGTTTGTCTCCAAATGCAACCAGTGTGCCCCTCAAATGCAGCCAGTTTTTCCCCCCAATTGCCGCCAATTGACACCACTTTGTGCCCCCAATTGCTGCCAGTTTGTGCCCCCCCACGTGTATAAAAAAATCCCAATATACTGCTTTCAAAACGATCGTACAATAATTTGATCATTAGTCATTAGTGATTGGCGATCATGAAATTTCATCCGATATTATTCGATGGTGCAAGCACGAACATTTTCCTTCCGGATCGTATGATTTTCATTTATTCAGTACAGTTGTCGTCCAAAAATACAATACAAAACATGACATTACTTCTGATTTTTTTCATTCTGTTTTTGATATACATTTTTGATATGAGATTAGCATGTAAAAAAATTGGATGACCAACCATCTGATAATGTCATTGGGCCAGATTCTCGTATGAAATACGACGGCGTATCTCCATATACGCCGTCGTATCTCTGTTTCTTGCCCTGGGTATCTATGCGACTGATTCTTAGAATTATTTACGCATAGGTTTGGCGTAGATCGGACTGGCGTAAGTCACTTACACCGTCGGATCTTAGATGCAATTCTACGCTGGCCGCTAGGTGGCGTTTCCGTCAATTTTCGCGTTGAATATGCAAATGAGCCTGATACGCTGATTGCCAAACGTAATTGCGGTCGCTCGGCGTAGTTTACGTTGTTTGCGTAAGCGTAAGGTTACCCCTGCTATATGGTGGGTTAACTTTGCGTAGGTCCGGCGTATGCCATGTGAGGTATGGACGTCGGGACAGCGTCGTGTTTTTCCGTCATTTACATCATTTACGTAACTCGTTCGTGAATAGGGCTTTGCGTAAATTACGTTCACGTTGAAACCAATGTATTTGCGGTGTACTTTGGAGCATGCGCAGTGGGCTACGTTTACGGCCAGCGCATGCGCAGTTCGTTTGGCATGGGGGCGCTTAATTTATATACAAGACGCCTCCTTTAAATTACGCGGGGATACGCCGGGCCATTTACACTATGCCGTTGCAAATTACGAGAATCTGGCCCATTGCGTGTACGAGGCTTAAAGTCTCTCTTTTTTTTATTTTTTATAAACATGTAATACTTCTCTGCTTTGTGTAATGGTTTTGCACAGAGTGGCCCCGATCCTCCTCTTCCTGGGTCCCTCCTCGTCTCTCCTGGCCCCTCCCTTCAGACAAGTGCCCCCACAGCAAGCAGATTTCTAAGGGGCGCCTGAGCAGAGCTGCAGCTCCGTATATACATTCAGACATGTTCCAGTCTGGCTGCACCCCCTTTCTCTCCTCATTGGCTGGCTGAGTTTAATTGAAAGCAGCGGGAGCCAGTGGCCCCACCAGGGGTCAAGTCCTGGGGGAAAAAGTGTGGGAACTCCCACCCAAGATCCACTCCACCACCAAAAAAAAAATTATACGCTCATATACATAATTACCAAACCGCAAGTTCTTTCTAAATCCTGCGATAACTGGCGGCAGACCTCCGCAATGTCTCCTGGGAACAATGACAAAAGCTCCCAGGAGACATTGCGGCATCGAGGAAGTGACGGAATACCCGCTACACTACCCGATGAATCCATATACAGGAAGTGACGGAATACCCGCACACTACCTGATGAATCCATATACAGGAAGTGACGGAATACCCGCTACACTACCCGATGAATCCATATACAGGAAGTGACGGAATACCCGCACACTACCCGATGAATCCATATACAGGAAGTGACGGAATACCCGCGCACTACCCGATGAATCCATATACAGGAAGTGACGGAATACCCGCTCACTACCCGATGAATCCATATACAGGAAGTGACGGAATACCCGCACACTACCCGATGAATCCATATACAGGAAGTGACGGAATACCCGCACACTACCCGATGAATCCATATACAGGAAGTGACGGAATACACGCACACTACCCGATGAATCCATATACAGGAAGTGACGGAATACCCGCACACTACCCGATGAATCCATATACAGGAAGTGACGGAAATACCCACACACTACCCGATGAATCCATATACAGGAAGTGACGGAATACCCGCACACTACCCGATGAATCCATATACAGGAAGTGACGGAATACCCGCACACTACCCGATGAATCCATATACAGGAAGTGACGGAATACCCGCACACTACCCGATGAATCCATATACAGGAAGTGACGGAATACCCGCACACTACCCGATGAATCCATATACAGGAAGTGACGGAATACCCGCACACTACCCGATGAATCCATATACAGGAAGTGACGGAATACCCGCACACTACCCGATGAATCCATATACAGGAAGCGGCCAGTAACATAAAGGATTACTAAGGTGCGCCTGCCCCTGACAGTGACTCGAGCTGGGCATCACCGCTTAGTGAAGGATTGGCTCGGGCTGCTCGGCTGCTCTAGTGATGCAAAGGGAACTGAGTTCCTGCTGTAAAAAAAGTGCAGGGACTCCGTTCCCACACGTTCCCGCAGGACTTGAGCCTTGGGCTCCACTGAGGCAGTCCTACAACATCGCTGGATACAGATAGGGCTCAGGTAAGTATTAGGGGGGCTGAGGGGGCTGTTGTACACATTAAGCTTTTTATCGAGGAAGTGACGGAATACCCGCTACACTACCCGATGAATCCATATACAGGAAGTGACGGAATACCCGCACACTACCTGATGAATCCATATACAGGAAGTGACGGAATACCCGCTACACTACCCGATGAATCCATATACAGGAAGTGACGGAATACCCGCACACTACCCGATGAATCCATATACAGGAAGTGACGGAATACCCGCGCACTACCCGATGAATCCATATACAGGAAGTGACGGAATACCCGCTCACTACCCGATGAATCCATATACAGGAAGTGACGGAATACCCGCACACTACCCGATGAATCCATATACAGGAAGTGACGGAATACCCGCACACTACCCGATGAATCCATATACAGGAAGTGACGGAATACACGCACACTACCCGATGAATCCATATACAGGAAGTGACGGAATACCCGCACACTACCCGATGAATCCATATACAGGAAGTGACGGAAATACCCACACACTACCCGATGAATCCATATACAGGAAGTGACGGAATACCCGCACACTACCCGATGAATCCATATACAGGAAGTGACGGAATACCCGCACACTACCCGATGAATCCATATACAGGAAGTGACGGAATACCCGCACACTACCCGATGAATCCATATACAGGAAGCGGCCAGTAACATAAAGGATTACTAAGGTGCGCCTGCCCCTGACAGTGACTCGAGCTGGGCATCACCGCTTAGTGAAGGATTGGCTCGGGCTGCTCGGCTGCTCTAGTGATGCAAAGGGAACTGAGTTCCTGCTGTAAAAAAAGTGCAGGGACTCCGTTCCCACACGTTCCCGCAGGACTTGAGCCTTGGGCTCCACTGAGGCAGTCCTACAACATCGCTGGATACAGATAGGGCTCAGGTAAGTATTAGGGGGGCTGAGGGGGCTGTTGTACACATTAAGCTTTTTATCTTAATGAAAAGAAATTAAAACTTCTGCCTTAACCACTTAAGGACCGCCTCCTGCACATATACGTCGGCAGAATGACACGGCTGGGCACATGTGCGTACAGGTACGTCCTCTTTGAGTGCCCAGCCGCGGGCGCGCACCCGCCACCCGGTCTGAAACTCCGTGACCGCGGGACCCGTGGACCCGATCGCCGTTGCAGTCCAGCGATCGGTCCTTGGAGCTGAAGAACGGGGAGAGCCGTGTGTAAACACAGCTTCCCCGTTCTTCACTGTGGCACCGTTATTGATTGTGTGTTCCCTTACACAAGGAATCACAATCAATGACGTCACACGTCCAGCCTCGCCCCCCTACAGTTAGTAACACAAATAAGGTCACACATAACCCCTTCAGCGCCCCCTTGTGGTTAACTCCCAAACTGCAATTGTTAATTTCACAGTAAACAATGCATTTTTAATGCATTTTTTTGCTGTGAAAATGACAATGGTTCCAAAAATGTGTCAAAATTGGCCGAAGTGTCCGCAATAATGTCGCAGTCATGAAAAAAAAAATTGCTGATCGCCGCCATTAGTAGTAAAAAATGTTTTTTATTAAAAATGCAAAAAAACTATCCCCTATTTTGTAAATGCTATAAATTTTGCACAAACCAATCAATAAACTCTTATTGTGACTTTTTTTTTTACCAAAAATATGTAGAAGAATACGTATCGGCCTAAACTGTGGAAAAAATATTTTTTATATGTATTTTTGGGGATATTTATTATAGCAAAAACTAAAAAACATTGAATTTTTTTCAAAATTGTCGCTCTATTTTTATTCATAGCGCAAAAAATAAAAACCGCAGAGGTGATCAAATACCATCAAAAGAAAGCTCTATTTGTGGGAAAAAAAGGACACCAATTTTGTTTGGGAGCCGTGTCGCACAACCGCGCAATTGTCAGTTCAAGTGACGCAGTGCCGAATCGCAAAAACTGCCCAGGTCCTTTAGCTGCCTAAAGGTATGGGTCTCAAATGGTTAACAATCACTTTAAGGGTGCCGGGGCTGCTCCAAGGGGAGACGGTGGGGGGGGGGGGGTTTGGGCTTCAGGGGTAAGTATATGAAATGTGGTTGGCCGTCTGCACCAGGAAGCTCATCCATTTAAATCGCTGAGTCTGAAGATCGTCGCTCTCCTGCAGGTGGAAGTTTACAGACAGCAAGATGTCTTTCAAAAAGTTCAGAAATTTGAGATGCTTGTTCCTGTCACTACAATTGTCCGAGATGATGTAATTTTCTATAGGACAGACCTTCTCTATCCCCATCTGGGCAAATTTGGTTCCGAGTCCGAAATCCTTCCTACCCTTGGTCAGAACAACGAAGGGCTGAATCCCTGGAGAGATACACATCATCAGCATCAGTTATTCTTATACTTCTATATTGATAAAAGCACATTGGTGATAAATAATTAGGACTACAGGTGAGTCAAACTGCCCAGGGTTCAATTTGAGCAGGGTTATGGTGAACTTCAAACAAGTTCAGTTGCCAAATCCCAAACTCCACTGAAATCAATGGGGGCAGAATAATACTAAGCAGGGGGGCACCATTGCAAAAACAAATTAAAAAAATATTTCATTTGGCCAGAAGAGGTGATTTTTTTTTTTAATTCTTAAAGTGAGAAATTAAATATTCCCAATTCCTTTAAATTACAAGCCTGAGGTGTCTCCTAGGCCTTCAGTTGAAGAGGATCATCACTGTGGTGCCATCAGGAGGGTACAGGCAGTACATCTGTAAGGGGCCTGGCGGTCCCCAGGGGCCCGGATGGCATCCCCCTTTTTTTTTTCGGCCGCACCCAAAGCCCCCCCCCCATCGTCTAAGGGGCCCAATGGTCCCCAGGGCCCCAGATGGCATCCCCCTTTTTTTAATTTTCTTATTTATTTATTTTGTTCTTTAGCACCCAAAGCCCCCCTCTGACCTCTAAGGGGCCCGGATGGCATCCCCCTTTTTTTTATTTACATTTTTTCATCAGCACCCAAAGCCCCCCGACCTCTAAGGACCCTAGATGGCATCCCCCTTTCTTTCTTTTTTTTCGTCAGCACCCAAAGCCCCACCCCCCGACCTCTAAGGGGTCTGGTGGTCCCCAGACCATGGATGGCATCCCCCTTTTTTTTTTTAGTCGGCACCCAAAGCCCCCCGACCTAAATTCTGTGGACTCTGCCCCCCCAGCTTCTCAATTCGTTGGCAGCCCTCCATTCTCAATTCCTGCCTCCCCGCTTCTCAACTCGCGACACTCCACCCCCACTTCTCAACTTGCGACATTCCCCCTCGCTCCTCAATTTGTGGCGGCAGCACCTCTCCCCCCCTCGGCTCTCTGCTCCTGGGGGCCAATGCCTGAAGCTGTGTAAGATGCCCCAAGGGGGTCCGTGTGCTGTTTATTTTTCTTTGTCAATGTCACTTTAGCTGTAGTACATTCTGCCCCCAAAAAATGTATACCAGACCTTTTGCGTTTGGTATGTATTTTAAAGCGGAGTTCCGCTAATTTGATTTTATTTTAAAGTCAGCAGATACAAATACTGCAGCTGCTGACTTTTAAAATAAGGGGGCTTACCTGTCCGGCGCGCCCACAATGTCAGCTCCTGAAGCCGATTTATCCCTCGGCTCTTGGGTGCTGCCGCCTCCATCCTGCGGCTCCACTTCCTGGTTCCCTACTGCACATGTGCGACTCGCGCTGCACAACCCCACAGGTCCCTCCTGTCTTCTGGGCATCTGTGTGTCTCCTAGAAGAAAGCAGGGAGGGGGGCGGAGAAGGAGCTGGCCCGTGGGTGGCTCGGGTATCTATGTCCGGATGTGGGAGAAAAATACCTGGATTACACAGGTATCTGCTCCCCCCTCCACCCTGAAAGGTGACGAATGTTTCAAAAAGCGGACTTTCCATTTTTGGGTCGAACTTCGCTTTAAGGGGGAACTTCAAGGATAAAAAACATAAAAGAATATGCAAGGTCCCCCAAAAAGACTTTTACTAGACCCTTAATCAGAGCATGCACCCTGCATGGTCAGGAAAGGGGATAGATGAGTTTGTGCTCCACCCTCCCCTTCCCAAACCACACCAGACCACATGCCCCCAACATCGGGGGAGTCACCCCCGTCAAGAACCTTGTCCCCATGTTGACAAGGGCAACAGTGCCTTCCCCACAACCCTTGCCTGGGGTTGTGGGAGTCTGCGGGTGGGGGCTTATTAGACAATGCAAATGTCCAAGCCAATAATGTGTACTTTAATTAGTATGAAGGGCTAATAGTGTACTCTTATAAGCTGAAAGAGAGACACGGCCTGAGTAGAAAGGACTGCCCCTTGCTGGCATGCCACAGAGAAGAACTTTTGTGTTTTCCGTGTTGAAGCAGCAGAGAGACCACTGCTTCCACGCTGAGAGCAAAGGCATTCTGGCAGGGGATAGGATTTTCTGCTTGAGGCTGTGGCTGCTTTCTGCTGAAAACAAAATAGACTCCAATATATTGCTTTAGCTGACTTATTCGATTTTTTAAATCACAATTACCATTACAGCAAATTTAGTGCGCACTCACCAGTAAGTTCATGAGCCTTTTTTAAGAACATTCTGATAGAGATGGATTCAGCATCACTAAGGTTATGTTCGGAGCTGCAAAGGAAAAGCAAAATTCTAAGGTTTTCTAGATTACTTCCAGAGCTCAAAAATGTAAATATTAATATATATATTCATTTCTAAATAATAAATAAGTGTACAGGATGGTGGGGATGTGTCCTGGACAGCAAGTATATTTCTGCACTGTTTGGGTTTTGACCCTAAGGCAGTGGTGTATTTAGGATTTGTGCTGCCCTAGGCCTGACTAAACTCGTGCACCCTCTAATTTAAATATGACCCACCCCTTCCTGTCAAGGCCACACCCCTTTCTGTTTATGACCCTTTCTGAAATTTTCGAGTGGGGACACTAGTTCTAAGGGCAGGGGGCAATGGATTCCCTTAATTTGCATAGATTTCCTCTCACTTCCTGTTTGGCTATGGGGCAGGAAGTGAAAGGGTAATCTCTGCAATGGGACAGGGATGTGTAAAAAATAAATTTAATAAAAGTCAAAATTAGAAGCAGCCCCCACTCATCCAGTTGCGGAATGCCGGCCGGCCGACCGCCCGCATAGAGGAAGCAATGCGTCCACTTTATGGGTGTGCTAGACTAATTTGCCTCTCAGCCCAGTCTGTCCCATAAGACTGGTGCTACACTAACAGTGTAGTGCAAGCCGGCTGCCTTTCCATGCTGCCTCCCTGCAAAGTGCTGCCCTAAGCCTGGGCCTTGTTGGCCTAGGCCAGGATACAGTGTTGCCCTTGTATGCAGTTTGAGTATTCTCACCCATTACATGACCCACTGTGCCATTACATGCCCCACTGTGCCATTAGATCACTTGCCCCTACTGTGCCATCACTTGCCCCCACTGTGCCATCACTTGCTTCCACTGTGCCGGCCAAGACGATCTTCCTACCTTATTTCTGGCTTCCAGGCTGCGGGCATCCATAAATCAAAAGCCGCGCCTCCTCCTCAGATTGTTCCATGATAGGCGGAACACACATTTTCCCACCAGGGCCTCTGTTCTGTGTTCCGCCTATTATGGATGTCGTCTCGGCCGAGGATGAGAAGGCATCCGTGATAGGCGGAACACAGAACAGAGGCCCTGCTGGGAAAATTTGTGTTCCTCCTATCATGGAACAATCTGAGGAGGAGGCGCGGCTTTTGATTTATGGATGCCCGGAGTCAGACCTGGCGTATAAGACGACGCCCGACTTTGGATGCATTTTTTTGCATCCAAAAGGTCGTCTTATACGCCGGAAAATACGGTAATTTGACAGAGTTGCCTCTAAATTCGCAATTTTGGCGTTGCCAAATCTTGCAAAAGATTTGGCTAACCCCTGGTAAATCAAAACCGGGCAGATTTGCTAAACACTAGTTCTAATATAACAAAGAATTTGAAACATCGATAGTTACATTAAAATATCATTTACATTCCACTGACCAGACTCACGAGTTATAAAGTTACCTGCACACAAAGACGGGGACTATCAAGTCAGGAGTTTTGTTTTCCTTCATTTTCTCTATTAGACCATCATTTCGTTCTTGAAAGCTTTTATTCCACTCCACCGTCTCATTAAAAGGTGCAAAATTACCTTTTAAAAATATAAATATCATTATAAAAAAATATATATTATTGCAATGTTCCATCATTTCTTCCCAACAGACACAGTTTTCACTGTAAACTACTGCTGGACGTTAATAGACGTCCAGTCAGGATAACACAACTACTTCCCGGACGTCAATATACTATTGACCGGGCGGGAAGTGGTTAAAGTAACGCAGTGCCGTATTGCAAAAAATGGTCATAAACCTTCCGAAGCTGAACTGGTTAAAATGCATATTAAAAACAACTCAACTGATTTGAAGAGCGTAGAATACTTTCAAAATAAATCATACTTTTGCTCTCCCCTTTTGCAAAAAAAACTAATTAAACATCAGGTCATAATAATAAAAAAGGACAAGTAAAATGGTGCTACAAAAAGATTTACAAAAAAGAGATAATACACAAAATTAATAAATAGCAGCAACAGCAAATACATTACAATGTAACAAAAAATAAGAGTCTAATGCACAGGTGTCAAACACAAGGCCCGCGGGCCAAATCCGGCCCTCCAGGCCATTTCATGTGGCCCTCGCACCTCTCCTGTAGCTGCCGGAGAGCTCCACTGTACTTTCTGCTTTCAAGCAATGCATCCGGCTTCTTCCCAGCAGCAGTATAAGGTAAGGGGGTGCACTGTGATGTAATGGAGTGTGGGGACTCAACTTCTGATGGTGGGGTGGATCTTACCATCTAATGTAAGGGAAGTGGATGCGCTGGACACCTAATCTTACAGATACAACCGGCCCTTTTGAGGGCAATCAAAATGCTGATGCGGCCCACAATAAAATTGAGTTTGACACCCTTGGTCTAATGCAGGGGTCTCCAAACTTTTCAAACAAAGTGCCAGTTTATTGTTCGTCAGCCTTTAGGAGGGCCGGATTGTGGCCAGCAGGATAGAAAATGCCCTGGGGCCCAGCATTGGTGAGAATAAATATGGTTTCATAGTTTGTGATCAGTAGGATAAGAAGTGGTGCCCCCATTAGTAGGAGTAATTGCATCCCATCATTGGTATCAGTGGAAGGAAAAGTGCCCCCTTGTTGGAGTCAGTGGGAAGCATAGTGCCTCATATCAGTGGGAGGAATAAAGCCCTGAGGGCGGGATAAAAGCTCGCAAAGGGGCACATCTGGCCCTCGGCCCACAGTTTGGAGACCCCTGGTCTAATGCAATGTAAAATATAGAATTATAATCACTACGCTTTAGGAGCGTTTTTTTTTTTTTTGTATGAGTATCTATTTTGTATGAGTATATTGGCCCGGATTCACATACATTGGCACATATTTATGCCGCCATAGCATATCTTCTTTACGCTACGCCGGTGCTGCTCAGAGAGGCAAGCATGGAATTCACGAAGCCATACTCCCAACGTTGCACCAGCGGGGCGTATATTTCGTCGGCGTAAGCCGGCGTAGGTGGAAGTGGGCGTGAGCCATGCTAATGAGGCGTTCTGAAATTCCAATGTTTGTTTAGAATTAGAAATCAACTTACATAATTGTGCAAAGATTTCCCAAGCCTCTGCATCCCCCAAATGTGCAAAGCCACGATTGTCCACGATAGAGATTGTGTCGGTGAGCTCATATGCTCTCCTCTCCATGGTCTTCCCACCAACGGAGATTCCTTCTCCTGCCCAGTCCTGGAATTTGCCATTGGTCAATGTGTAGACACAGGAATTCACAAAGGAGGACTTTCCGTGGCCAATGTAACCGAAGAGCTGGATAAGAAGGCGGTCAAATCGGCCAGAGGGTAACTGGTAATCCTGAAAAAAATCTGACAGCTGGTCGCAATCCCGGGAATCTCCTTTTTTTAGTTGTTTGCGCTTTTTAGCTGTAAAGAAAATTTCCCTTTTACAAGAGCAGCTGAAATGTAATATATGTGTTTGCCATAAGATAATGTACTTCTAAGATTGCAGAGCACGGTAGGAGGACTTACCTTGGACAGTCTTTGGTATCGTGTTTCCTATGCCCTCTAAATAGTCAGAAATCTCCTTGAGAAATTCTTGGGCCTGTAAAAATAAAATGTGTTTGAAATCATCAAGACGTATTTTATTTCTTTACTTTTGTTTTCGTATAGGCTGCAGCAAAATTACAAATTTAAATTCAGCTTAAAGGAGAAGTCAGGGCCGATCCTAGGCAGGGTGCATGGGGGCGCCGAAGCTCCAAAGTGCTCCCCTCCCTCCTCCTTGTCTGTGTCCAGAGGCGGAGCGCATGTAGCGGGTGCTGCGGTTCCGCTTGCTCTCTCCGCTGGCAACTGAAAAGAGCTCATTCACGCCCATTGTTGTATTGTGTCTGTCCGCCCTGGATATTATGGGATGTATGTCTCTGTGGAAAAGGGGGGGGTTACTCCAACAGCTCTCCCTGCTGATAAGACTGTTGACTGATGAGAAGTTTAAATACACCTGACCTGTGTGTCTATTGTTATTGGACAGTTTACCCCACCCTGAATCCAAGGGTGGGGTCGGGGAGTGTCTCTGAGTTGTATATCTGTTGAAACATGTGCTTGAATAAAGAAAGTCTGCTGGTTTTCACCCTACACTAGCAAAAAAAAAATCTTTTCACATGAAGGAGAGGAGTGCCAAATAGGCGCGGTTGTAAGGTGGATATATACAGTACAGTGCCAGCAAGGACTTACACGTGCTTGGAACCAGTGTACATCTGAAGATGAGTAATGTTAGTATAAACCAATGTAACAGTGGATATCAAAATATACCAGATCTGCAGAGCAAAAAATTTGCAAGACCATTGAAGTTTACCTTGACGCCTTTGTCGGGTTGTTCATTATACACTTTTATTGTATGGTCCTTGTCCTTTACAAATGCATCATATCCTCCAGAGACGTGGTATTTGTTTTCCTTGAGGGCCTGGTCTATATCACACTTGAGTTTCTTAAATAGATCTTCACACTTTTTCCGAGAGGAGTCCTCACAAATCTTCCAGAGCTCTGCTCTCTTTTCCTTTAGGTCGTTCTACCAAAACAATTGCCAACACAAAATGAAGAAATGTATTACATTTTTAGGACACATTACAACCTTCTCATGCATTACCTCTAACTGATGGAGATATTCATCCTGACTCTTCTCATGTGTGACATAGCTCTTTTCAAAGTCACGGAGAGCTTCTTCCAGTGAGCTCTCATGCAGCCTTTGGAACTCCTCTTCAGTGTTGAATTGTTGGGCTTTCATTTTGTTTTCATATGAGTCTGAAGACCTCCGTATTGAGCTTTGATGCTCCTCCAGGGTCATGTTTGACATGGAACGCTCCAGGTGGGCAATATCACATTTAGTGACAGAATCAACATAGGACTTCAGAAGCTGTGCACAATCTGAAAAACATTGAATACGTCTGTGTGTGTGACAGTGGAACCTTGGATTACGAGTATAATCCGTTCCAGGAGAATGCTCGTAATCCAAACTACTCGCATATCAAAGCGAGTTTCCCCATAGAAGTCAATGGAAGAGACAATAATTTGT
Source organism: Rana kukunoris (assembly GCA_029574335.1). NCBI lineage: Eukaryota > Metazoa > Chordata > Amphibia > Anura > Ranidae > Rana > Rana kukunoris. The sequence continues at coordinate 6,649,818 of CM056054.1, forward strand.
TCCGCATTGAGTTCAATGGCATGCAATACCACATGTGGCCAGAGGAGGGGGTGCCAGAGAGCCTCTGAAACACCCGGAAAGGCTCACGGACAGCTCAGCCGAACTCCGAAAACCTCGGAAAGTCTCGGGAACAGATGTTTTCTGAGCACTTTCGAATGGCTCCGACCGGCTCAGTTCGGCTCCGCTTTGTTCTCCTCGGCTCCAGCGCCCCCCCACCTCAGGCCAAATGCAGTACTGCACACCGCTTTGGCTTGAATCCTGCTCGTAATGCGAAATGACACCCGCAAACCAAGTCAGAATTTAAAAAAAATACATCGCTCGTATTGCAAAATGCTCGTTAACCGTGTTACTCACAATCCAAGGTTTCACCGTAATTGCTTGTGCAATGCTATGTATACACTTAGTGATAATAACATAAATCAAATGATGTGAATAAATGTATTTTAGTGAACAGCTGCTACCATTCACTTATTTATCTCACACTTCAAAAAGATATATGTCATAAAATAATGGTGCACTTATTCTTAATCTACTACAAATAAAATAAAATACTAAAAGTATATGTTGCAAAAAACACCACAATTAATGTCCAATGTAAAAAAAAATATATAATTATTAAAGTTCATCCAAAGAAATGTATATAAAAACAAATGATCAGTCCACCCAAAAGTAATTGATGCTCCAACACATGCTCCAAGTGATGTGACTGGAAACAATATATATAACAGGGCTCAAAATTTCAAGTCCTGATCTACTAGCTAGGCCTTAAGGGTTAGGCCTCGTACACACAAGCGGATATGTCCGCTGAAAACGGTCCGATGGACCATTTCAGCAGACATCTCCGATCGTGTGTATGGGCTAGCGGACAGATTTGTCCACCCGACAGATTTCAAAGCATGCTTTGAAATCTATCGGGTGGGAATGTGTCCACCCGACATGTCTGCTGGTTAGTACACTTACCAGCAGACATGTCGTCCCGCACCGCCGCCGATTGGATTCGGCGCATGCGCGGAAGTGTTTTACTTCCTGGTGCGGTGACGTGGCGGCGTCAACGTCACCGCCACGTCACCGCCACGTCACCGCGCCGTCCGCCGGCGGGGAATTTGATCCGATGGTGTGTACACGCCATCGGACCAAACTCCAGATCGGACATATCCGATGGAAACGGTCCGCAGACCATTTTCATCGGATATGTCCGATCGTGTGTACAAGGCCTTAGTCGTGCCCACCATTGCGGCCTCTGCTCCCTGTGCCCACCATTGTAGCCTCTGCTCACTGTGCCCACGTTTGCAGCATTTACTCACTGTACCCACCATTGCAGTCTTTACTCACTGTGCCCACCATTGCAACCTTTACTCACTGTGCCCATCATTGCAACCTTTACTCCCTGTGCCCATCATTGTAGCCTCTGCTCACCTGTGGAGAGGATCACCCCAGGGGAAGAGGAGCTGGGAGTGGAGGGGGGGTGCGGGTACCGCCGGCATGCATGGATGGATCGGGAGCCGTTCTCCCATCGATCACCCCGGGGAAGAGAAAAGCTGCGGGATTACAGAGCCGATAGCCCACTGTTATAGCAGAGTTTACATTGCAATTGCCACTGCTCCGCTCATGATTACACACAGCCCCCGCCTCCTGACCCCGTGCCTGTATCAGATTGACAGAATGCCAGTCCAATGCTGGGACGTGTTCTGTCTATATGATACAGGCGCGGGGTCAGGAGGCGGTGCTGTATGTAACTACGAGTGGAGCGGAGGCAATTGCAATGTAAAGTTAGCTGTAACAGCGGGCTATCAGCTCTGTAATCCCGCAGCTTTTCTCTTCCCCGGGGTGATCGATGGGAGAACGGCTCCCAATCAATCCCCCCATGCCGGCGGTACCCGTGCTCACCCCCCACTCCCAAGAAACACATTTTCACTCGCAAAATGCGAGTAGGCGAGTGGAAAATTTGAGCCATTCACCCCAAGTGAATTGGGCGCTCACCTCAGGGTTTGACCTGAATGGTGAAATGTAGCCTTTTGTTAGATCTCGCTAACGATAAGCAATAACCATAGATAATTGTCAGATGAAACATCCACATCTCCCGCAATCTCCTGTCTGGTCACCTTCACGTCTCTCCGTTACTCAAAGTGTATGAAAAATGAATCTCATTGTGCAATATTGCCTTAAAATGTTTTCCTTTTTTATTATTAAAAGTACTGAGCACTCACATTGTGAATTCTTTGCATATCTCATAAAAAAACACGGGTGACGGCTATTTTCCTCCTCACCGCCTCTCCTACTAGCCGAACAATCCAAGACTGATGTCACTAACTCCACCCGATGCGTTCCGTCACCTGTCACGTGTCCCGCTAACCCTTTAAAGAAGTCACGTGACAGGGGATGCAACATGTCAGGTGGAGTTAGTTTCATCAGTCTGCAATTGTTCAGCTAATAGGAGAGACAGTGAGGAGGAAAATAGCCGTCACTCGTGTTTTTTATCTATGCGATATGCAAAGAATTCACAATGTGAGTGTTCAGTACTTTTAATAATTAATGAGGAAACATTTTTAAGGCAATATTGCACAATGAGATTATTTTATATATACTTTCATGGCTTTTTTCAGCTGGAACGCGGTGGAGCGCAGTTCTGGCACCTCCAGAACTGAATGTATGTAATGTATGGGTTCTGGGGTGTGCTGGAGGGTCTATTGATGATGGCTGCTGGGGAATCTATTGTTGCTAAAGAGTATCTATTTTTGCGAAGGAAGAGGGCCTATTGTTGCTGGGAGTTCTTTGGTTGCTAGGATGGGTCTTATGTTGCTGGGGGGGTCAGTCGTACTGTTGAGGGAGGGGTCTTTGTTACTGGCTGCTGGAGGATCTATTGATGTTGGCTACTGGGGAATCTATTGTTGCTAGAGGAGATCTGATTTTGCAGGGGGGGGAGGGGGGGGGTCTATAGTGGCTGAGGATATCTACTGTTGCTAGTGGAGGATCTATTTTTGCTAGGGATGGGTTTTATGCTGCAGGGGGGTCAATCATTGCTGGGAGGGATCTACTATTAAGGGAGGGGTCTAATATTGCTGGCTGCTGGAGGGTCTATTAGGCTGCATTCACACCTGAGCGTTTTGTCGCCTGAGGCGCGACGCTCAAAGACACTAGAGGGGAAAAATAACATTATTCTCTATGGAGATGGTTCACATCTCCACTGCAAAACGCGTGACGCCGAACGCCTGAAGCTCAAACAAGTCCCGAACCCTTTTTTGTCGCGCGAATTGGGCGGCTTGGGAGTTTTACGATGATGCCAATGAACTGTACAAAATCGTGGGGAAAAACGCTGCAATTTGTTGCAGCAAATCTCGGGAAAAAACGCTGCAAATCGCCTACGCTTAGGTGTGAATGCAGCCTTAATGCTGGCTGTTGAGTCCATTGTTGCTGTAGTGGATCTATTGTCGCTGGGGTGTCCATTGTTGCTTGATCTATTTTATGCCTTTCTTGTTATCATTAACACATTTGATACAATATACTTAACACCACAAAATGATACTTGGTTCTGTATTCTCTAAAAGGGGCAGTACTGGGAGGTAGGTAGGGGGTGGAGCCAATGGATGTTACTCAGAGGTTGATAGGGGCGGAGTCAAGGGGCAACCCAGACAGGAGGAGTTTTTGCACCTATTCTCTGAGAAAAAAATCCCTGTATACTTTGAGTAACGGGGAGACGTGAAGGTGACCGGAGAGGAGACTGTGGGAGATCTGGATGTTTGATCTGATGATTTGCCTTGTGCCATTTCTTGTTGCTGTCTCACTTTACTCTATGCGATTACAAATGTCCTTAACAGGTGCAAGCTCCAGTACTCGGACCCCAACTTTCATTAAGAAACCATTGCCAAGTGGTATAGGGAGGGATCTCTGATAACTGCCCCTGTATTCTTACCATTGATGTCCTTCTTCAGCCCTGCCCTGATACCTGAAATCTGATTCTTTATTGCATAGGTATTGTGCATAATTTGGTCATTTGGTCACCATTGGTCATTCTTTATTGCTGTAGTATTTATACTATTTACCCAGCTGGGCATTGTTTGACCGACATAAACTAACCCACTTTCAGCTTCAAGGTGTGTTGGAGAGTGTGGTAACCAGGGCTTTTTTTTTAGCGGGAACACGGGGGAACTCAGTTCCGGCACCTCTCCCACTGAATGTATGTAATGGCAAGTGGGGCTTGGGTGTGTTGCAGGGTCTGATGATGCTAGCTGTTGGGGGATCTATGATAGGAGGTACACCTACTGCTGGAGGTGATCTATTTTTTGCAGGTGTATTTATTGTTGCTGGAAAAGTCTGTTGTTGCTGGTGGGGAATCTATTGTTGCTTGGGGTGGGTCTTATGTTGCTGGGGGTCCATTATTGCTGGGGGAGATCTATTGTTGCTGGCGGGGGGTCTATTGTTGCTGGCTGCAGGGGATCTATTTTGCTTATCTTGTTATCATTAACAAATTCCATACAAACTGCTTAGCACCACAAATCATATTTGGTTCTGTATTCCCTTAAAAATGGTAGTACTGGGAGGTGGGTAGGTGGTGGAACCAAGGGACGGTGTGCAAAGGTGGGTAGGGGCAAAGACAAGGGGTGACTTAGAGTGGGGGGTTCCTGTACCTATTTTCTGAGAAAAAAGCCCTGGTGGCAACTCCTAGTAGGTCTGTCAACAACAAGAGCATAAAAACCCAAACATCCAGCGGCTCCTTCGAAGGTGGCACTACATGTATAATGGCCCTGTAGAGCCCTGCTGAAATTAGGTTGCTTGTCAACTCACCAGATCCAGTCATAATTCTGTCCTCTCTTAATCTTTTTGCTGATGCTTCTTGAAGAATGAACTGGCAGAAATCCTCAGCCTCCCTGACAAACTCGGGCACTAGCTCTGATTCCGGAACGGTGGACATGCTTCTCAACACCTCTTTGTCCCCGGATGGAAATCCAAAGTAAAAACACTTTCTCTTTGGAAAATGAACTCTGATAGTCCGACGTATATGATTTTGCTTTTGTCCCCTGGGTGTTTTCGCAGCTAAAAAAAAAAAGTACATCTTAAAATTAATAAACTTTAATACACTAAAACTGGAAGCATAGGACAAATCCACAATTAAGAAGTTAGACCCATGCAGGTCATACATGGAGCAAATTTTTCACCACAGGTGAGAGAGACAGTTTTGACAAGCGGATCCCTCCCATCGAGCAATTGTGTTCTCTATGCGGGGGGAGGGGGGGTGCCGAGGGGTCGCCCCGAGAGAAGACAGTCATTATTGCTCGCAGTTATACCAGCCACTAGTGATAATTGCATATGAAATCCGGCAGGCTAGTTGTATCAAGATGCATTGATCGATCAACTTGTAACATTTAGCCTACCCATACACTCATCGATTCCAACTGTCTATGGCAGTGGTTCTCAACCCTCTAGTGCCATGACCCCTTGATAAAATTTCCCAAGTTGTGGGGACCCCTAACAGTAAAATTATTTGCGTGGCAAGACAAGTAATTTGCGCCCCTAACCCACAGACATATAGCGCTGCCTGAGTCCCTTCCACTCATACAGTGTTAAAACCCCTTCTGGTACATTTTAGGATGTGCCACTCTTTCTCTTTGTTCTCATTTCTTTCCCTTTCATCTCTCTCTATCCTAATTTATTTTCTTTTTTTTCCCATCCCTCTCTCTAGCCGTCTTTCTTGTTTCTCTTATTCTTTCTCTCCCTTTTTCTTGGTTCCTTCCCCTTTTCCTCTCTCTTCCATGTATTCTCTATTTTTATTCCTTCACTTTCTCCTTGGTGGGAGGCCACAGGAACATACCAGCTGGCAGAGGTGTATTTAGGCCTGACTAAACTCATGCACCCACTAAATTAAATATGACCCGCCCCTTCCTGTCAAGGCCACACCCCATTCTGTTTAAGACCCACCCTGAAATGTTCTAGTTCTGTAAGCCTGAGGCAATGGATTCCCTTAATTTGCATATACTTCCTCTCACTTCCTGTTTGGCTATGGGGCAGGAAGTGAAGGGAAATCTCTGCAAAGGGATAGGAATGGTAAAAAAATAAACTGACAGGGGCTGACAACCCTCTCTTACTCTATCCAAAATGAAAAAAAGTGTTGCCTATAGTTCTACCTTAAGCACAAATTTCTGATAATTTTACAGAGAGACATAAGAAGTAATAACCATGCCAATGATACAGCAGAAAACATAGAGCAGCACAGTGAGGAAGGTTTGTAGTCCAGGATGATAAGACAATCAAAATTAGAAGCAATCCCACCCCCCCACCCCCCCCCCCCACACAATTTGGCTCTTAGCCTAATCAGCCCCATTAAACTGGTGCTACACTATGGCCTCGTACACACGATCAAATCTGTCTGCTGGAAATGGTCTGCCAGACCGTCCCAGCAGACAGATTCGATCGTGTGTACGGGCAAACAGACGGATTTGGCCAGCCGACAGATTTGAAAGCATGCTTTCAAATCTGTCGGCTGGGAACCCGTCCGCCCGACATGTCTGCTGGTTAGGATGCTAACCAGCAGACATATCTTCTCGCACATGCGTCGAATGGTTTCGACACATGCGCAGAAGAGTTTTACTTCCTGGTGCGGTGACGTGGCAGCGTCAACGTCACCGCCACGTCAGCGCGCTGTCTGCCGGCGGGGATTTTGGTTTGATCGTGTGTACACGTTCAAACCAATACGTCCCCAGCAGACAGATCTCTTCAAATCGGTCTGTCCGACCGATTTGAACAGATAGATATACCTGTCTGTACGGGGCCTAACAGGCTAAGCTGGCGGGAACTCTTTCTGTGCTGCCCCCCCTGCAAAGTGCTGCCCTAGGCCTGGGCCTTGTTGGCCTAGGCCAGGATACAGCATTGCCAGCTGGGTGGCCACAGGCTCCAAGGGCAGCCCTGCTGGGGGACCGCAAGAGGCTGGGAGAGTGTTGGGAGAGCGTTGTGGGCTTCAGGAACAGCCTAGGGATTCGTGACCCCTGGCAAATCATCATTTGACCCCCAGGTTGAGAACCACTGGTCTATAACCTTATTAAACAAAGTATCATTATGTATATTTTTTTTAATCTATAAACTCATTAAAACAACCCTATCCTCTATCCAACCAACCATGGGTTCCCTTTAATTGGGTCTGGGTGACTGGCTGTCATGGTGGTCACATGATCAGGAGCCAATTTTGCCAACTTCCTATCATTATTAGATGCCAGGAGCACAATCTAAATACAGAAACTTAAGCCATCCAAGGATGCATATGTGTGACATGTGGGTGTTAAAACCCACCCTCTTTGTTACTGTACATATGTGTAATAGGTTACCAATAATATCAGTACTGGGAACCATAACCTCAGCATTAGACTGTCCCTGAAAATGAGGAGAACTAACTTTATTCCAGTGACTAAGCTATCTGTAATGGCTATGACAACTAAAAGACCTAACGTTATTTTTAGGTATACACATAATAGGTAAAAAAATGTATTGAACAAAGAAGCCAAAGAATTGAACCACAGGTCAGATTAGTACGTACGGACTTTCTCCAGACACTTTTCCAAATATTCATCAGCGGTGACTGAGTGTCCATCCGATTCTGACTTGAGAGTAAAATCCCGTATGACCCAGACAAAGAGAGGCGCCATATTGTCTTTATTTTCCTGACTCTGAGCTTTCATCTTCTGAACTGAGGCTTTGTATACAATCTCGATATATACATTTATTGTAGAGCTGTGATCATATTTTATTAAGGAAATAAAACCTTCAGTGATCAGGGTGTGTGCCTGAAAGTCTGTGTACAGCCAAAACTTTATTTTTATTTTTAGAGAGAATAAGAAAGGGATTTTTGAATTTCACCACAGGTGATCCGTTTTTTTTTTTTAACCATTTACCCATTCGAAAAAAAAACTGATGGGGCCCACACACGATCGGTTTGACCAACGAAAACGGTTCTTTGGTCCGTTTTCATCAGACGAACCGATCTTGTGTACAGGGCATAAGTCATTACCAGCACAGGTGTTCCAGTTAAAAAACTTCCCCACACTTCTTGTTCTGGTGACAATGTTAAAACTTCTCAGGCCGCGTACACACGGCAGAGAACCTCGACAGGCAGAACACATCGTTCCGCCCGTCGAGGTTCCCTGCCGGCCGTCGAAATCGGCGACCCGCCCGTCGGGAATGGCAACCAGCCATTCTTCCAGGCGGGCCGTCGAGCAAATAGAGAGCGTGCTCTCTATTTCTGCTCGACGGGCTTCCCGACTGGAAGCTCGCCGAGAGCGTACACACGGCCGAGGTCCTCGCTGGAATGCAGCTTCCAGCGAGAACCTCGGTCGTGTGTACACGGCCTCAGAGAGAAAGAGTAGGCAAATATCATCTGGAAGTTACAGGATATTTTTTTTTCTGAGACTGACAATATGGACATGTTTCCAGCACATCTTTTAATCTTTTTTAATATGCCGCTATTTCAGAAAGAGAGAGCAAGTAGATTTCATCTTTAAAGTGGAAGTAAACCCTTCAATTTGATAGTTACAAAAAACAGTTAACATTCACAGCATGCCGGAAATGCTAGCTGTCACATTTGCTTGTGCTCTCAACCAAACTGTCAAACCATCCAATGGCTGGTTTCATAACAGGTCACATGTACAGCATCATGGCAGTTGCAGATTAAACAGAGGTCAAGATGGCCACTTCCTTGGCTGAAAATGATAGGAGGGTTTACTTCCACTTTAAAAAAAAAAAAAAAAAGTATTTTTTCTGAGAATGAGAACAGAAAAATTGCACATTTATAGTCTGTACTTATTTTGCTTAAATGCAATTTCCAAAGTAATCTGGAAATTATAGTGAATTTTTCCTGAGACAGATTCTCTATACTTTACCTTATACTTTTGAATAGAGCGCAATTTCAGAGGAAGAGACCAGGCAAATTTCAGCTGGAAATTAAAAATCATTGGGCCCGATTCAGAAACGAATTACACCAGTGTATCTACAGATACACCGGCGTAATTTGTATTTCCCGCCAGCGTATCATTGTTTTCTATTTAGAAAACATGATACGCCGGTTTCAGGCTAAGATCTGACTGGCGTAAGTCACTTACACCGTCGGATCTTAAATGTATTCTTACGCCGGCCGCTAGGTGGCATTTACGTCGATTACTCATTTGCCTATGCAAATGAGAAAGATACGGCGATTCACGAGCGGACTTGCGACGGCGCGTCGTTTTTTACGTCGTTTGTGTAAGCGTTAGACGGCGGAAGGTTACACCTGCTATAGCAGGCACAGCCAATGTTAAGTATAGACGTCTGGACTGCGTCGATTTTGCTGTCGGCTACGTCGTTTGCGAAACTCGTTCGGGAATGGGGCTCGACGTTCACGTTGTTTACATTGATAGAAATCGACGTGATTTCGCGCATGCGCACTGGGAACGTCCAAAAAAAACGTGAATGACGTGGGATCATGATTCATTTACATGAATCACGCCCCCACTCCATTCATTTGAATTGCGCGGCCTTACGCCGTGCAGTTTACACTACGCCGCCGCATAGTATGGAGCAAGTGCTTTCTGAATAAGGCACTTGCCCATAATATTTGCAGCGGCGTAGTGTAAACACCATACGCTACGCCGCCGGACAGATACGCAAAAGGTATCTGAATCGGGCCCATTGTGTCTATTTTCAAAGTCAGGAAAAAAATACAGATTTGCTGCACATTTCTAATGTGATACAACTTCAAAGGAAGAGAGCAGGCAGATTTCATATAGAAATAAAATATTATAGGGCCAGATTCAGAAAGGACTTACGACGGCGTATCTCCAGATACGCCGTCGTAAGTCCGAATGTGTGCCGTCGTATCTAGGAGCCTGATTCAAAGAATCAGATACGCCAGAATTTAGGCAAGATCCGACCGATGTAAGTCTCTTACACTGTCGGATCTTAACTGCATATTTACGCTGGCTGCTAGGTGGCGCTTCCGTCGATTTACGCGTCGAATATGCAAATTAGGTAGATATGCCGATTCACAAATGTAGTTGCGCCTGTCGTGTTGATAATACGTCGTTTATGTAGGCGTTCGACCGGCGTAAAGTTACCCCTGCTATATGAAGCGCAGCCCATGTTAAGTATGGACGTCGGAACAGCGCCGAATTGTACGTCGTTTACGTCGTTCGCGTAAGTCGTTTGGGAATGGGGCTGGGCGTAAGTTACGCTCACGTCGATATCAATCAATATTTCCGACGTGATTTTGGAGCATGCGCACTGGGATACGTCCACGGCCGGCGCATGCGCAGTTCGTTCGGCGCGTCATTTACGTGGGGTCACTATTAGTTTATATACAACACGCCCACTTCCAGCCTACTTTGCTTACGCCTGCACATTTACACTACGCCGCCGTAACTTTGGGCGCAAGTTCTCTGTGAATACGGCATCTGCCTCTCAAAGTTATGGTGGCGTAGTATAAATATGATATACGCTACGCCGCCGCCACTCCACAAGCAATCACCTCAAGTGCTCACTCTATGCGAGTCTCACTCACCAAATGGTTATGCCTCACATATACTCGGCATAAATCCCTCAGAATGTGCCATTTCCTAGGAAGAGTCTTTCCATACACTGGTATGAATGATAATTTGCTGGTTCCTCAGATATTGAGCAAAAAAAAAGGGGACTCACATAGTGTATTACCATAAAAACATTTACATTTATTAAACACCCAATAACTACTCACATACTGTATATGTATGTAATTTACTTGCATTGGAGGCTGGTTTGAGCGCAGTGCATCTCTTTTGCCTGTGTGTATTACACGAGCCATATGCTAGTTTTCAGGATGATCTTATTAGAAGACAAGTCAGATAGAGCCAACCTAATTTTCTGGCTGGAGGATGTTCGGCATCATCTACTGCAGGGCTCAAAATTTCAAGTCTTGAGCTACTAGCCAGGCCTCAAGGATTTCTCGCCACCAGTTGCCCCACCCAACCTTTACCCTGCCCCACCCCTAATTCCGCCCCTAAACACGCCCTCATAAATGATCTCAGGAAATTACACTTAAATGTTTCATGCAGAATTATTAAAAAAAAAAAAATATTAACAACAGCTTTATCTGTGCCCGTCAATGACGCCTCATCTGTGTCCACCAATGCAGCCCACTTGTGTCCACCAATGCAGCCCGCCCGTGTCCACCAATGCAGCCCACCTGTGTCCACCAATGCAGCCCACCTGTGTCCACCAATGCAGCCCGCCTGTGTCCACCAATGCAGCCCACCTGTGTCCACCAATGCAGCCCACCTGTGTCCACCAATGCAGCCCACCTGTCTCCACCAATGCAGCCCACCCGTGTCCACCAATGCAGCCCGCCCGGGTCCACCAATGCAGCCCACCCGTGTCCACCAATGCAGCCCACCCCTGTCCACCAATGCAGCCAACCTGTGTCCACAAGTGCAGCCCTACTGTGTCCATATATGCAGCCCCTCGTTTCCACCATGAAGCCTGCCCTTGTCCACCATGCAGCCCGCCTGTGTCCACCATGCAGCTCGCCCATGTCCACTAATGCAGCCCGCCCGTGTCCACTAATGCAGCCTGCCCGTGTCCACCATGCAGCCTGCCTGTTTCCACCACGCAACCTATCAAAATCTCAGGACCAGGCGGTGGGGCTTTGTGTGACAGTGAGTGCAGAGAACACTCTACTATTGAAGTAAAAGCCACTAGTGATGTTCCTCACACTCTGATGATCCGGCAGCCTGCTCTCCTCTTTTCCTCTCCGCAAGCACTGGGAAAAAAGACTCACATACAACCCCGCTTGCCGACGGTGCTCCCCACCCCCACGCTCCCAGGCAGCCCTTCCTCGCCAGCCCTCAAAATCCACTCGCAAAATGCGAGCAGGCGAGTGGAATTTTTAAGAGCTGGTCTACTGTAATCCTTTCCTACCCAGCCTGACTGTCCTTGGCTTTTTTTTCAATCATTGAAGTTCAGTTCTTTCAATCATGGAGGCTCAGTATCATATGTGAACATTACCTAAGTAGGTCTGCATCCAAATAAATAAATAAATAAATAATACCTAAGGGTGCCCACTCCTCTAGACTGACACCCACCCATAAAGATACTTTTGATATTTTCTTAACTCCTCCCAAGACCCAGCTTACTGCTTGCACCAGGGCTGAAGGCTCTTGTGAAGAGTACTGAGGCAGGGTGCTGTGATAAGGAAAAACAAAGGAAAATAAAAGGAAAGGTTGCTTCAAGAGGAACAGCTTATCTTCTGACAAAAAGGATACTTTAGTTTCTCCAGGGCATCCTGATTGATAACCCCACTACTGTTGTAGATGACAGCACTACTCATGAGCATGGCCAATGACAGGATCATGCAATCATTTTCCTTGTCTCCCTAAAAGACAGATACTGAAGGGTCAATATTGAGAAGTTTATGCATTAATCTGTTTTAAATTATCTTCCGAGGCTTACCTTCCCAGGGTCTCCAAGGCCTTCTGTATCTAGAAGTACCAAGGTATGATCACATTTTATTGGGTGTGGCATGCACCACATCCAGATGCCTTTGGTATTTGCCTTAATTGTGGGATCCACAGAGAAACCACCTGGAATAAGTAGACACAATGCTCAAAATGTTTTACTTATGTATTTGCAGTGAAAGTAGAACAGTATAATATAGTCCATTGTCATTTTTATCTCCTCAGGCCTCGTACACACGACCGAGGAACTCGTCGGGCGAAAAACATCGTTTTCCTCGTCGCGTTCCCTGTTAGGCTTGTCGAGGAACTTGACAAGCTGTCTTTGCGTACACACAGTCGAGACAAAATCTCATCGTTCTCAAACACGGTGACTTTAACACATACGAAGGCAGGGGAAGTTCGATTCCATTGGCACAACCCTTGGGGCTGCTTTTGCTAATCTCATGTTACTGAAAAGTTTGGTGAGAGACATTTTCACTTTTCAGTCTGTTACAGAGTGACAAATGTGCTATTTCCATTACAAACCCTACTTTTACAGAAGGTGCGCGGGTTTCTTAGCATACACAAGCTCGAGTTTCTCGTCGAAAAGCAGCCCGACGAGGAACACGACGAGCCAATTTGACTCCCGTCGAGGAAAAAGAGAACTTGCTCTCTTTTTTGCTTGTGGAGTTCCTCGACAGTTTGAAAAACGTACACACAACCGGTTTCCTCGGCAAAAAAGCTCTGCCACCAAGTTTCTTGATGGATTCTGTTGAGGAAACCGGTCGTGTGTACGAGGCCTGAGAAGCACAACCTTCCATGGATGTAAGGGCAACTGGATCTCCACCACTAAAAGGCCAGTGTGGATACATGCTCGTGCACATTGCACACGTGCTAATATTCATAAGCAAAGGACCAATATAACTTTTGCAATGCCAGTTCATCACGCACAGATATGTGTGCGTGTGCACTTCTGTGCGTGGACGTGAACACGTGCGCGCACACGTGCACATACCAATTGGCACTTGGCGCTGAGTGGCCTATTTAAACTGCTCTGTCACTGTAAACAGTTGCTGGATGAGTGTATTCCTGACTTTCCAAGACCTGATCAGCTGCTCCTGTTTGTTCGTGTATGACCCGGCTCGCCTTTGGACTTCGCCTCCGCTTGTTCCCTAAAGGCCGAATTCACACTTGTGCAGTGCGAATTTCAGCTCTCTTATCTCTGCAAAGGGATAAGAGAACTGATCAGCAGATCAGCTCCGTTTTAGATGCGAATTTGGAGACCTGGGAGTGGGGAGGGGGAAGTGTATTGAGGTGAATGAAACAAATCCTGAAGAGAAATTAACACATCTGCGAATTAGATGCGTACCCATAGAAGATAATGGGCCTGAATTTGCAACTGAGCCGCACCGCAATGCCTAGAAAAGGCACAAGTGTTTTTTCGGCAATGCGCAGTGCAAATGCTTCGCACATATGTGAACCAGCCTCATTGAAAACAATGTATTTTATAATGTTATGCAAATTGGATGAGGTTTAAGCCACAACCAATTTGTATAGGTGTGAACCCGGCCTAACAGTTACCTTGTATCCTGATATTGGTTTGTTTACTGGATCTGATCTGCCTGCTGACTTGGTACCACATTGCCCGGCTGTTCCCGACCCTGGCCTGCCTTCTGGTCTTCTGACTTAGTGCTGCCTTCTGGTCTGCTGACTTAGTACTCTGCTGCTCGGCTGTCGCTGACTGCTGCTCTTCTCCTGGTTCTACTTCTGTCCCATGCTCTGGTGCCAAGCTGCTTCTACTTCCTGCAGCAAGGACTGTGACTACCAGCTCTACCCACCTACAGAGGGGTCATCACCAGCCAGCTGCTCGGCACTCGTGCCTCTCCTTGCCTTTACACGTTCTGTCCCCACCTTCAGGAGTGTAAGGGGGAGGAGCAAGGGAGGCCTCCATCACTAGTGTTGAGCGGAATACGCCATATTCGATTTCGCGATATTGCGCGAATATATAGAAGAATATTCGCGAATATTCGCTAATATCGAATATTCGTGATATTTTATCCAAAAAAAATTTGCGAAATTTCGCTAATGCGAAAATGATTGCGAAATTCTCATAAACGGAGATCATTTCCTGTATTACTAAACTAATATGCACTAAACACTAACTCTACACTAACTCTACTTAAAAGAAAGGAGAATAAGGGGGCAAAAGAAGGGCGGAGAAGATAATCGCGCAATATTCCTATTGCGCGATTATCTTCTCCGCCCTTCTTTTGCATCAGAGCCAATCAGAATAACTTGAATATTCGGCAAAAGGAATATTGCGCGATATTCCTTTTGCCGAATATTCAAGTTATTCTGATTGGCTCTGATGCAAAAGAAGGGCGCATCAGAGCCAATCAGAATAACTCGAATATTCGGCAAAAGGAATATTGCGCGATTATCTTCTCCGCCCTTCTTTTGCATCAGAGCCAATCAGAATAACTCGAATATTCGGCAAAAGGAATATCGCGCAATATTCCTTTTTCCTCTGATGCAAAAGAAGGGCGGAGAAGATAATCGCGCAATATTCCGTTTGCCGAATATTCGAGTTATTCTGATTGGCTCTGATGCAAAAGAAGGGCCGAGTAGCTGATGCGATTCTTTTATGTTGCCGAAAATTCGCAATCCGAATTTTCGGCAACATAAAAGAATCGCATCAGCTACTCGGCCCAGGGTCTCTCTCTAATCATACCAGCAATGATTTTAGACGTCGATGGAGATCACTAGGATGTGATCTGTTTTAAAAATAAATTTGAAAAAAAAAAATATTCGCCATAGCGAATATTCGCCGCAATATTCGAGTTATTCGCGAATACTCGAATATGCAATATTCGTAGCGAATATTCGCAATGCGAATATTCGTGAGCAACACTATCCATCACATTCCATTCTCCACCAGGTACGTGATAGTGGAACTCCAACACTAACATTTAACTGCAGAGTCATGTCATTAAAACCCAACAAAAAGAATGAAAGCCATTTTGTGAACTCCACCATTTCTTATGGAGAATATTCATTACTATTAGGTGCCTTTTAGATAATCTATTAGTTCAACATAATCATCAAACATTTGACTTTATGTGTTTTTTTGAAGTGTAAGTAAAAAATGTGGTTCTGTCAGTAAAGGTCTGCCATATTCATTCTTTAAAGGAGTTCAGTAAATTTGTGCTGGTTGCCATTCTCAGATATTATCTGACATGCTAAACTACCTTAAAAAACATTTTTTTTTTAATTATTTTTCACAAAAAAAAAGAGTTGAAGACTTTCATCAAGCAGATCTCTGTTTTTCTAACTGAGAACCAATCAATATAAGCTTATTGCAACTGAGAACCAATCAATATAAGCTTATTGCAACTGAGAACCAATCAATATAAGCTTATTGCAACTGAGAACCAATCAATATAAGCTTATTGCAACTGAGAACCAATCAATATAAGCTTATTGCAACTGAGAACCAATCAATATAAGCTTATTGCGATTTTTTTTTTTTTTTACTTAAATATGTAAAAGAATACTGTACGTATCGCCCTAAACTGAGGATTTTTTTTTTTTAACAAAAATAGGGATATTATTATAACAAAAAGTTAAAAATATTGGCGCAGATTCACAGAGAATTGGATTCTCGTAGAGTATCAGAAATACACTACGCCGCCGTTTTTTACCTGGCTCTACGTGGAATTCAGGTAGATTTTGTCCAGTAAACGACGGCGGCGTAGTGTATTTCTCCCGTCGCAATCCATCTAGACGAGTAGGGGGCGTGAAGGATTTCAAAATAGGCGCGTTCCCGCGGCGATCGAACTGCGCATGCTCCGTTCGCAAATTTCCAGCCGTGCATTGCGCGAAATCACGTTGTTACGTCATTCGTTGTTTGAGTAGCGTCGTTTATGGACATTTCTATTCCCGAACGAGTTACGCAAAAAAAAAAAAAAATTTAAATTCGACGCGGGAACGACGGCCATACTTAACATGGGCTACGCACCGTTAGACCAGCAAAAAGCTGGTCTAACAGTACGTAAAAAAAAAACAGACGTAAGCGATTGCGAAGACCGCTCGTATCTTCGTGGATCGCCTTAAAAAACCATTTGCATATCCCGACGCATGAAAACTACGCGAACTCCTCCCAGTGGTCGCAAAAATATCGCAGCGTAGATCCGAAGGCTTACGAAGACGTAAGCCTCTCGGATCGAAGCCCGAAGCCGCCGTATCATGGTTTGAGGATTCAAACTAGTGATACGGCGCGCAAAATTTGAAATTACTCCTGTCTAACACCAGTTACACAGGCGTAATTGCTCTGTGAATCTGGGCCATTGTTTTTTTTTTTTTTTCAAAAATGTTTGTCTTTATTTGTTTATAGCTCCATTTTTGGGGAAAAAATGTATAAAAAATATAATTTGGGTACAGTATTGTATGACCGTGCAATTGTCATTAAAAAAGCGTCAGCGCTGAAAGCTGAAAATTGGTCTGGGCAGGAAGGGGGTTTAAGTGCCCAGCAATGAAGTGGTTAATCGGTTACGCTTTAAATCCTAACTCCAGGTTCTAGTGAAGTTTAATTTTTTTATTTATTTTTGGACCAGATCAAACAAACATTGCTAAATTCTGTAGTTAGGCATTAATCCCAAATCCCACAGAAATAGAACATTTCCGAAGTAGTTTTTATCTTACCTCCTTGCCGGCCTGATAATTTGTTAAGTAGATATGATTTCCCAGTCCTGTAGGGCCCCAAAATGGAAACCACAACCAGTGGCTGCGTGATCTGTGCCAGGATTGTTTGGGCGCTCTCATTTACACCCAACCTATTATCAGCAGAATTCTCAATCAGACAGATGGGGTTGTCCATCCTTGGTGGGGGAGCCATGGTAAGCTAAAGAAACCAAAAAAAACAAAACAAAAATATTATGCTGACGCTTGAAAACTGTCTTGTTCTAAAAAATATGCTTTGCCTTATTATTAGGTGTAACGGTCACCACCGTTTACGACCTTCCATTGAAAAAACGACAAGCTTATCCGACACACTCCGACAATACTGCATACATGATCCATATCAATTCCCATAATCAAGACGAGACTACTGCTCTGTACTTGCTTCCAAAGATATGAACACTTTAATGTTTTCTTTACAACTTTTTATGCAGTTACAAGCATGTGACAGTAATCAAAAGGACAATGCCATCTCCACCCCCCTATTCACACTGGGGCTAATTATCTAGCAGACATTTCAAAATACAATTACACAATGCCTTGACCTCAATCCACCTAACTATGGCCAGTTACAAGGCAGACATGTCAGCACCGCTATCATCAATAGACTTAATCTTCACACCCATATAAGGAACCTCAATCACATTCTAAAAGGCATTTACACAATGAAAAGAGTCTTCCAGGAGCCAATGCAATTAACACCTTTTCAACAGAATATGTCTTTCACAGTGAATAGCCAACACCTCAAGACATTTCAATAGCCTTTTATACAGAGGGATGAGTCACTTGTTATGTAGACCTGGTCTCAAGTCAATATTCCAGTCCTGCAATATGAATTATTATTAATGTCCCATCTTCTGTAATACAGTACATGATATAATTTCTTTGTCACCCTATGGCCCTAGTGGACATAAGGTGACCCTAGACATAGGAGAATCTCAGTCTGTCACGGGTCATTCCGTTACATCTCTCCCCTTTCGGTGGGAGACTGATACAGGTGGGAACCCCAAACGGGTTGACTCCGAAGTCAGTCAGTAGTTCCAGTCCTCCAATGCTGGTATCCATACCGTACCCCAAATAAATTGCTCCAAACTGAGTATTACTCACCCCTCCAACCTCTGCCTCTCTCAGAGAACACGCCTGCCGCTGGGGAGAGGCCTGTACTGGCCCTTCTCCCTGGAGTCCTTTCAGCCGCTGGAGGAAAGGCATGGTGGCTGGGTTCAGTCCATCATGCCGTTGGGGGTCTGGGCCAACTGCCCCCCCTTCCTGGGGTATACCAGTGGGGACTGAAGTCCCATCCACTGGTGCTAGGTGAAAACCCCCCGCTGCTTGCAAAGCAAAGCCGACATCCTCCTGTTTCAGTCCTGTACCATTTTCTGGGGTTGTGCCAGTGGAGACTGAAGTCCCACCCACTACCCCAAGAACCCCCTCTTCTGTTAGTGGGGAGCCTCAATCACATTCTAAAATACATTTAGAGTCTTCCAGGAGCCGATGCAATTAACACCTTTTCAACAGAATATGTCTTTTACAGTGAATAGCCAACACCTCAAGACATTTCAATAGCCTTTTATACAGAGGGATGAGTCACTTGTCTTGTAGACCTGTCCCATCTTCTGTAATACATGATATCATTTCTTAGTCACTCCATGGCCCTAGTGGACATAAGGTGACCCTAGACATAGGAGAATCTCAGTCTGTCACGGGTCATACCGTTACATTAGGGTTGCCCCAATACCACTTTTTTTAGGACCGAGTACAAGTACCGATACTTTTTTTCATGTACTCGCGGATACCGAATACCAATACTTTTTTTAAATGTCATGTGACAGTTTTCAAACCACAATACAGACTAAGGATATTTTCTTTAGAATTATGAAGAACTCTAACTCAAGACATTATAAAAGAATAAAAATAAGTAAAAATGTTTTATTTGCTTGTCACGCAGTAGTAAAAAACTCAAAGAATTTTCACAGAACATGTTGATAAATACAAAAAAAGTATCGGCAGAGGTATCGGGAGCATTTGCGCGAGTACAAGTACTCCCGCAGATACTCGGTATCGGTCCCGATACCGATACTAGTATCGGTATCGGGACAACCCTACTTATTATTCATTTTTGCCAAGAATTTTGTTATTTTTAGTATCTTTTTGTGATGTGTATTTGTTGTTGTTTTTTTTTTTTTATAACAATGCTTAAATTAAAGCGGGGTTCCAACCACAATTAGCATTTTTTAAATGTATGTCCTTTCATCCTGCGTTTTTATAATATAAATCCGGTCACTTACTGTTTTAAAATCCACCGCCGCTCCGCATAGTTATTCAAAAAAGATTGGCCTGTATTCACAAAGCACTTACGCCGACGTATCTCCAGATACGCCGCATAAGAACAAATATGCGCAGTCGTATCTGTGCGCCGAACCCACAAACTAAGATACGCCTAAAAACTGACTTCATCCCACCGATGTAACTTACCTAAGAGTAGAGTGGGCGCATATTTATGCTGGATGCATGTGGCGCTCCCATTCATTTTCTATTCAAATATGCAAATGAGGGAGATATGGCGATTCACAAACGTACTTGCGCCCCGGTGCATGATTTAAGCGGTTGTGTAAGTTTTACATTCGGCGTAAAGTTATTCCCCATAGATGAGGCGCAACCCATGCAAAGGTATGGACCAGGGAACACATACGTTGTACATTGGACGTCTGTGAATATGGGCCGACGTGGGTCTGGCTGGGCGTAGGTTACGTTTGCTGCGTACACAGTGATCCGGCATATCTTAGGCAGTTTTTCCGACACGGTTGTGCGCATGCGCACGGGGATACGTCCATTTATAAATGATATTGGGTCTGAGATCAAAAGTAACATTTCTGTCTTTGCAGATGACACCAAGCTATGCAGTGGAATAACCTCCTTGCAGGAAGTCTCCAATTTACAAGCCGACCTCAATGCTCTGTCGAAGTGGGCGACTAAGTGGCAGATGAGGTTTAATGTTGATAAATGTAAAGTTATGCACTTAGGGGCTAAGAATATGCATGCATCATACATGCTAGGGGGAGTACAACTGGGGGGAAATGTAGTGGAGAAGGATCTGTGGGATCCGTAGTGGAGAAGGATCTGAGGGGATCTGTAGTGGAGAAGGATCTGGGGGATCCGTAGTGGAGAAGGATCTGAGGGGATCTGTAGTGGAGAAGGATCTGGGGGATCCGTAGTGGAGAAGGATCTGAGGGGATCTGTAGTGGAGAAGGATCTGGGGGATCCGTAGTGGAGAAGGATCTGGGGGTTTAGGTAGATCATAAGCTCAATAATGACATGCAATGCCAAGCTGCGGTTTCCAAAGCGAGGAAAGTCCTTTCTTGTATAAGAGAGGTATGGACTCCAGAGATAGAGATATCATTTTGCCCCCCTCCCCCCTGTACAAATCATTATTAAGACCTCATCTGGAATATGCAGTCCAGTTTTGGGCTCCAGTTCTCAAAAAGGATATTGGAGAACTGGAGAAAGTGCAGAGAAGGGCAACCAAACTGATAAGAGGCATGGAGGAGCTCAGCTATGAGGAAAGATTAGAGGAACTGAATGTATTCTCTCTCGAAAAGAGGAGAATAAGGGAGGATATGATCAACATGTACAAATATATAAGAGGTCCATATAGTGAACTTGGTGTTGAGTTATTCACTTTAAGGTCAACACTGAGGACAAGGGGGCACTCTTTACGGCTAAAGGAAAAGAGATTTCACCTCCAAATACGGAAAGGTTTCTTCACAGTAAGAGCTGTGAAAATGTGGAACAGACTCCCTCCGGAGGTGGTTCTGGCCAGCTCAGTAGATTGCTATAAGAGAGGCCTGGATTCTTTGCTAAATGCACATAATATAACTGAGTACTAAGTTCTGTAGGTAAAGTTGATCCGGGGTAAATCCGATTGCCTCTCGGGGGATCAGGAAGGAATTTTTTCCCCTCCTGTAGCAAATTAGATCATCGCTCTGCTGGGGTTTTTTGCCTTCCTCTGGCTCAACTGTGGGTATGGAGTTGGGTGTATGGGATGTACTGTGTTTTATTTTGTTTGTTTATTTATTTATTTTTTTATGGTTGAACTGGATGGACTTGTGTCTTTTTTCAACCTCACTAACTATGTAACTATGTAACTATGTAACTATGTAACTATGTCCAGACGCATGCGCAGTTCATTTTAAGTATTTGTCTGGCGCATGGGGTCACGCTTCATTAACATGGATCACGCCCACTTCCAGCCCACTTCCACCTACTTCCACTTACGCCGACTTACGCCTACGAAATATACGCTACGCCGGCAGAGTTGGGAGCATTTGTTTGTGATTTCCATGCTTGCCTCTCCACGCTGCGCCGGCGTAGCGTAAAAGAGATACGCTACAGCGGCATAAATATGCGCCGATGTATGTGAATCCGGGCCATAGTTTATAAAACTAGGTCCACACCGTTGTCATTTTGCTTGTGGGCATTGTGAAGCCCACAAGCACTTACTCCCTGGAAGTCTTGGATGGGGAGTGATAATTGGACAGCGCACTGCATCCTGGGAAATGATGACACACATTTCCCAGGAGCATTAGAGGGAGATGATGTCAGAATCCTAGGTGATTCCAAAGGCAGATTTTGTGGGACCGCATAGCAACAGGCATTTCCAGGTGAGTAAAACATTTTTTTTTTTTTTTAGGTCTAATGAGCACAATAATGAAAAAAAATAAAAAAAATTTGGGGATGGAAACTCCACTTTGATACAAAAACATTGAAATGAGAGAAAAAAAATATAAAAACTCAAAGTGGGATCAGAACAATTTTGTACATTTCAGCTACCCTCCTATAGGTTTAGCAATAGCTTTGCTTAGCAATAATTTATGATAATGAATGACTAAATATGCTAATATCTTCCAGACTAACAAGGTTTTCATTTGTTAATATCATCTTTTGAAAATAGTTTTTACTTTTTTAACCACTTCAATACCGGCTCATAGTCATTTGACGTCCACAGGGTGGATGTCATATGACGTCCTGGGCTTTGTGCGGTGATATCTGAATGATGGGTGCAGCCAGAGGCATCATTCAGATATCATTCTTTAGTGCCGGCGATCCTGCGCACCATAAGAATGATCATAACGGCAGTTCCGCCACTTTATCATTCTTATAGGCGGCGGAAGGGGACATCCCCCCCTCCCGCCGCCATCCGGTGCTTCTCCAGGCTCTCCGGTGCCATCGGGGGCCCGGAGAGAGATCGTCCGGCGCCGGATGGGAAGCATACAGATGACTGGTGACTGGAAGAATGACTTTTTGATAGAACAAAGCAATTTCACGTAGAGCAATGATGATTTAAAGTGTAAGTCCTTAGTGGAAGTGGAAGTATCTACGCCACTTCAGGGGCCTTCTCCGCCCCGCCCCCGCCCCCCGCTGTCTTCTGGGAGACACACAGGTCCCAGAAGACAGCAGGGGCCAGTGGGACCCCGCAGCGCGAGCTGCGCATGCGCAGTGGGGAGCCAGAAAGCGAAGACAGGTATTTGCACCCACTTTCGGGAATTGACTCCCATGGGAATCACGCTCCTCCCCCCGCTGTCTTCTGGGAAACACACAGGTCTCAGAATGGCGGCGGGGGCAGGATGGTGGCAGGGGGCAGCCGAGTGGAACGAGCGATTGCTTGGCTTTGGCTGCCGACATCGCGGGCACCCTGGACAGGAAAGTGTCCTTTTTTAAAAGTCAGCAGCTGCAGGATTTGCTATTTTTTTTTTTTTATGGTGGACCTCCGCTTTAACAAAGATATCGGCATAAATACATTACTGCTAATCACTAGAGATTACCTGTTTTCTATGTAGTAGTTCTGGAAGGGTTAGTGCTGTGCGTTACACTTTCTGGGTCTTCCTGGAGCCTCACCGTCTACGGGGATATCTTCTGAGTCTTGGATGTGATACTTTGTTGTTTGCATTAACAGTTCATTTTTAAGGAAACATTTCAGAGAGATTTGCTTTCTTTTTCAGGCAGTCTGTGCAAAGTTCCTCTATGTTTAGCTGAATCTCAGGCCAAAGTTCCTCCCTGTCTTCTTGGTGTCTCACCTCCTTCAGGGTCCCTCACTGTCCTCGGCCCCTCCTATGCTTCGTCAATTTTTCAGCCTCGAGCTTTAATACTCCAACAGTCCAACGTTGTTAGATAACCAAATGTGCTTTTATCACAGTCCATCACATTTCATTACTTCCGGTGAAAGTGAAAGGAGCAAGCACAATGATTATCTCCGAGGGAGCCTCACCCAGTATGTCAACAGAAAAGCAAAATATAATATCTTAAAGGTGAGGTTCCTCTAAAAAGAAACTTTTAACACTGCCGGTCTCTATTGAAAATCATGTAGAATCGGCTGGTCGTTTAAAAAAAAACACCCGTACATACCATTTTCGGCACGTACTCTCACCGCCGCTTCCGGGTCTGGCGGCCGGGGATGGGCGTGCCTACTTGATTGACAGGCATCCGATCGACGCATACAGCGCGTCACGAGATGCCGAAAGAAGCCGAACGTTGGTGCGCATGCGCCGTATAGAGCCGCACCAACGTTCGGCTTCTTTCGGCATCTCGTGACGCGCTGTATGCGCCGATCGGATGCCTGTCCCCGGCTGCCAGACCCGGAAGCCGCGGTGAGAGTACATGCCGAAAATGGTATGTACGGGTGTTTTTTTTTACTACTACCAGCCGATTCGCAATGATTTTCAATAGAGACAGGCAATGTTAAAAGTTTCTTTTTAGGGGAACCACCCCTTTAAGTAAAGTGGTAAAGGATTCAAACTTGTCATATATTTCACTTTGTGTCCCCATGACTGCTGAGGCCCATGGTACCCCTTAACTGTAATATATACATGTAAATAAAACCTTCCCCCTTGACCCCCCCCCTCCCCCCACCATTAGGTTGGAAGGGCAAGGCCACAGCTTTATTAAAAGCAAACATAACATTTTAAACATTGGACATTTTTCAACCAGTGCCGGTCAGGGGTGTATTTAGGTTTTGTGCTGCCCTAGGCCTGACTAAACGTGCGCACCCCCTAATTTAAATATGACACACCCCTTCCCGACAAGGCCACGCCCCTTTCTATTTAAGACCCGCCATGGATTCCCTTAATTCGTATACATTTCCTCTTACTTCCTGTTTGGCTATGGGGTAGGAAGTGAAGGGAAATCTCTGCAATGGGACAGGAATGGTAAAAAATAAACTGACAGGGGCTATAACCCCCCCCCCCCTTACTCTATCCAAAATGAAAAATAAAGTGTTGCCTATAGTTCTACTTTAAGCACAAATTTCTGATAATTTGATGGAGAGGACTAAGAAGATTTAACCATGCCAATGGTGCAGCAGAACCCCCCCCCCCCCCCCACAGTTGCAGAATGCCGGCCGCCTGCATACCAGAAGCAGTGCGGCCGCTTTATGGAGGCGCTAGACTCATTTTCCTCTCATCCCAGCCTGCCCCATAAGACTGCCGCTACACTAACAGTGTAGCACAAGCCGACGGGGACTCTTTTTGTGCTGCCCCCCTGCAAAGTGCTGCCTTAGGCCTGGGCCTTGTTGGCCTAGGCCATGATACAGCGCTGGTGACGGTTAGGGTGACCACGTGTCCCGGATTCCCTGGGACAGTCCCGCATTTTGCAGGTCTGTCCCGGGCACCTTCATTCCAGGACAATACAGTGTCCCGGAATGAAACTGACAAAGCCACCCCCCAAGCCAAACTAATGCCCCAAAAAAAGTCGCCATATCACTAGGGTGACCACATTTCCAAACTACCATTCAGGGACACCCCCCTTCCCAAAAATCCGCTTGTGCTGTAACAAATCACAGCACAGTCATTGGGCGCAAGAGGCGGGATTTATCATTTCTCCAATCACAAGCAGGGGGCGGGGATTGTGCTCCTCCAGGCATTTTCCAGGCAGGACAAGTACTGTCAGTGAGTAAAGTGGTGATGTGGCAGCCTTTTTTGGGGGCATTAGTTTGGCTTGGGGGGTGGCTGTGTCAGTTTCAGTCCCGGCAAAATGCGGGACTATCCCGGGCAACCAGGGACACGTGGTCACCCTACACATCACCGCTTTACTCACTGACACCTGGAGGAGCACAGTCGCCATCCTTTGCTTGTAATTGGAGAAATCATAAATCCCCCATCTTGTGTCCAATCACTCTGCTGTGATTCGTTACAGCACAAGCTGATTTTTGCGAAGCCTCTCGGTGTATGGTGCATCCTTTGATGAAATTTCCAGGCCTTCTCCCAAGATACCAGCCTCTTGCATGGTCCTCTCCAGGATAGGTCCTTCCCCGGCTTCCTTCATCAGGTGGCTTCCTCCCGCAGGATGGACAGCACAGGATTACCTTTTGCAAATGCAGGCCCCAGTCTGACTACTGGGCCTACCAGGCGAAACCCCAACCCCGGACCAAGGTGGATCCGCAGTCAGGCCTCAGGACATGCACCCCAGTCCAGGCTGGCCACGAGTCGTGAACAATGAACCTCCCTCCAATGGCGTATGCCCCTTAAATACCCCTCCCAAACATGCACAGCGAGGCGACACTCCGCTGCCAAGGGGGACGCCCAATACACCTTGACCTTGCAACTGCCACCCTTGGCCTGGGGTGGTAATGACACCCCCAGGCAAACAATGGTGGAACTCTCAGCACAGCCATGGCTGGAACAGAGGCTAAATTTACCATATTATTCTGAGCCAGGTAACAGCTCAGACCCCACTAAATTTACAGCAGCGCCTGTTCAACAGGAGCAGGTCACTACATTAGCTACAAACATATAGCTAGTGTGATTAGCAATGTATTTAAAGTGATTGTAAAGTCAGAAGTTTTTTTTATCTTAATGCATTCTATGCATTAAGATAAAAAAACCTTCTGTGTGCAGCAGCCCCTCCCCACACCCTCAACCCCCCCCAACACTTACCTGAGCCCCCTCTTTTTACAGCAATGTCCACGAGTGTCTCAGCCATCCAAGATTCCCCCTCCTGATTGGCTGAGACACAGCAGCAGCGCCATTGGCTCCCGCTGCTGTCAATCAAAGTCAGCTAGCCAAACAGGAGAGAGAGGGGGCGGGGCTGGGTCAGGGCTTCTTATCTGAATGGATACAGGGAGCTGTGACTCGGCTTGGTTGCCCCCATAGCAAGCTGCTTGCTGTGGGGGCACTCAACAGGAGGGAGAGGGCCAGATACACCGATAAGGGACCTGAGAAGAGGTGCAAGTCCACTGCAACAAAGCACGTAAGTATAACATGTTTGTTAATTTTATAGGGAATAAAACGAGACTTTACAATCACTATGACCTTTGAGGAGTTTGGAAAGAAACCTTGACAGTCACCGACCAGTTGGTCCCGGACTTCCCTGGATACCACTTGTGCGCTTTGGAGGCTTGTTTTGACCCTGAGGGGTCTCTGGATGAGGTGATAGGCTGGGCAAACGATGTAATCGCACTGTGGATGGTGGAATCACTGGAATGAATTGGATGTCATATGCACATGCACTTTGTTAATAAATGATTAATCCGGAATGGACGTATTTTCACATTGATTGGCACTTTCTGGGCATATATTTCACGCTAGTGTTATAATATTTCCTTGCACTTATATTGGACTGTTTATTTGCACATATAGGGCCAGATTCAGCTACAGTTAGGCTGGCGTATCCAGTGATCCTCCAGCCTAACTGTCACTTTAAGCCGGCGTTTTTGTTTTCTGTAAGCAGAAAACAAGAAACGCCGGGTTGAAGTTCCGATGCGATCAGCGTAAATGAATTTCGCCATCGCATCGTTACTTCAACTTAAAAATGGCGCCGGGGGCGTTCCCGCCGATTTACGCTCCAAAAATATGTTAATGAGCGGAAATCGGCAATTCACGAGAGAATTCGGGCGCGACGCAGTGACTTTACGACGTTTCCGGAAGCGATACGCGACGTAAAGATAAAGCAGCCCCCTAGGTGGAGTATCCTATGTTAGGTATAGCCGTCGTCATCGCGTCGAAAAAAAAAAATGGCGTCGCTTGCGTAAAAAGTTCATGAATGGGGATGTGACGTCATTGACGTTCACTGACAGAATTTGGAGCATGCGCACTGGGATGCATTGACACTCGACGCATGCGCAGTACGTTCGCCGCGGGATCGCGCTTAGTTTAAATAATACACGCCCCGTACCGGCCAAATTTGAATTCCGCCGGCTCATTTTCGATACGCTGCCGCAACTTTAGGAGCAAGTGCTTCATGAATAACAGCACTTGCTGCTAAAATTTCGGCAGAGTAACGTAAATGAGAAGCGTTACTCCAGGGCAAAGATGCTCCCATCTACCTGAATCTGGCCCAGTTATGATACTTTTTTGCACTTTATGCAGTTTTTTTTTTTACTTTACATCTGTTTATATTTCATTGTTTTGGCACAGTCTATGAGATATTGTTTGCTCATTATTGTCATGTAGTGTCCTTACACTTGATGATTATAGATTAGTGATTTTTTTTGGTAAGCGCCACATTTTTCTACCTTTAATCCCTTTTTGTGTAGTGCCCTGCTACTTTCATAGCTGGTGCTGCCCTAAATTTAGAGGGTGGTCAGAGATTTAGTTGCCTCTGGCCGTGTTATTTTGCCAAATTTGGGCCTCTGTTCCAGCCATGGCTGTACTGTGAGTGA
This sequence comes from Rana kukunoris, assembly GCA_029574335.1. Taxonomy (NCBI): domain Eukaryota; kingdom Metazoa; phylum Chordata; class Amphibia; order Anura; family Ranidae; genus Rana; species Rana kukunoris. The sequence goes on from CM056054.1 coordinate 6,677,622, forward strand.
CCACTATTGCTGTCTGGGGTGTTGGTACAACCCCAGGCCGAGGGTGGCAGCAGTCAAGTCAGGGCGTGTTGGGTGTTTTTCCTCAGCAGCCAATTAGTGGAGTTGATCGCCTCGCTGTGCATGCTGGGGGAGTGTACTTAAGAGACAGACGTCATTGGTTCGCGGTCGTCGATCGCTGGTCTGTCGTCCCACCACCCCTTGTGTGTGGCCCTCATGGCTGGGGGTGCGTGTTCAAGTGTTCCTGGCTCTGGGACCACGTTGGTCCGGGGTTGTGATCTACTGGGTATGCCCGGTAGTCAGAATGGGTCTACAGTTGCAGAGTGGTTCTGTGCTGTCCGTCCTGGAGGGAAGAAGCCACCTGATGAAGAACCTGTCTGGGGGAGTACCAAGCAAGAGGCCGGTATCTCAGGAGAGGCCTTGAACTTCATCGAAGGATGCACCATTACCGAGAGGCTGAATGGTGGTCGCCTGTCAGTTTTGAATTCACCAACGTTTATTCAAGAGAGATCCAGGTGCTTAATCCTGTGTTGAGAAGGATTCTGGACCGGATACATCTCCACCTTTGGGAAGGTCTGTGGCAGAGACTTTGCTAAAGTTTCTGTGTGACACCCTGGCTGCTAGGCTGGTGAGAGAGGCCCATCCAGGTGCACAATACCCGCTCTGGCTAGAGTGGCAACTAAAGTTTTATCGCTGGAAGCAGGATTGGGCAATAAAGCACAGAAAAAGACACCTAAAGTGGAGACATTGCAGTTTCTTCTCAGCTCTCATCGTGTACCCTAGACAGCACCCAAAATAAACCAGCAGCACCTTCGGGGGTAATGCTACATGTGGGGGCTCATCCAGGATTTGAACCCGGGACCTCTCGCAACAGAACTAAGGCTTTATTTCATCATTGAGAGTCTAAATTTGTCAAGGTGTTGGACTGTGCTTGTGAACAAGGGGTTAAGGTCAGGTTGTTTGCTCAAGGCGTTGGCCACACGTGCAATGGAGTGACGTGTTTAAGCACTCAAAGTGGAAGGAGTTACCCACCCCTGCCTGAGACGTACGTGAGTTTGGCGCCAAGAGACAGTGTAATTTGCCCATCCTGGAGAGAGGATCGTGTGCAAGTATGGCGGTGTATCCACACCATGTGAGACCTTGAGGCCTATTATGTCTTTTGCTGAAGCTAGCACAATTCCCGCTCCAACCGGACACTGGGATCCACATGAAGTCGCAGGGGCGTTTTGTGCTCTAGCATAGGTGTGCGCAGCCAATTGCATTAGGGTGTGCACCCCAAAGCCCAAACACACACTACCGGTGTTCATTCAGAAAGGGAAGGGGCTGGTAAATTACATATTTATTGACCCCTTTCCCACTCCTAAAACATCCCAGGAGCAACAGCCGATAGGAGAGGAGGGAAGCTGGCAGAGCTGCAGGGAGAAAGACGGGAGCCAGGGCAGTAGAGAGAATCTGTGCTGCACAGGGTGATTAGGATGTGCCTGGGCACACCTGGCACACCCTGTGCGCACGCCTATGTGCTCTACACTAGTGGCAGCGTGAGATGTGTGAGGTGCGGTGAGTACCTCTTTGAAGTGGATCAACCTACAGAGTCGCCCCGTGCCTATCGAGTAGACTGGGTCACAGAGACCGTTACTGCAGAGGAAGTTACTCCCTGGCCCGCTACTGCTATTGCTGCTGCTACTGCTTCTGTTTCGGCTGCCTCCCGCCATTAGTGAATGTGGTAAAAATGAAGGAGATGTTTCCGTGGCAGGTGTGGATGCTGCTATGAAGACCACATGCATGGCGATGGTACCCGCTCGTCTCACCAAGAAGGTGGGCTACGTGAAGGCCTCCCACGGTCGTGGTCGAGACCTACCCCAGCGTATATCCCGGGACCAGGGCCGGACTTACCATTGGGCTTGACTGGGCTCAAGCCCATGGGCCCCGCCCAATAGGGGGCCCCCCTTTTTTTAGGGGTCCAGAGGTCCCCAGGGGCCCAGAGGCCCCCAGGGCCCCAGACAGAAACCCCTACTTTTTTTATTTATTTTTTTATAAAAAAATATGTTTTTTTTATATATTTATATATATATATATATATATATATATATATATTTATATATTATTATCATTATTATTATTAAAGGGCCCAGGGGTCCCCAGGGCCCCCGAATGGCAACCCCCCCTTTTTTTATAAAAAATGTAATTTTTTATATATATATATATATATTATTGATAAAAGGGCTCAGAGGTCCCCAGGGCCCCATGTGGCAACCCCCCATTTTTCTATTTTTGTTTATATTTTTTTATTTTTTATTAAAAGGCCCAGAGGTCCCCAGGGCCCCCGGATGGCAACCTCCCTTTTTTTTAAAAAAAAAATAAAATTTTCTTTATATTTTTTATACATTTTTATTTGTTTTATTATTAAAGGGCCCAGAGGTTTCCTTTTTCTTTTTATTAAAGGACCCAGAGATCCCCAGGGCCCCCAATGGCTACCCCCCTTTTTATATATACATATATATATTTTTTTCTTTATTTCTTTTTTTTGTAAAGGCCTAATTAAAGGGGTTGTAAAGGTAAATGTTTTTCACCTTAATGCATCCTATCTATTAAGGTGAAAAACCATCTGACGGTACCGCCCCCCGCCCCCTCCGAACCCCTGTTTTACTTACCTGACCTCCTCGAAAGTCCCGCGCGCGTCCACGTGATCCTCTTCGGTTCCCAGCCTGGCCGTCGATTGGCTAAGCTGGACGGATTGATAGCAGCGCAGCCATTGGCTGGCGCTGCTGTCAATCACAGCGGATGACGCGGGGCGGGGCCGAGTGATACAGCGGCGGCTATATGGGACACTCCGGCACACTACCTAAACTTGACCGCCTGCAAATAATTCTGGTGAAAAGGGTGGCACTTGATTATGGGCAGGAGTTCCCCTATGTACTCAAGGCTCTCATGCTAGGCTGGACGGATTGATAGCAGTGCAGCCATTGGCTGGCGCTGCTGTCAATCACAGCGGATGAGGCGGCGCGCCGCGGGGCGGGGCCGAGTGATACAGCGGCGGGTATGCCCGCCGATGTATCACGGGAGGGCACTCGCAAAAGCTTTCCACCATGTGAGCTCGCATGAAGGTAGAGAGCTTTTGTGAGGAGGAGCCGAGACAGCTGCCGAGGGACCCCAGAAGACAGCGTTAGGGGACACTCTGTGCAAAACGAGCTGCACAGTGGAGGTTAAGTATAACATGTTTGTTAAAAAAAAAAAAAAAAGTTTGCCTTTAAGCAGATCCTGCCTGGCATGCAAAGTCTGCTTTAAGTTAGGAAAAGCCACATCCTTACTGTGGAGGAAGCATATTGTGAGAAAAAAAGAACAGATACTGAGGGCTTCGTGAGTTTGTGGTGAAGGTTTTTATTGCTCTATAATAAAAAAAAAGGAAGCAAGAACAGTTGTCATTTCAAAGATAAAAAAAACACTCCAACAAAGTTCAACTTCAAAGCGATAAGCGCGCTTTCTATATGTATTGACAGAGCTTTATTTCTCAGAAAATAGGTGCAGGAACTCAACCACGACCCCGTTCAGATTTTACAAACAAGTAGAAGGGTCTTAAAGGGGCATTAAATACCAGGATTGCATTACATACAGAGTGCAGAGCTGACACAGAAACCAGACTTCTGTGTTTACAAGTGATTGTGGTGAGCGGGCACCAAAGGGTCTGAGCCGGAGGTGGCGGAACTGAGTTCCCCCAAGTTCCCCCTGAAAAAAAAGCCCTGTGTATTGAAAATATTATTTGTTTAGAGCCAGATTGGTCCTAAAGTATGTGTGGGTGTGACAGCATTGTGGGCATTAGACTGGTAACTCCTCTGGGATTAGTGACGGATCTAAATAAATGATTGTAAAGGGTATAAATGACTAAAAAAAGTGTGTTGTGGGCCAGATTCAGGATCGCGAGCGGTTCTTTTGGCCGGCGTAACGTTTTTCATTTACGATACGCCGCCGTAACTTTACGCGCAAGTGCTGTATTCACAAAGCACTTGCTCCTAAAGTTGCGGCGGCGCATCGTAAATGGGCCGACGTAATTCAAATTCAGCGGGTAAGGGGCGCGTAGTATTTAAAATAGGCGCGATCCCGCGCCGAATGGACTGCGCATGCGCCGGCCGTCAATGAATCCCAGTGCGCATGCTCCAAATTATGATGGTGTCAATGACATCAATCCCCATTCACGGACGAGTTACGCAAATGACGTAAACATTTTCAAATTTGACGCAGTCACGACGTCCATACTTAACATGAGACGCGCCTGCTTTTTGGTGCTTTATCTTTATGCCAGGAAACCCCTTACGGAAACGGTGTAAAGTCACTGCATCGGCCGGGCGTACGTTCGGGAATTGGCGCATCTCGCTAATTTACATATTCTCGGCGTAAATCAGCGGGAACGCCCCTAGCGGCCATTTTAAAATTGCAGTTAAGATACGACGGCATAATACAATTACGCCGCTCGTATCTTAGCTGCAACCCGGCGTATCTTGTTTTCTGAATACCGGCGCAGAATCTGAGTTATGCCGGCGTATGATTGATACGCCGGCGTAACTCTACCTGAATCTGGCCCTATTTGTTCAATCACTATATAAAATACATACTTACATGAACTGACCAGTGTTCAGGGACGGACTGACAACTCATGGGGCCCCCGGGCAATAGGAGATTATGGGGCCCCCCGGGCAATAGGAGATTATGGGGCCCCCCGGGCAATAGGAGATTATGGGGCCCCCCGGGCAATAGGAGATTATGGGGCCCCCCGGGCAATAGGAAATTATGGGGCCCCCAGTATACACACAATAAACACACAGGGCCAGATTCTCGTAGATCCTGCGGCGGCGGCGCGTAAGCTATTTACACTACGCCGCCGCAACTTACAGGAGCAAGTGCCGTATTCTCCAAGCACTTGCTCCGTAATTTGCGGCGGCGTAGTGTAAATGGCCTGGCGTAAGGCCGCGTAATTCAAAGGGGGCGGCTTGTATTTAAATTAAGTGTGCCCCCGTGCCGAACGAACTGCGCATGCGCCGGCCTTAAACATAGGCCACTGCGCATGCTCCGTAGTACGCCACAAATACATTGATTACGACGGCAACGTAATTAACGTAAAGGCCTATTCGCGAACGAGTTCCGTAAACGATGGAAAAACACGAGTCCATACTTAACATGGCATACCGCGGACTGACGAAAGGTTACCTTACGCTTACGGAAACAACGTAAACTACGGCGAAGCGGAGCAAATATGCTCGGGAATCGGCGTATCAGGCTCATTTGCATATTCAACGCAGAAATCTACGGGAACGCCACCTAGCGGCCAGCGTAGAATTACATCTCAGATCTGACGGTGTAAGTGTCTTACGCTAGTCGGATCTACGTCGTATTTATGCGTAACTGATTTTAGGAAATAGACGCATAGATACCCGGGGAAAAAAACAGAGATACGACGGTGTATCTGGAGATACACCGTTGTATCGCTTCTGAGAATCTGGCCCACAGTATACAGACACTGAGAAGGTACTGGAGAGGCGGGGAAGCTATAATCTTGGGATTTTTAGACCAAAAGGATATCGGTAAGGGACATTTCAGATGTAAAAAAAAAAAAAAGATTTTTACATACTGTCCCTGGTTTTACTGAGGCTGACAACCCTGATGGGGCCCCTTAGTGGCATGGGGCCCTCGGGCAGTGCTCGCTGCAGTGCTTAGTTCGCCTAACCAGCGGACCGAAATCTCTCGCATGCGTCGAATGGATTTGACGCATACGTGGAAGTATTTTATTTCCTGGTTTGGTGACGTGGCGGCGTCAACGTCACTGCCACGTCACCACGCTGTCTGTCTGCGGGGATTTTGGTTTGATCATGTGACACACATCAGACCAAAACATCCCAGGAGACATGTCGGATGAAAACGGTCTGTGCGACCGTTTTCATCGGATATGTCTCCTCGTGTGTACGCGGCCTAAGGCCGCATACACACGAGGCAATCCATTTGTTCAAATCGGTCGGACCGACCGATTTGAACAAATCTGTCTGCTTGGATTTTGGTTTGCTCGCGTGTACACACGAGCAAACCAAAATCCCCGCCAGCAGACAGCGCGCTGACGTCGCGGTGACGTGGCGGTGACGTTGATGCCGCCACGTTACCGCACCAGGAAGTAAAACACTTCCGCGCATGCGTCAAAACCATTTGGCGCGTGTGCGAGAAGACATGTCTGCTGGTTAGCGTACTAACAAGCAGACATGTCGGGCGGACGGGTTCCCAGCCGACAGATTGGTAAGCATGCTTTCCAATCTGTCGGGTGGCCAAATCCGTCGGCTCGCCCGTACACACGATCAAATCTGTCTGCTGGGACGGTCTAGCAGACCGTTTCCAGCAGACAGATTTGATCGTCTGTACGAGGCCTTAGAGGAAATTTGGATCAAATCAGGCTCTTTCCTACTGTGACCTACTGATCGGATAAGGAGGGGGTGGGGTGCAATCTATGGCTCCAGAACTGGCTACGGGGTTATGCGATTTGTTCCTTCTTAGTTTACTTTTTTGATTATTCTTATATGGATCTGGACTGGCTATCTATAGTGAGTTGTGCCCAATATTTGCACTTTAATATCTATGATAGCTCTACGCTTATTTATGTGTATTCAGAAATCTTTATATATTTCTATTTGACTAGTAGTGTTCTAACCAGTTCCCCCCCGCCCCCTTTCTCCTGTAGTCACAAAAAAAAACGGGTACAGCGGCGACAATAGACGCAGAGGCGACAAAGGGCACAGTGGCAACAATGGGCACAGTGGTGACAATTAAAGGGCACAGTGGTGACAATTGGCACAGTGGCGACAATTGAGGGGCACAGTGGCTGCGTTTGATGGCATGGCACAGTGGTGACAATTGATGGCACAGTGGTGACAATTGATGGCACAGTGACTGTGTTTGATGGCATGGCAGGGTGGTGACAATTGATGGCACAGTGGGTTTTTTTGATGGCATGGCAGAGTGGTGACAATTGATGGCACAGTGGGTTTTTTTGATGGCATGGCACAGTGGTGACAATTGATGGCACAGTGGGTTTTTTTGATGGCATGGCACAGTGGTGACAATTGATGGCACAGTGGCTGCGTTTGATGGCATGGCACAGTGGTGACATTTGATGGCACAGTGGCTGCTTTTGATGGCATGGCACAGTAACTGCGTTTGATGGCATGGCACAGTGGTGACAATTGATGGCACAGTGGCTGTGTTTGATGGCATGGCACAGTAACTGCGTTTGATGGCATGGCACAGTGGTGACATTTGATGGCACAGTGGCTGCTTTTGATGGCATGGCACAGTAACTGCGTTTGATGGCATGGCACAGTGGTGACAATTGATGGCACAGTGGCTGTGTTTGATGGCATGGCACAGTAACTGCGTTTGATGGCATGGCACAGTGGTGACATTTGATGGCACAGTGGCTGCGTTTGATGGCATGGTACAATGGTGATAATTAAGGCACAGTGGCTGCATTTGATGGCTGTTTCCCTATTGTACTTCTTCTACTCCAGCTCTTCTATCACCACAAGTTTTTCTGTTTTTACCCAGCTGGGTAATAAAGAGCACATATAAGACATTTCTTTGCAGACATTCCTTTTTCTACTGTCGCATTCATCATTCACCCCTAGACGTTCGGAAGGAGCCACGAGGTAATGTGCCGTCCCATTCTATTATCAGCAGCCCCTTCGGGGGTGCCGCTACATTTACAGCCCCTTTAAGGCTGGATTCACACCTATGGCATTTTCAGTGCTTTTTGCATTTTGCAGATTTGCACATACAGAACGTGTTCCATAGGAAACCATGTTAAATGGACTGCAGTGCAAATCTGCAAAAATGCAGAAAGCACTAAAACTGCCATAGGTGTGAATCCAGCCTGAGTTAGAAAAAGCCACATCCTTACTGTGGAGGGAGCATATTGTGAGAAAAAAAGAACAGATACTGAGGACTACGTGAGTTTGTGGTGAAGGTTTTATTGCTCTATAAACAAAACAGAAAGCAAGAACAGTTGTCATTTACAAAAAAATAAAAAATTCAACAAAGCGATAAACGTATGTCAGCAAATAAGATTTTTTATTATGGACTCTTCTTCTTGAAGGAGTTACGTACCACCCTCACCACGCCCGCAACCACGGCCCCCTGCCATGAAAAAATTTTTGCAACATCGCAGAACATATCAAGCGCAGAATCCACCCATGAAGTTTCTTTCAGTTTCTCTGCCTCTCCTTGTAAGTCTTTAAGCTGTTGGTGGTACATGTCGGCTTCTTCATAAAACCCTTGCCTGGTGTACAAGTCGTGTTCCTGCGTAAACACAAATGACAAAACCCGATTAGTAGAAATGTCGCCACAAGAAGTTTAATTCAGAAAGCTCCAATTCTCTTGAATAACTTTCATATTTTGGTACACTTGTCTCCAGGGCTTTTTTCCCCCCAGAGAATAGGTGCAGGAACTCCTCCCTTCCAAGCCACCAGGGGTCAAGTCCTTCGGGAACGCGTGGAAACGGAGTTCCTGCACTTTTTTTCACAGCAGGAACTCAGTTCCCTTTGCAGGACTAGAGCAGTGGAGAGCAGCCGAGCCGCCCGAGCCGATCCTTCCCTAAGCGGCGATGCCCAGAATTGCCACGAGTTATCATGGGATTTAGAAAGAACTTACTTTTTTCTAAATCCCGGGATAACTTGCGGCAGACCTCTGCAATGTCTCCTAGGAACAATGACAAAAGCTCCCAGAAGACATTGCGGCATGGAGGAAGTGACGGAATACCTGCACACTACCCGATGAATCCATATACAGGAAGTGACGGAATACCCGCACACTACCCGATTAATCCATATACAGGAAGTGACGGAATACCCGCACACTACCCGATTAATCCATATACAGGAAGTGACGGAATACCCGCACACTACCTGATGAATCCATATACAGGAAGTGACGGAATACCCGCACACTACCCGATGAATCCATATACAGGAAGTGACGGAATACCCGCACACTACCCGATGAATCCATATACAGGAAGTGACGGAATACCCACACACTACCTGATGAATCCATTTACAGGAAGTGACGGAATACCCGCACACTACCCGATGAATCCATATACAGGAAGTGACGGAATACCCGCACACTACCCGATGAATCCATATACAGGAAGTGACGGAATACCCGCACACTACCCGATGAATCCATATACAGGAAGTGACGGAATACCCGCACACTACCCGATGAATCCATATACAGGAAGTGACGGAATACCCGCTACACTACCCAATGAATCCATATACAGGAAGTGACGGAATAACCGCACACTACCCGATGCATCCATATACAGGAAGTGACGGAATACCCGCACACTACCCGATGAATCCATATACAGGAAGTGACGGAATACCCGCTACACTACCCAATGAATCCATATACAGGAAGTGACGGAATACCCGCACACTACCCGATGAATCCATATACAGGAAGTGACAGAATACCTGCACACTACCCGATGAATCCATATACAGGAAGTGACGGAATACCCGCACACTACCCGATGAATCCATATACAGGAAGTGACGGAATACCCGCACACTACCCGATGAATCCATATACAGGAAGTGACGGAATACCTGCACACTACCCGATGAATCCATATACAGGAAGTGACGGAATACCCGCACACTACCCGATGAATCCATATACAGGAAGCGGCCAATAACATAAAGGATTACTAAAGTACAGTGGATCGAAAAATAAAAAACATGCGGTTTAGTAATTTTGCATATTTTTGGTGGGGGAGTGGATCTTGAGTTCCCACACTTTTTTCCCCAGGACTTGACCCCTGCAAGCCACCCTTGACTCCGCCCCTACCCACCTCCGAGCAACAATAGAACCCCCTGCAAAAATAGATCCCCCAGTTGCCAACATCAATAGACCCTCCAGCAGCCAGCAACAAAGACCCCTCCCTCAACAGTACATACCCCCTAGCAACGACTGACCCCCCAGCAACAATCGATCCACCACAAGCAACAGAAGAACTCCCCAGCAATAATAAACCCCAGAAGAAAATACCTCTAAAAATTGGGATTTTATGGGCAATGATAAAAGCGTTCCTGCTGAAAAAAAGCCCTGCTTGTCTCTATCTAAAACTGCTAATGCCTTTAATCTCTACCATATCCCTTCCTTCCTAGTCTTCCCAACTGCATTCATGTCCAGACAATTTCCTTTTGTATTCCAATTACCCCAATATTTTACATCCCTGACAGTAACAGCTGATGGTGACCAGGGCCGTTTGAAGGAATTCAGGGGTACCCGACCGGACTGACAGGTCGAAGAGGAGCTAACTGCTGGGAAATGTATTTGTTGCTGGGAGGGACGGTCTATTGTTGACGGAGGGGTCTATTGTTGCTGGGGTTGTCTTATGTTGCTGGGGGCGCCGGGGGGGTCTATTAATGCTGGCTGCTGGGAGATCTACAGGTGGCTGGTTGGCCAACAATAGGTCTCTCAGCAACCAATGCTGGCTGGTAGGGGGTATTTTGTTCCGGGGTGGATCGATTGTTGCTAGGGGGTATTTTTTTTTCCAGGGGGCCTACTGTTGCTGTAGGATCTATTACTTGATACTGTTTTCTCTAAAAGGGGCAGTACTGTGAGGTGGGTGAGTTAGTAGGATGGAATTTGGAATTGGGTAGGGGGAGGAGACAAGGGTTGACTTGAAAGAGAAGAGTACCTGGCAGTGTGAGATAATTCAGCTTCACTCCATGCTCATATAAATATAGCTTAGAGAATGTACAGACCCCCCTTCAGCACAGACCCCTCCATTTTGCACAGACCCCTCCATTCAGCACAGACCCCCCCATTGCGCACAGACCCCTCCATTCAGCACAGACCCCCCTTCGGCACAGACAGACCCCCCTCCCCATCCCATTCAGTACCTCAGATCAGCCATCAGCGCAGCACAGGTACAGCAGGTTCCCTCCCCCTGTGTACACATAAACACCGGAGGGGGAGGCGGCTTCACTCTGCTTTTCACTCTATTTTTTTTCCAGGGGGCCTATTGTTGCTCTAGGATCTATTACTTGATACTGTTTTCTCTAAAAGGGGCAGTACTGTGAGGTGGGTGAGTCCATAGGATGGAATTTGGAATTGGGTAGGGGGCGGAGACAAGGGTTGACTTGAAAGAGAAGAGTACCTGTACCCATGGGCGTCCACTGACATTTTTTCACAGGGGGGCGCTACGGCAGCGGTGATACACAATCGCATTTAACCCTTTCTTAAAATGCTAACAGGGTTTAAAAGCGCCCCACTAGTGGCCGAATAGCGCAGCTAAAATGCTTTTTAGTGGCGCTTTACTGATAACGCGGTCAGCTGGCAGTGTGAGATAATTCAGCTTCACTCCATGCCCATATAAATATAGCCTAGAAAATGTACAGACCCCTCTTCAGCACAGACCCCTCCATTCAGCACAGATGGACCCTCCTTTAGCACAGACTCCCCATTCTGCACCGACCCCTCCATTCAGCACAGACCCCCTCCATTCCGCACAGACCCCTCCATTCAGCACAGACCCCCCTTCGGCACAGACGGACCCCCTTCCCCCATCCCATTCAGTACCTCAGATCAGCCATCAGCGCGGCACAGGCACAGCAGGTTCCCTCCCCCTGTGTACACATAAACACTGGAGGGGGAGGCGGCTCCACTCTGCTCGTTGTGCCTGTGTGACATCCGGGCCTAGACCGCTCAGACAGCCCATGGCCATTAGACTCTTCAACACCTTCTCGATTTCCGGGGGGGGGTCAATTGACCCCCCCCCCCCCCTGCCCTATGGAGCGAATGCCCATGCCTGTACCTTTTCTCTGAGGAAAAAAGCCCTGCATATCATAGAGGTTTCTTCACCTCCCACATATCCCTGGATTCACATAGATCACCCATAGCACTTACTCTTTGCTTAGCTTGCATTACTAGGTTCAGTTTTTCCTGCATCATCTGATTATCACTCAGCTGCTTCTCCATCAATGCTGTCAAGTTCATATCGGCAGTTCGCTTTTCCTCTTCAGCTTTTTTAGACTCTTGTGACAATTTGAATTCCTTTATTTTCTTTTCCAGTTCCTCCATTCTTTTACAAGATTTGTTTTCTGTTAAATAAGGTTTTTTTTTTATTTGATTATGATACCGCATATCATTCTAAAATACTTGTAAAGCCAAGACTGAAGTATTATTAAGTACCATATTTATCTTCCTATAGCGCGCACCGGCGTATAGCGCGCACCCCCAACCTAGAAGGGAAATTCCTGGGAAAAAAAAAGAAAATTCTTACAGTTTGAATGCCCCTCGTCGGTGTCTTGCCCGGCGTCCATCGGCGGCCTTGTCCGGTCCGGCGTCCGCCTGCGGCCTTCGTGGTGTTCTCCCGAGCTGTTTTTGAGCCGATCCCCAGTTCCCGCGCTGTGTTTGAACACCGTTGCCGACATATACTGAGCGCAGAACACTCGGGCACGCTCGGCCCCTCTCGCATAGAGGCTAGGAGGCGGCACAGGACGTGACCGCGAGCGTAGCCGAGCCTGGCCGAGTGTACCTGAGTGTACTGCGCTCGGTATATGTCGGCAGCGGCGTTCAATCACAGCACAGGAAGTGGGGACCGGCGTATAACGTGCACCCACGAATTTCCCCTGATTTTAAGGGGAAAAAAATGTGTGTTATACGCCGATAAATATGGTAAGTATTCAGTAAGTACTGAAGTGAGTATTATTAAGAAAGGGACAGCTTATTGCAAAGCTGCCCCTTTCTTATTGCAAAGGGACAGCTTAGAGCCACTTATAGCCAGTACAGCTACCCTACACCTCATGCTTGTGGAAATCTAAGGCCTCGTACACACGATCGGATATGTCTGCTGAAAACCGTCTGATGGCCGTTTCAGCAGACAGATTCGATCGTGTGTACGGGCAAACAGACGGATTTGTCGAACCGACAGATTTCAAAGCAATGCTTTGAAATCTGTCGGGTGGAACCCGTCCGCCCGACATGTCTGCTGGTTAGTACACTTACCAGCAGACATGTCGTCCCGCACCGCCGACGCGCCGCCGCAGAATGGATTCGGCGAGTGCGCGGAAGTGTTTTACTTCCTGGTGCGGTGACGTGGCGGCGTCAACGTCACCGCCACGTCACCGCGCCGTCCGCCGGCGGGGAATTTGATCCGATGGTGTGTACACGCCATCGGATCAAACTCCAGATCGGACATATCCGATGGAAATGGTCCGCGGACCGTTTTAATCGGATATGTCCGATCGTGTGTACGAGGCCTAAGAAGCAGCCAGGTGCCTTGACATTTTCTACGGAGATAGAGCACCTGCATTCAGCGATTGGAAACCTTGTTTTACCAGTTGAGCTGATCTGTTTACCCTATGGGAGGACAGCTTTTTGATTTTTGAAAACCAGGGGCAGTTTCAAGTCCTCAAGTTGCATTCACGTGACAGTTCTCGGCATCCCATAACTTCCCATCGCCATTCCAAGTTCATCCCTATTAAACCAAAAACAAGGCACCTGGGACTGTTTTTTGACTACTGAGTGAATTCCGGGAAATTTAAGTTGCCTGACTGTGCTTGTAAAGGGGGACCCAAAAATCCAATGGCTCCGAAAGGGGTAACACTAAAATAGTAACAATAATGACTGTGTTTTAATATTAATAATTTCATACCTTCATCTTTCTTCTGCTGCTCAGTCAAAGTCTGGTCAGCCTTCATAATGGAGATTTTAAGAGTTTCCTTTGTCATAATAAAGTCCTGAAGAGCAGACTCTGCCTGCGATATGAAATCTAATCTAATTATTTTGAAAAATGTATAGAACATTATAAAAATGTTAATTTAAGAAATAATTATATATCTTTAAAAAATCACCAATTTGATACAGAAACAGTGAACAATTTAGATAATAATGATTTTTGAAATCTTTCGGACAGTTTTTTTTTTAAACACCTTAATTGTGAAAGTTTTTTTTTTTTTTGCAATGGTATATACTCTAGTTCCGTGGTTCTCAACCTGGGGGTCGGGACCCCCTCGGGGGTCAAATGAGGATTTGCCAGGGGTCACCAAATTCTGGGCTGTTCCTGAAGCCTGCACCGCTCTCCCAGTCTTCCGCCATCACTGTGACTCATTTAAACCCCCCCCCCCTCCAACCACCATCAGCAAGGAGTAAGGCAGTAAAAATAGAGAATACATGGAAGGGAGAGGAAAAGAGGGGGAGGAACAAATTAAAAGGGAGAGGAAGATTAAGAGAAAGAACAAGAAAGAGGGCTAGAGAGAGAGATGAGAGAAAAAAAAACAAGAAATTAAAATAGAGAGAGATAAAAGAAGAACAAGGACAAAGAGGGGTACATCCTGAAATGTATCATAAGGGGTTTTAATACTGTACAAGTGGAAGGGACTCAGGGAGCGCTAAATGTTTGTGGGTTAGGGGCACAAATTTCTCGTCTTGCCTTGGGTGCTGACAATCCATCCTACAAAAATAATTTTACTGTTAGGGGTCCCCACCACTTGGGAAATTTTATCAAGGGGTCACGGCCCTAGAAAGGTTGAGAGCCACTGCTCTAGCTCTGTTAAAAAAAAATCTTGTAATGCCACATAAACAGAACACTGACCTGTAGGCCTTTCCCTGGTTCCTTGTTGTATCTCTCCACCATCTGCCCCATATCGTCTTGGAACTTCTGGTACCCCCCTGGGGTGCAGTACAGACCTTGTCTTATGGCTTCGTCATGGTCGTTGGAATGTTTTTTTATTAGCTCCTCACAGTATTTGCGGGACTTCATCTTATTCATTTCCGAAAATTCATGTTTTTTCTGCTCCATGTTCTCCTGTTGGGAAGTTAAATAGATTGACGATATGAAGGTCCACCCATTGACCTAACATGAAACTATAAATTTGGGGAGACTTAGGGCTGTATAGGATGTACTTCAATGACTAAAGTGACCCAAAACAAAGACACATTCATGGAACATGGCCATATGTACAATCTGTCAAACGCATTTGGTAGGTGTCAAAAGACACTCGCTAACCCCCCCCCCCTCAACATCCCAAACCCATCTCAGACCCCACAGAGGGTAAACGCGATGAGGAAATTGAGACTCCCGTCAAGGAAAATAAGAACTTGCTCTCTTTTTTTCTCGTCGAGATCCATGACAGTTTTCTCGATGAAAAACATACATACGACCGTTTTCCTCTGCAAAAAAGCTCTGCCACCAAGTTTCTTGATGGATTTTGTCGAGGAAAACGGTTGTGTGTACGAGGCCTAAGTGGGTGTACAGAGAAAAACCAGAGTGCTCTGAGCATGGCCACAATGGCCCAGATTCACAAAGCACTTACGTCGACGTAAGTGCAAATTTGCGCCCGTAAGTGCGAATTTGCACCTGCGTATGTGTGCGCCGGACCCACAAACCAACATACGCCTAAAAACTGGCCACCCTACGCCGACGTAGCTTACATAGCCCGGCGTAGCGTGGGCACACTTTTTGTCTGGACGCATGTTGCTGCTCCCATTGAATAGGCATTCAAACATGCAAATGAGGGAAATACGGCGATTTACGAACGTATGTGTGCCCGACGCATGCCGCGTGTAAATTGTACGTCCAGCGTAAAGTTATTCCCCATAGATGAGGCGTAACCTGGCAACACACATGCAAAGGTCTGCACCAGAGAACACAGGCCCGGCAGATTGGGCGTACGTTACATTCACGGTGTAGCTTAGGCAGTTGTGCCGGCGTGGTTGTTAGCATGCGCATAAGAGTGCAGTTTCATGTGTCCACGGCTACGTCACGGCGCATGCACAGTTCCTTATACGCCGGGCGTAAAACACTGCACCATGCTCGAACTATCATTTGAATGGGGTCACGCCCACTTCCACCTACGCCGGCCTGCGCCTTCTAAAAATATGCCACGCAGCGTTGGGAGCAATAGCTTACTAAATACAGTGCATGCCTCTCCGCACTGCGCCGGCGTGGCGTACGGCGTTTGCGATATGGCGGTGTAATGTGTGCCCAACTCTCTGTGAATCTGGGCCATTGTGCGTACATCTTTGCATGTACCAGTCCTCCGACTGTCACTAGTTTCTAGGACATTATAGGCTATACAGTAACATTGGTTGCTAGGATGCTGTGTAGCTGTCTGCATCCTAGAAACCACTGTGATCCAGCAGATGAACTTACACTGAAAATGTAGAGTTTCTGTGGTATCTAAACTTCATCTCAGTATATTTTTCCACCATGAAAAATATGTGTGTAAAGGGCGCTATCTAGTCAGCAAATAATACAATTAAAAAACATGAAATTCATATATATATATACACACAACTTGAAAATCAAGTGCAGAGTTCATAGATATGAAAAACACTGAACAATTTTTCAGGTGATGCTTGCTATTTAGACTCCAACACCATGCTTCTAAAGAATAATGTGCTCCAGATGCCAAATACAGTGAAATTTCATTCAAAGTAACAATAAAATGCGCTCACCAGATGGCTTCGGCCAGCAAGTGACCATAAAGCATACAGATTAATAAACTTCTTGTTTCATAGGCATACCGGCAGCAGGGCGGCCGCTTTATGGGGGTGCCAGACACCTCATAAGGCTGGCGCTGCCCTAAAAGTGTAGAACAAGCCGGCGGGGACTCTTTTCATGCTGCCCCCCTGCAAATTGCTGCCCTAGGCCTGGGCCTTGTTGGCCTAGGCCAAGATACAGCGTTGCCTACAAGGGATTTCATTGCACATCTCAAATACAACCCCAAAAACATAAACTATCACGTAACCATGATAAAACATTACCATATACTGTTTATGGAAGCTGAGTTTAGAGTCCTTGAAGGACTTTTTCATGAATATCTTAAGAGCTTCTTCCTCACACTGTATGCTCAACTCTGTAAACTCTTTGTCTGTCTCTGTGGGGAATCGTCCTCTCTCTTTCATCATCTTCTCATAGTGTTCAGTTGCCTCCCGGACAGCCGCTTCATTCTCTATCTGAGATATACTCATCACTACATTCTCCATGGAAGTAGCTTTAGAAGACATTATGGCTTTTGTGTAGACGGTCGCCAGCTCTCCCAGCACTAAAAAAGGAAAATACATTTAGGAGCCTTGGGTCATAAACAAGGTTGTAATATGAGTGTACTGACCCTCACTATTATTTGTGTGTGCCTTGTGTAGCTATGATGTCTTAGTGCAGCCATTCTCAACCAGGGTTCCCTGGAACCCTAGGGTTCCTCCAGATGTGGCTAGAGGTTCCTTGAGCGGTGGATGATTTACCTCCTGTTTAATGGTGCCTACATAGTTCAGAGCCAATCCCACTTGAAGTAGCCATCGGCATGACACCAATGATCTTCATAGTTCTCTGTAAGGAGGGCATTCTTACCACTACTGTAAAAAAGGGGCATTCTTCTCACTGACCACCAAAGTAAGGGGCATTTTTCCCACTGACCCCCAATAAATGGGTTTTATCAGGGGTTTTCCCCGAGACCTGAAAACAATTTTTAGGTTGAGAAAGGCTGTCTTAGTGTAATGCTAAGGTCTGCCCGTTGGCTTGGTAAGTAGGGATGGCAACAAAGTTGGCCTAGTTAGGCAGAAAGTATTAATATGGATCATTGGCCAAGTCATAAGAAAAGGGTGTCAGATAATTCAACATTGTAAGTTTCTTGTAGTACATCTAATATTTTGTAGGTTATGACTACTACTGTAAGCTTGCAATTACAAGAAGATGACAATCTAAGCTATTAAAACAAAAAAAGACAACAGGACTGGTGTCCAATAGGATAGCCATATGCACCAAAACTACCTGTGATGATTTCTAACATGGTCATATAGCAACCAAAGAACAAGAAGCACCCACTGCCTGAGATGGAGGATGTGGGAGAGCTGGTGAGGAGCTGATGACGCTTTTTGCGCTATAAACAAAAATAGAGCGACAATTTTGAAAAAATTGCAATATTTTTTACATTTTGCTATAATAAATATCCCCCAAAAAATATATAAAAAAACATTTTTTTTCCCTCAGTTTAGGCCGATACGTATTCTTCTACATATTTTTCGTTAAAAAAATCGCAATTAGCGTTTATTGATTGGTTTGCGCAAAAGTTATAGCGTTTACAAAATAGGGGGTAGTTCTATGGCATTTTTATTAATATTTTTTTTTACTAGTAATAGCGGCGATCAGCATTTTTTTTCGGTACTGCAATATTATGGCGGACACTTCGGACACTTTTGACACATTGTTGGGACCATTGACATTTTTATAGCGATCAGTGCTATAAAAATGCATTGAATTACTATAAAAATGCCATTGGCAGTGAAGGGGTTAACACTAGGGGGCGGGGAAGGGGTTAAGTGTGTTCCTGGGTGTGTTCTAACTGTATGGGGGGGGTGTGGCCTCACTAGGGGAAATCACTGATCTTCTGTTCATACATTGTATAAACAGAAGATCAGCGTTTCCCCGCAGACAGGACCGGGAGCTTTGTGTTTACACACATAGCTCCCGGTCCTCGCTCTGTACCGAGCAATCGTGAGTGCCCGGTGGTGATCGCGCCCGCCGGGCACACGCATGGCACTCGGGGGCGAGCGGGGGCGCACAGCGCGGTGCGCGCCCCCTTGTGGTCTTTAAAGAGCCGACGTAGAGCTACGGGCTCTCGACCAGGCGTGCCGACCTGCCGCAGTAAAATGACGGCGGCTGGTCGGCAAACAGTTAAAGGCCTCCTGAATGCTTAGGGGGTACTGGTGGTTCATTGGATAATTCAGCAGAGGAAGGCCTGGAAAAGGAGGATGAAGAGGAGGGGTCAGAGCTGAAAAATCTTACATCATCCTCACCAGCTCTATGGAGATGTGGTGGAAAAACAAGCTCCAGCACTGAGCCCCGTCATGCATCCTTCCTAGTTGCAAGCAGAGTTACCCAGTGTGCTGTGAACTAAAGATATCATCTTCTTCCAATTAGGGCCCTAGAATGCACTGTGCAGCGAGCAGTGCATTGTGGGCTGTTCCACTGACAAACATCCCGCCGAGCACCACGCAAATTCAGGTGTTCGCCAATCGGACAAACAGGCGAGGTTCTGGTCAAACTTTTGCTCAGTTTGAACTGTTCGCCTAACCCTACTCATTGGGTCCATTGGTTCCTCACAAGGTTGGTGGTGTGCTAATATAACAACAGGGGCCAACAACAATAGTGATTGTCAATGGGCCTCGACTGCAACAGTGGCCACTGGTCTTCAGTCCCAAAAGAGGCATCACATAATGGTTTATTTAGGTGTGTTAATATTGGCTTGGGATAATTGTTTGCAGGATGGATGGAAGACCCATGCATGACTGCCATGTTAGCTCAGAGATGGCTTTAATATAGGGGCATCCCGGCTTTAATAGTGTTGTGAAAAACATAAACTCCCATCCCCTTAAAGTATTTTACTACTAAGAAAGTAGCATGCTCCTAAGCAACAAGTCTAAAAGCCTAACTTTAAATCACTTTATCAAAAGGTTAGGATAGATAAGCTTACTTTTTCCCGTCACTATGTATATTTGATCCAGGTATTTCACTTCAGATTTTTCGTAAATGTATGTACAGAACTTCTCAGCCTGAGCCAGAAATGTTGGGCTGATTTCTTTCTCGGATACTTCATCCATCTTCTGAAGCACATCACTTCTCCCGGAGGGAGGGTCGAAAACAAAACATTTACGGGTCTTGAAGTACATGTGGATGCATGCTCTGCAATTGTTACGTTCTTCTACCCTTTTGGGGTTCTGCACAACCTCAGCTTTGCAAAAAAATAAAATAAAAATACAATTCTACAATTGCAATCATTATCCTTACATAACAGAGCACACCCTGCTATAACCATACGTTGATGAATTCCATAGCCTCACAATTAAATACACAAATAAGATGCTTTACTTTCCAAACAATTTGTATCTAAGTACAGTGGAACCTCGGATTGCAAGTAACACGGTTTACGAGCTATTTTTTTCTTTTAATCCTGATTTGCTTATGCCTATTCTCCCTCCCCTTTTCTGATATATGCTTTACAGGGACTGCAGGACTGAATCTAAGCCAAACTCAAGTACTTGAACTGCTTGCATAATAAAAAAATAAAAAATACTATCAGGATATATTCATGATTACAGAATTCATTTAATTTGGTGTCTTTTAGATCTGCCTACCTTTAAAGTGTCATTAACCACTTGCAGTTCCCGGCACGCCACATACCCATACTGTACTTCGTGGTGCTCATGCACACTGCATGCCTCCCCTGGGGTATGCAGTGATAGGCTTTGCAACTGCTGTGTTCATTGTGGTGCTCTGTATTGGGCGGCTATGTGCGGCCCAGATACCACGTGACCGCTGAGTGATTATGTGACACATAGTAAACAAGAGTCATGTCTGGAATCTTTAACAGTCAGGGGTTAATGCCGTTTACGATATTCCAACCCACGACAGCTTATCGACACTCCACAATCCAGCAGACGAACCCCAATAACGAGACACAGCTCTGTTTGAGGTTCAAACAAATAGAAACTTTAATGGTAAACTCAGGCTTTTATACAGTTAGAAACACCAAGGAACAAGGAGACAGACATCCTGTTTTCAAGATAATTTACATGAGCTAATTACTAATCATTTACCCAGGCAAGGTGACTCTGAGATAAGCTCTTCTCACCTGCTATACAATACACATTTATCATCAATAGAAATTCACACAATAGGGTGTCAATTAACATAACACAATGAAAGGTTCTTGAGAGTCAGGCTAAGGTTCATTTATATGACAGTAGCAGACGACATTACCTTAACAGTCTGTGTTCCCACATTGAATGAATTACTCTTTCTATTGACCGGTTGGGTTTTGAATCAACAACCTGTAATTAGTTCTTGTAGACATTCTTGAATATATTGTGGATTACAGACCCATGTTAACACAATCCAACATATGTCCCTTATTTCCTGGCTCAATCTGTGTAAGAGCTTCTGTGTCCCACAGCCCTCCCATTACAGAATCCATTCACGACATCATTGTTTACTACTATGTGTGATCTGTAGTTGGTCACCAGTGATCACATGGTACCTGGGCCAAGGTGATAACAGTGGGCCAATCACAGTGGTGAATGAAACCCTTTCATGATAGTTCAAATCCCTAATCGCCATCCACCGGCATGAACAGAAAGATCAAAGGTTTGCAGTCCAGGGACCTCGGCTATGGAACGCTCTGCCAACCACCACTCGATTGGAGTTGGACCACTTAACCTTCAGGAGAAGGATTAAAACCCATCTCTTCTGAGGTCAAAGGGTCTCACTCACGGAATGGATACAGCGCCCAGAGGCGATTCAGTTCGCATGTGCTGCGCTATATAAGTTTTTCACTCACTCACTCACTTACTTCACACACAAAAGGTACCACCTACTTTCTTCCAAATTATTTCAACTGTTCTACATAGTTCAATTTGTACTGTATTTCTTGTCCTTACGGATTATTATCAGTGGGGCGCACTGTACGTACTTTAAAAAATGATTTGCGGGACACCGGAGGATTGTTGTCAGAGAAAGCACATCCCTGTGCATAATGGTGCAGTGTTAGAAAACCAGCACAGGCAAAATCACGTGGGCGCACATCGGCGCAACAAGAACGTACGGCGCCGTGACTAGGCAAACGCTAGTACACTAACCAGCGGACAGAAATCTCCGCAAATGCGTCAATGGATTTGACTCATGCGTGAGAATTTTTTACTTCCTGGAGTGGTGATGTGGCGGCGTCAACGTCACCGCCACGTCACCGCGTCCTCAGCCCGAGGGGATTTTCATCCGATGGTGTGTACACGCGGTCCGTCGGACATGTTTGAGCGGACATGTCTCATCGTGTGTACGCGGCCTTAGTGTGTTCCTCCGAGCAACTAATACACGACCCAACAAGAATTCTCTTGCATTTGTAGCAGTGTGTGGTAAAAATATGTTATATATATGTGTGTTAGATATATAATCTATCACTATCTCTTTTGTGGCCCCAACAAATCCCTGAGCGCTGCTCGGGACTAAGGATGAGCTTGGGTGTGTTATTTGGATAGATACCGTATTTATCAGCGTAAAACATGCACCTTCACTTTAAGGGAAGTTTCAGAAAAAAATAAAAATTAAATAAAGAACTGTGAAGCAAAATAAGGGTCAGTGCCCATGAATGCAGCCTAAACAGTGCCCATCTGCAGTCTCACCATTGCCATGAATGCAGCCTCTCCATTGCCACAAATGCAGCCTGATCGATGCCCATCTGCAGTCTCGGAGGGGATGGGGGGGCGGGAGGAGCGCTACAGATTACATACAGGAGAATCTCCTGTTTACACAGCAACCTCTTTAACCACTTCAGCCCCGGACCAAAATGCTGCTTAAGGATCTTGCCCCTTTTTTGCGATTCGGCACTGCTTCACTTTAACTAACAAAAAAAATTGGGTCCTTTTTTCCCCACAAATAGAGCTTTCTTTTGGTGGTATTTGATCACCTCTGCTTTTTTTATTTTTTGCGCTATAAACAAAAATAGAGCGACAATTTTGAAAAAAATGCAATATTTTTTACTTTTTGCTATAATAAATATCCCCCCAAAAATATATATAAAACACTTTTTTTCCCTCAGTTTAGGCCGATACGTATTCTTCTAACTATTTTTCGTAAAAAAAAAACGCAATAAGCGTTTATCGGTTGGTTTGCGCAAAATTTATAGAGTTTACAAAATAAGGGATAGTTTTATTGTATTTTTATTAATTATTTTATTTTACTACTAATGGCGACGATCAGCGACTTTTTTCGTGACTGCGACATTATGGCGGACACTTTGGACAATTTTGACACATTTTTGGGACAATTGTCATTTCACAGCAAAAAGTGCATTTAAAATGCATTGTTTACTGTGGAAATTACATTTGCAGTTTGGGAGTTAACCACAAGGGGGCGCTGAAGGGGTTATGTGTGACCTAATGTGTGTTTACAACTGTAGGGGGTGTGGCTGTAGGTGTGACATCATCGATTGTGATTCCCTGTATAAGAGATCATACGATCGATGATGCCGCCACACTGAAGGACGGGGAAGCCATGTTTACACACGGCTCTTCCCGTTCTTCAGCTCCGGGGACCGATCGCCGCACTCCAGCGGCGATCGGGTCCGCGAGTCCCATGGTCCCGGAACTTTGGACCGGGTCATGGGGGCGTGCCGCGGGCGCATGCCCATGACCCACAGCTGGGTACTAGTACAGGACGTACCTGTATGTGGATGTGCCCAGCCGTGCCATTCTGCTGACGTATATGTGCAGGAGGCGGTCCTTAAGTTGTTAATACAATATTCCGCCTCCAATGATAGACAGAAGAGTCGTCGAATGGCAGCCCAGGAGACGGGACTTCCTAAAAACAGATGTTGCCAAGTAAACAGGAGATTCTCCTGTAGGTAATCTGATGGCACTTGGGCCCCCCCCCCCCATCCCCTTCAAGGCAGCGCTGATAAATACAGTATATATCTTTTGTGGCCCTGGGGGCCACAAAAGATATATATATTCAAATTACCAGGGAAGCCACATTAAACTGGAACGGGGGCCGCAATTGGCCCGCGGGCCTGACTTTGGACATGCCTGACCTAAGGTGTCCCTGTTTGTCTTTCTACAGTATGTAGTTGCTATAAAATTTCCTTTACAGTGGCTATGAATATAACTCACTTTTTTGCGGTGCCAATGCACTCTCCAGGTAGTCATCTTCAGTGATCTTCTTTCCGTCACTCTCCAGCTTTAAAACAAAATCTCTCACCGCCCAGATAAAGATGGGGAAGTGTCTGCAGAACTGATCCTCCTCATCTTCATTGTCTTTGGATTTCACCTTAATGAAATCGGCCAATTCACTCACAAAGCTGTTAAAGGTAAGTAAAAGGCCAAAAATATTTTATTTTTATTTATTTTTTATTCATAAGACCAATTTTAAGTTTTGTTTCATGATTTAAAGCAGAGGTGGCAAACACAAGGCCCTCGGGCCGAATGCGGCCCTCCAGGCCATTTCATGCGCCCCTTGCACCTCTCCAGTCATCCTCCAGACCCTTACTTTCTGCTTTTAAGCAATGCATCCAACTTCTTCCCAGCAGCAGCATAAGGAAAGGGGTGTACACTGTAATGTAAGGGAGAGTGGGGGACTCAACTTCTGATGGTGGGGGGGCTCTTGACATCTAATGTAAGGGGAGGGGATGCGCTGGACATCTAATCTTACAGATACAACTGGCCCTTTTGAGGGCAACCATAATGCTGATGCGGCCCACAATGAAATCGAGTTTGACACCCCTGATTTAAAGGGTAAGTTCACCTTTATCAAAAAAATATCTATGCTGGTAATGCGCATCTGAGATAAAAGCAATGGCCCGGATTCACAGACATTGGCGCACATTTATGCCGCAGTAGGGTATCTCTTTGGCCGCGTACAGACGATCAAATCTATCTGCTGAAAACGGTCAGCCCGACCTTCCCAGCAGACAGATTCGATCGTGTGTACAGGCGACCCGACGGATTTGGCCAGCCGACAGATTTTAACCCGTCCTCCCGACATGTCTGCTGGTTAGTACGCTAACCAGCAGACATATCTGCTCGCACATGGGTCGAATGGTTTCGGCGCATGCGCGGAAGTGATTTACTTCCCGGTGCGGTGACGTGGCGGCGTCAACGTCACCGCCATGTCACCGACACGTCAGCGCGCTGTCTGCCGGCGGGGATTTTGGTTTGATCGTGTGTACAGCGATCAAACCAAAACGGCCAGCAGACAGATTTGTTCAAATCGGTCGGTCCGACCGATTTGAACAAATCTATTTGGTCGTGTGTACGCGGCCTTCTGGGAGTTTCTTGGTCAGGCTGTGGGAGCAGTGGCGTATCTAGGGTATGGCAACCATGGCAAGTGCCATGGGCGCCAAATGAAGGAGGCGCTGTTGAGTGGCTGGGCAGCAAGGCACTCACCAGGGTCTCAGGGTCTATTCTTCCCTCCTCCCGAACATAGGCAGGATCTCCTTTTCAGCACCTTTGCTAATGGACAATGGCAGCGCTATCCCTGCTGTGTTCAGCCACAGCCCTCCCCTGTTCTCCCAGCCTCTCCCATTCCATCTGGTCGGATTGGCAGCGCACAAAGAAGAAGGAGGAACATCAGTTTCTCCCTCTCCTCTGTGAAAACTGAGGCCTTAAGTCATGGGTCTTCAAACTATGGCCCACCAGTTGTTCAGGAACTACAATTCCCATGATGCCTAGTCATGTCTGCGAATGTCAGAGTTTTACAATGCCTCATGGGATGTGTAGTTTCGCAACAGCTGGAGGGCCATAGTTTGAGGATCCCTGCCTTAAGTGATGAAGATTTCATCATTTACAGTATTGGTTTTGCATGTACCTGGCCTTGGAGGACAGAGGAGGGATCAGGGGTCTAATAAACCCCAGAATTCTCCATAAAGAGGATATGTCACTACCCAAGGTATTACAAGGGATAATAAATATCACTAGTTTTGTTAGCTGTTTTTTTTTGTTAAGGTTATCTGAGAGATGGGTTTCAAATGTTTCCACAGGGGCGCAGTTTCAGTGCTTGCCATAGGTGCTATTTTCACTGGATACGCCTCTGTGTGGGAGGTACATAAATAGCCTATACCGATAGCAAGGGCTATCAAAACTCTTTTTCAAGAAGCACGATATATGTGTGAAACTTTGTCACCCCTTTGGTCCTGCTGGCAGTCTTTCAATAAACCTGTTGGACGGACGTTGGTGTGCAGCTCATTTTTCTTGTTATTTCTATAGGGATACTTTAGAACCAGTGGCAATCTTCTTCATTTTTTCATTTTAGGAGATTTCAAACTTTTTTTTTTTTTTTTTACTTGTTTCTGTCGCTATAAAAAAAAAAATCTTAAAGAATAAATAAAAAATGTTTTAACGCAGGGTGTTTATAAGACGCTGGATTTTTTTATTTTATTTCATATTCAGTTGTGTGTATGTTACTTAAGCTTAAGGTATTGAGCTCTGTAACACCATAAACACTAACAATGAACGTGTCTTATTTGCTCCCTTTTATCTGTTAAAATGACAGTAAGGCCTCGTACACATGTCCGAGAAACCTGTCGTAAAAGAAACATTGTTTTCCTCGTCGAGTTCCCTGTCAGGCTTGTTGAGAATCTTGTCAAGCTGTCTTTGCGTACACACTGTCAAGACAAAATCTCCTCGTCCTCAAACGCGGTGACGCACAACACGTACGACGGCACTATAAAGGGGAAGTTCGATTCCATTGGCGCCACGCTTGGAGCTGCTTTTGCTAATCTCATGTTACCGCGTGTTCGGTAAAAGTTTGGTGAGAGACGATTTGCGCTTTTCAGTCTGTTACAGAGTGACGAATGTGCGATCTCCATTACGAACGCTACTTTTACCGAAGGTGCGCTCCCGTCTCACACTTTATTCTGAGCATGCGCGGGTTTCTAAGCATACACACCAACGTGTTTCTCGTTATAAACCAGCCTGACGAGGAGATTGAGACTCCTGATAAGAAAAAGAGAACTCTTTTATTCTCGTCGAGTTCCACGACAGTTTTCTCGACGGAAAACATACACACGACACGTTTTCCTCGGCAAAAAAGCTCTGCCGCCAAGTTTCTTGATGGATTTTGTTGAGGAAAACGGTCGTGTGTAGGAGGCCTAAAGGTTTTTTTTTTTTTTAAATAACAAACATGTTATACTTACCTCCCTCCACTGTGGAGCTCGTTTTGCACAGAGTGGCCCGAACACCGTTTTCTGGGGTCTCCTCCCAAGATAACTCCCTCTGGGAAGCGCTCTCCCAAGGGGATTACCTTGCAGGCGCTCACCCAAGTCCAGCATTCTGCGTCCATAGTCGCCGAATGCAGGACCAGGCCCCCGCCCCCCGCCTCATTGGATTTGATTGACAGCAGCGGGGGGCGATGGCTGCGCTGCTATCAATCTATCCAATCTAGAGCTGAGAACCCCGGGCAAAGATGAAGCGCGTCATCATCGTGGGACATTTCACAGACCAGTTTCAGCGGACATGTTCGATCATGTGTACGGCCTATCGGACCGTTTTCCAGCGGACAAAAGTTTCCAAACATGCTTAGAAACCTGTCTGCTGGAAACCTGTCCGTCAGACATATTCGATGGTTAGTACACAAAATCATCGGACCAAAAACCCGCGCATGCTCAGAATCAAGTAGACGCATGCTTGGAAGCATTGAACTTCGTTTTTTCATCACGTCGTTGTGTTCTACGTCACCGCGTTCTGGTCCGAGGGGATTTTGGTCCGATGGTGTGTACGCACATCAGACCAACAGACCACTTCAGCCTGGTCCGATGAAAATGGTCCATCGGACATGTCTGATCGTGTGTATGCGGCCTAAGATGCGCCGGCAAATCTTTTTTCTGTATTTAGAAAACAAGATACACCGGAATTTAGCTAAGATCCGAGCGGCGTAAGTCTCTTACGCCGTCGTATCTTAGTTGCATATTTACGCTGACCGCTAGGTGGCTCTTCCGTAGATTTATGCGTTGAATATGCAAATGAGCTAGATACGCCGATTCACAAACGTAGTTGTGGCCGGCGTATCTATTTGTGTCGTTTACGTTAGGCTTACGCCCGGCGTAAAGTTACCCCTGCTTTATGAGGCGTAGCCAATGTTAAGTATGGACGTCTGGACAGCGTCGCATTGTACGTCGTTTACGTCGTTTGCGTAAGTCGATTCAGAATGGGGCTGGGCGTAAGTTACGTTCACGTCGTTTTCATAGACTATTGGCGACGTGATTTGGAGCATGCGCACTGGGATACGTTCACGGCTGGCGCATGTGCAGTACGTTTAGCGTGTCATTCACATGGGGTCAGTGTTAATTTAAATACAACACGCCCCCTACCTGCCCTATTTGAAGTACGCGGGGATACGCCGGCCCATTTACGCTACGCCGCCGCAACTTACGGAGCAAGTGCTTTGTGAATACAGCACTTGCCTGTAAAAGTTGTGGAGGCGTAGCGTAAATCAGGAAACGTTACGCCCGCACAAGGATACGCTCTCCATTCTGAGCCCCAAATTTGTTACCTCTGCTAGAAACCCAGTGAGCACGTAAATTCCCGCGAACTCCGCAGTTGCTGTAAATCATCCAATAAGGGTTTAAAAAGAGCCACATATATTTACATAGAAGGCACACAATCAGCGCTATCACTTGTAATTAATAAGCCATCTTTGGTCACACTAATCAGATTTTGATTTAATTGTAATATTTTGGCTTGAAAATACAATACATAGGGCCAGATTCAGGTAGATGGGAGCATCTTTGCTCCAGAGTAACGCTTCTCATTTACGTTACTCTGCCGAAATTTTATCAGCAAGTGCTGTCATTCACGAAGCACTTGCTCCTAAAGTTGCGGCAGCGTAACAAAAATTAACCGTCGGAATTCAAATTGGGCGGGTACGGGGCGTGTTGTATTTAAACTAAGCGCGATCCCGCCGCGAACGTACTGCGCATGCGTCGAGTGTCAAAGCATCCCCGTGCGCATGCTCCAAATTCTGTGAATGAACGTCAATGACGTCACATTCCCATTCATGATCTTTTTACGCAAGCGACGTGACTTTTTTTTTCCCGACGCGATGACGACGCCTATACCTAACATAGGATACTCCAACCCCATGTAGGTATATCTTCGCGCCGCGTATCGCTTCCGGAAACGTCGTACCGTCATTGCGTCGCGCCAGAATTCGCTCGTGAATTGCCGATTTCCGCTCATTAACATATTTTTTGAGCGTAAATCGGCGGGAACGCCCCCGGCGCCATTTTTAAGTTGAAGTAACGATGCGATGGCGAAACTCAGTTACGCTGCTCGCATCGGAGCTTCAACCCGGCGTTTCTTGTTTTCTGGTTACAAAAAACAAAAACGCCGGCTCAAAGTGACAGTTAGGCTGGCGGATCACTGGATCCGCCAACCTAACTGTTCCTGAATCTGGCCCTTAATGTTTCGCAGGAAGTATTCTGTACTGGTTCATTATTATTCCAATTATAAATACATCACTTTATATTAATGAATGCACAGGAAGTATAATACCGGAGTTTCTCAATGGCGTCCTCATCGATTGTGCCTTTGCTGTTGTAGACCAGAGCGCTGCTCAGTATGACGGACAGACAGAAAATATTCAAGTCGTTCCTCCTGTCTCCCTGTAAAATAATATTGGACTTTATCAGGGTGTGTCTTTTTGCCAAAAGCCTGAGAAGTTTTAGGCCACCACCAAATATCTTTGGAGTCTCTAGTAGGGTTGCACCAATGCCGTTTTTTTGCTGGCAAGTATGAGTACTAGGGTTGTCCCGATAGCTCTTTTTTAGGACTGAGTACAAGTACCGATACTTTTTTTCATGTACTCACCGATACGGATTACCGATACTTTTTTTTAAATGTGTCCCCAAATGCAGCCGTGTCCCTAAATGTAGCCATGTCCCCACAAAATGCAGCCATGTCCCACACAAAATGCAGCCATGTCCTACACAAAATGAAGCCATGTCCCCCACAAAATGCAGCCATGTCCCCCACAAAATGCAGCCATGTCCCCCACAAAATGCAGCCATATCACCCACAAAATGCAGCCATGTCACCCACAAAATGCAGCCATGTCCTACACAAAATGCAGCCATATCACCCACAAAATGCAGCCATGTCACCCACAAAATGCAGCCATGTCCCCCACAAAATGCAGCCATATCACCCACAAAATGCAGCCATGTCCCCCACAAAATGCAGCCATGTCCCACACAAAATGCAGCCATGTCCCACACAAAATGAAGCCATGTCACCCACAAAATGCAGCCATGTCCCCCACAAAATGAAGCCATGTCCCCCTCAAAATGCAGCCATGTCCCCCATAAAATGCAGCCATGTCCCACACAAAATGCAGCCATGTCCCACACAAAATGCAGCCATGTCCCCCACAAAATGAAGCCATGTCCCCCACAAAATGCAGCCATGTCCCCCACAAAATGAAGCCATGTCCCCCACAAAATCCAGCCATGTCCCCCACAAAATGCAGTCATGTGCCCCACAAAATGAAGACATGTCCTCCACAAAAGGCAGCCATGTCCCCCCCCCCCTCCGCCGCCGTTGCCTACTCAGCGCGGGGAACATTACAGCTTTCATTTGAATAGCTGTGTGTTCCCCCGTCGCGCCTCGTCATATATAGCCCCTCCCCCTTGTCCGGGCACTTTGTCTCCCATAACAGGGACCAGTTAGGACGCGCAGCGCGACTCGCGCTTGTGCGGTAGGGAACTGGGAAGTGAAGCTATGAATAAACACTAGTACAGTGTGAAACGCGTCAGCTTGACCAGTGTGCTTGCTGTGACCTGCAGTGTGGTTTTGGATTTTTTGGATTTTACAATAAAGGCAGTTTTTATTTGGAGTGCGGCTGTCCAGAAGAATCTGTTCTTTTGAAGCGCTTCACTTCCTGATTTCCTCACCGAGGATGGCAGCCGAGAGACGAGCGAATGGTCGGCTTTGGGTGACAACATCTCAGGCACCCTGGACAGGAAAGTGTCCATTCATTAAAAGTCAGCAGCTGCAGTATTTGTAGCTACTGGCTTTTAATTTACATTATTTTTTTAGGCGGACCTCTGCTTTAGGACCTCTTTATTGGATAAGATAATATGTCTCAGGTGTCAAGAGTCATGGACGGCCATTAGGTATGACTCACCTTTTTTACGTCACCCAGACCTTCAGTATCCAACAAAACCAGCGTGTGGTCCTTCTTAGTGGGGTGGGGGACGCACCACATCCAGATACCTTTGGTTTTCGATTCCACGGTGGCCCCCAGTTCAAAACCTGCAGCAATGAGGTGGATTAAAAATAAAATATACTTTTATATATGTTTATTTATTATTCTGTGAAAAGTGTTCATAACACACTATCTTTGCTCCTGACCCCTTAGCTCACCTCTATGGGCTTTGGCCAACTTGTTCATCAGGTAGGACTTCCCTGTGCGGTACATCCCTACAATTCCCACCACCACCACCGGCTCATCTATCCTGGACAGGATGCTTGTAGCCCCAGGGTTGACTTGGAGCGACCCATCTTCACGGTTCTCAATCAGGCACACCGGAGCCTCCATTCTGATAGACATCTTTATAAAGACCTGGGAAGAATCCAAATAAGTCTGTTTGTACACTAGGGTGACCAGACATCCCCAGATTCAGGGACAGTCCCCCTGATTGAGGATACTGTCCCCAAACCAAGTCTGTCCCTGGTTTTTGTCCCCGGATTGGATTTAATAAGGGGGCAGGGGCAATTTTAAAGACAATGGCCCAGATTCACAGAGAGTTGGGCGCACATTTACTCCGGCGTAGCACACACACAGTACTCTACGCAGCGCGGAGAGGCAT
This sequence comes from Rana kukunoris, assembly GCA_029574335.1. Lineage (NCBI taxonomy): Eukaryota > Metazoa > Chordata > Amphibia > Anura > Ranidae > Rana > Rana kukunoris. The sequence continues at coordinate 6,709,013 of CM056054.1, forward strand.
GCACTGCATTCAGCAAGCTATTGCTCACCAAGATACGCCAGCGTAGCGTATTTTCGAAGGCGCAGGCCGACGTAAGTGGAAGTGGGCGTGACCCCATGCAAAGGATAGTCTGAGCGTGGTGCAGTGTTTCACAAACTGCGCATACGCCGTGACGTGGACGCATTAAACTGCACCCTTATGCGCATGCTCACAACAACGCCGGCACAACTGCCTAAGCTACGACGGAATACCACGTACGCCATGAACGTAACGTACGCCCAATACGCCGGCCTGTGTTCTGTGGGGCAGACCTTTGCATGTCTATTGCTGGGTTGCCCCATATCTATGGGGAATAACTTTTACGCCGGACGTACAATTTACGCGCGCCTCGCGCAGCATGCGTCGGGCGCACGCACGTTCGTGAATCGCCGTATTTCCCTAATTTGCATGTTTGAATGCCCAATCAATTGGAGCAGCACCATGAGTCCAAACGAAAAGTGCGCCCACGCTACGCCGGGGTAAGTAAGCTACGTCGGCGTAGGGTGGCCAGTTTTTAGGCGTATGTTGGTTTGTGGGTCCGGCGCACAGATACGCCGACGCAAAGTTACACTTACGGGCGCACATTTGCACTTACGTCGGCGTAAGTGCTTTGTGAATCTGGGCCAATCAGTGCAGAATTAATATTAAAAAAAAATTGAATTACACACCCCCGCTCCGCCGTGCCTACTAGCATAGGGGGTTGTACCTCTTTGTATACCTACCTCTTTGTATACCTACCTCTTTACTGGTCTTACTTCTTTAGTCTGTAAGTTATTGACTCGGGGCTTCAGGAGCAGTGACCGGCTCACACGTTGTTTAGCAGTATCCTCCTCGGTATGTAACTGCATTATAAACCCTTGTAATAGTTTGACAGGGATGTGTGCAAAAAGGAAACTGAAAGCAACAGTAGCATAGAATGATATGATTGTGGGCTCTTGTTAACTCCTTCTACATGAGAAACAGAATGCCTCTTTATTAGGACATTGTGTCACAATTGCAGAACTCAGTGGTAGATCGTGGCACTCTGTACATCACACTTTGGCCCCTTTCACACTGGGGCGGTTTGCAGGCGCTATTGCGCTAAAAATAGCGCCTGCAAACCGACCCTAAACAGCCTGAGGGCTCTCACACTCAGTGGCATATCTAGGGTATGGCATCCATGGGAAGTGCCATGGGCGACATGGGGGCAGGGGGCGACAAAAAAGTGCCCCCCCCCTGCACACAAAAAAAAACACCCGTCCTGCGGCCATCTCTCGGCTCTCGCGGTCCCTCTGTCTGTCCCCAGCGTCCCTCTCTGTCCTTGTCACACTGCGTCCCTCTCTGTCCTTATCACACTGCGTCCCTCTCTGTCCTTGTCACACTGCGTCCCTCTCTCTCCTTGTCACACTGCATCCCTCTCTGTCCTTGTCACACTGCATCCCTCTCTGTCCTTGTCACACTGCGTCCCTCTCTGTCCTTGTCACACTGCGTCCCTCTCTCTCCTTGTCACACTGCATCCCTCTCTGTCCTTGTCACACTGCATCCCTCTCTGTCCTTGTCACACTGCGTCCCTCTCTGTCCTTATCACACTGCGTCCCTCTCTGTCCTTGTCACACTGCGTCCCTCTCTGTCCTTGTCACACTGCGTCCCTCTCTGTCCTTGTCACACTGCGTCCCTCTCTGTCCTTGTCACACTGCGTCCCTCTCTGTCCTTGTCACACTGTATCCCTCTCTGTCCTTGTCACACTGCGTCCCTCTCTGTCCTTGTCACACTGCGTCCCTCTCTGTCCTTATCACACTGCGTCCCTCTCTGTCCTTGTCACACTGCGTCCCTCTCTGTCCTTGTCACACTGCGTCCCTCTCTGTCCTTGTCACACTGCGTCCCTCTCTGTCCTTGTCACACTGCGTCCCTCTCTCTCCTTGTCACACTGCATCCCTCTCTGTCCTTGTCACACTGCGTCCCTCTCTGTCCTTGTCACACTGCATCCCTCTCTGTCCTTGTCACACTGCATCTCTCTCTGTCCTTGTCACACTGCGTCCCTCTCTGTCCTTGTCACACTGCGTCCCTCTCTGTCCTTGTCACACTGCGTCCCTCTCTGTCCTTATCACACTGCGTCCCTCTCTGTCCTTGTCACACTGCGTCCCTCTCTGTCCTTGTCACACTGCGTCCCTCTCTGTCCTTGTCACACTGCGTCCCTCTCTGTCCTTGTCACACTGCGTCCCTCTCTCTCCTTGTCACACTGCATCCCTCTCTGTCCTTGACACACTGCGTCCCTCTCTGTCCTTGTCACACTGCATCCCTCTCTGTCCTTGTCACACTGCATCTCTCTCTGTCCTTGTCACACTGTGTCCCTATCTGTCCTTGTCACAGTGCATCCCTCTCTGTCCTTGTCACACTGCATCCCTCTATGTCCTTGCCACACTGCGTCCCTCTCTGTCCTTGTCACACTGCGTCCCTCTCTGTCCTTGTCACACTGCATCCCTCTCTGTCCTTGTCACACTGCGTCCCTCTCTGTCCTTGTCACACTGCCTCCCTCTCTGTCCTTGTCACACTGCATCCCTCTCTGTCCTTGTCACACTGCATCGCTATCTGTCCTTTTAACACTGCGTCCTTCTCTGTCCTTGTCACACTGAGTCAGGGCTGTCTTAATGAGAGGGCACACTTGGGCACTGCCCAGGGGCCCCAGCTGCATGGGGGGGGTACTGTTTTTTCCCCAAAGCAGATGGTGCTTGAGCCCGCGCTGCCCCAAAATTGGGGGCCTCATGATGGCACTGAGAGTAAAGGATACACAGGGAAGCAGTCCGCCTCCTACCTACTTGATGTCTGTTTACCTGCACTGTCATCATTGTAGGGGCCCCAGAGCATTACTTTGCCCAGGGGCCCATGATGCTATTGAGACGGCCCTGCACTGCGTCCCTCTCTTTCCTTTTCACACTGCATTCGGCTCTGTCCTTGTCACACTGCATCCCTCTCTGTCCTTGTCACACTAAGTCCCTCTCTGTCCTTGTCACACTCCGTCCCTCTCTGTCCTTATCACACTGCATCCCTATATATCCTTATCACACTGCGTCCCTCTCTGTCCTTGTCACACTGCGTCCCTCTCTGTCCTTGTCACACTGCATCTCTCTCTGTCCTTGTCACACTGCGTCCCTCTCTGTCCTTGTCACACTGCGTCCCTCTCTGTCCTTGTCACACTGCGTCCCTCTCTGTCCTTATCACACTGCGTCCCTCTCTGTCCTTGTCACACTGCGTCCCTCTCTGTCCTTGTCACACTGCGTCCCTCTCTGTCCTTGTCACACTGCGTCCCTCTCTGTCCTTGTCACACTGCGTCCCTCTCTCTCCTTGTCACACTGCATCCCTCTCTGTCCTTGACACACTGCGTCCCTCTCTGTCCTTGTCACACTGCATCCCTCTCTGTCCTTGTCACACTGCATCTCTCTCTGTCCTTGTCACACTGTGTCCCTATCTGTCCTTGTCACAGTGCATCCCTCTCTGTCCTTGTCACACTGCATCCCTCTATGTCCTTGCCACACTGCGTCCCTCTCTGTCCTTGTCACACTGCGTCCCTCTCTGTCCTTGTCACACTGCGTCCCTCTCTGTCCTTGTCACACTGCGTCCCTCTCTGTCCTTGTCACACTGCCTCCCTCTCTGTCCTTGTCACACTGCATCCCTCTCTGTCCTTGTCACACTGCATCGCTATCTGTCCTTTTAACACTGCGTCCTTCTCTGTCCTTGTCACACTGAGTCAGGGCTGTCTTAATGAGAGGGCACACTTGGGCACTGCCCAGGGGCCCCAGCTGCATGGGGGGGGTACTGTTTTTTCCCCAAAGCAGATGGTGCTTGAGCCCGCGCTGCCCCAAAATTGGGGGCCTCATGATGGCACTGAGAGTAAAGGATACACAGGGAAGCAGTCCGCCTCCTACCTACTTGATGTCTGTTTACCTGCACTGTCATCATTGTAGGGGCCCCAGAGCATTACTTTGCCCAGGGGCCCATGATGCTATTGAGACGGCCCTGCACTGCGTCCCTCTCTTTCCTTTTCACACTGCATTCGGCTCTGTCCTTGTCACACTGCATCCCTCTCTGTCCTTGTCACACTAAGTCCCTCTCTGTCCTTGTCACACTCCGTCCCTCTCTGTCCTTATCACACTGCATCCCTATATATCCTTATCACACTGCATCCCTATATATCCTTATCACACTGCGTCCCTCTCTGTCCTTGTCACACTGCGTCCCTCTCTGTCCTTATCACACTGCGTCCCTCTCTGTCCTTGTCACACTGCGTCCCTCTCTGTCCTTGTCACACTGCGTCCCTCTCTGTCCTTGTCACACTGCGTCCCTCTCTGTCCTTGTCACACTGCGTCCCTCTCTGTCCTTGTCACACTGCATCCCTCTCTGTCCTTGTCACACTGCGTCCCTCTCTGTCCTTGTCACACTGCGTCCCTCTCTGTCCTTATCACACTGCGTCCCTCTCTGTCCTTGTCACACTGCGTCCCTCTCTCTCCTTGTCACACTGCATCCCTCTCTGTCCTTGTCACACTGCATCCCTCTCTGTCCTTGTCACACTGCGTCCCTCTCTGTCCTTGTCACACTGCGTCCCTCTCTCTCCTTGTCACACTGCATCCCTCTCTGTCCTTGTCACACTGCATCCCTCTCTGTCCTTGTCACACTGCGTCCTTCTCTGTCCTTATCACACTGCGTCCCTCTCTGTCCTTGTCACACTGCGTCCCTCTCTGTCCTTGTCACACTGCGTCCCTCTCTGTCCTTGTCACACTGCGTCCCTCTCTGTCCTTGTCACACTGCGTCCCTCTCTGTCCTTGTCACACTGCGTCCCTCTCTGTCCTTGTCACACTGCGTCCCTCTCTCTCCTTGTCACACTGCATCCCTCTCTGTCCTTGTCACACTGCGTCCCTCTCTGTCCTTGTCACACTGCATCCCTCTCTGTCCTTGTCACACTGCATCTCTCTCTGTCCTTGTCACACTGTGTCCCTATCTGTTCTTGTCACAGTGCATCCCTCTCTGTCCTTGTCACACTGCATCCCTCTATGTCCTTGCCACACTGCGTCCCTCTCTGTCCTTGTCACACTGCGTCCCTCTCTGTCCTTGTCACACTGCATCCCTCTCTGTCCTTGTCACACTGCGTCCCTCTCTGTCCTTGTCACACTGCCTCCCTCTCTGTCCTTGTCACACTGCATCCCTCTCTGTCCTTGTCACACTGCATCGCTATCTGTCCTTTTAACACTGCGTCCTTCTCTGTCCTTGTCACACTGAGTCAGGGCTGTCTTAATGAGAGGGCACACTTGGGCACTGCCCAGGGGCCCCAGCTGCATGGGGGGGGGTACTGTTTTTTCCCCAAAGCAGATGGTGCTTGAGCCCGCGCTGCCCCAAAATTGGGGGCCTCATGATGGCACTGAGAGTAAAGGATACACAGGGAAGCAGTCCGCCTCCTACCTACTTGATGTCTGTTTACCTGCACTGTCATCATTGTAGGGGCCCCAGAGCATTACTTTGCCCAGGGGCCCATGATGCTATTGAGACGGCCCTGCACTGCGTCCCTCTCTTTCCTTTTCACACTGCATTCGGCTCTGTCCTTGTCACACTGCATCCCTCTCTGTCCTTGTCACACTAAGTCCCTCTCTGTCCTTATCACACTGCATCCCTATATATCCTTATCACACTGCGTCCCTCTCTGTCCTTGTCACATTGCCTCCCTCTCTGTCCTTGTCACACTGCCTCCCTCTCTATCCTTGTCACACTGCATCCCTCTCTGTCCTTGTCACACTGCATCCCTCTCTGTCCTTGTCACACTGTATACCTCTCTGTCCTTGTCACACTGGGTCCCTCTCTGTCCTTGTCACACTGTGTCCCTCTCTGTCCTTGTCACACTGCATCCCTCTCTGTCCTTGTCACACTGGGTCCCTCTCTGTCCTTGTCACACTGGGTACTCTCTGTCCTTGTCACACTGCCTCCCTCTCTGTCCTTGTCACTCTGCGTCCCTCTCTGTCCTTGTCACACTGCGTCCCTCTCTGTCCTTGTCACACTGTATCCCTCTCTGTCCTTGTCACACTGCGTCCCTCTCTGTCCTTGTCACACTGCGTCCCTCTCTGTCCTTGTCACACTCTGCAGAGGCGCATTGCCGGTGGTATTAACCCTTTTTTGGTCGCTAGCGGGGGTTAAAGCCACACCGCTAGCGGCCGAACACCGCCACAATTCCGTCGGTATATCGCCGCACCTCCCGCCCCAGTTTGAAAGGGCCCTAACAGTCCAGAACTACCACACTCAATTTGCATACGATTTAATGTGGAATGTCTTGTAAAATAAAACCTACACTGTGGACTTTTAACCCTTGCCCTCAATTAGTGCACCCAAGATAATGCACCATCACCTGCACTCTATACATATTAGAAATAATGAGGCCAATGAGAAGAAGAGTGTGCTATTCTCACCCACCACCTGCACTCTATACATGGTAGAAGTATTGCAGTCTAATAGTAGAGGGGAGCACAATTCTCACCCACCACCTGCACTCTATACACTGTAGAGGTATTGTAGTCTAAGGGAAGAGGGGAGCATGATTCTCACCCACCACCTGCACTCTATACACTGTAGAGGTATTGTAGTCTAAGGGAAGAGGGGAGCACAATTCTCACCCACCACCTGCACTCTATACACTGTAGAGGTATTGTAGTCTAAGGGAAGAGGGGAGCACAATTCTCACCCACCACCTGCACTCTATACACTGTAGAGGTATTGTAGTCTAAGGGAAGAGGGGAGCACAATTCTCACCCACCACCTGCACTCTATACACTGTAGAGGTATTGTAGTCTAAGGGAAGAGGGGAGCACGATTCTCACCCACCACCTGCACTCTATACATGGTAGAAGTATTGCAGTCTAATAGTAGAGGGGAGCACAATACTCACCCACCACCTGCACTCTATACACAGTAGAGGTATTGTAGTCTAAGGGAAGAGGGGAGCACAATACTCACCCACCACCTGCACTCTATACACTGTAGAGGTATTGTAGTCTAAGAGAAGAGGGGAGCACAATACTTACCCACCACCTGCACTATATACACTGTAGAGGTATTGTAGTCTAAGGCCTTGTACACACGAGGGAATTTATCCGCTGAAAATGGTCCGACGGACCATTTCAGCCGAAAAATTCGCTCGCGTGTAGGGGCAAACGGACAGTTTTGGACGGATTCCTCCGGCGGAAAAATTTCAAAGCATGCTTCGAAATTTTTCCGCCGGAGAGCTGCCCGTCGGATATGTCCGCTGGTTAGTACGCCTAACCAGTGGACATATCTGCCCGCACATGCGTCGTATGCTGTGAATGGATCCGACGCATGCGCGCGGAAGTGTTTACTTCCTGGTGCGGTGACGTGGCGGCGTCAACGTCACCGCCGCGTCACCGCGCTGTCCTCCGGCGGGGAATTTGATCTAATGATGTGTACAGCCATTGGATCAAAACAGCCCGGCGAACATATCCGATGGAAATGGTACATCGGACCGTTTCCATCGAATACATTCCCTCGTGTGTACAAGGCATAGAGAAGAGGGGAGCACAATACTCACCCACCACCTGCACTCTATACACTGTAGAGGTATTGTTGTCTAGGGGAAGAGGGGAGCACAATACTCACCCACCACCTGCACTCTATACACAGTTCAGGTATTGTAGTCTAAGGGAAGAGGGGAGCACAATACTCACCCACCACCTGCACTCTATACACAGTACAGGTATTGTAGTCTAAGGGGAGCACAATACTCACCCACCACCTGCACTCTATACACAGTAGAGGTATTGTAGTCTAAGGGAAGAGGGGAGCACAATACTCACCCACCACCTGCACTCTATACACAGTAGAGGTATTGTAGTCTAAGGGAAGAGGGGAGCACAATACTCACCCACCACCTGCACTCTATACACAGTTCAGGTATTGTAGTCTAAGGGAAGAGGGGAGCACAATACTCACCCACCACCTGCACTCTATACACAGTACAGGTATTGTAGTCTAAGGGAAGAGGGGAGCACAATACTCACTCACCACCTGCACTCTATACACAGTAGAGGTATTGTAGTCTAAGGGAAGAGGGGAGCACAATACTCACCCACCACCTGCACTCTATACACTGTAGAAGTTTATAGATGGTCATACATACACTTAGTGATTTGTAATAATAGATTTACATACAAACAATTGCAAACCAGTGATTGATCTTTAATTAAAATATTGAACAATGAAACACACATTGTTCCACCACCTCTACTCCCTGCCCACGGCGGGCACACACAATGCAGCCAACATAGACATAATCAATGTCTCAGTCCCTCCATAGCCACCTCCCATAATTTCATTGCATGTTAATCCTTAAGGCGACGTACACATGACCGAGAAACTCGTCGAACAAAACACATCGTTTTCCCAGTTGAGTTCCTAGTTTGGCAGTTAAAAAACTCGTCGAGACAAATTTTCCCATTGCCCAAAGAGGAAATAGAAAGCATGCTCTCTTTCTGGCTCGACGAGCTTCCCTACGGGTTTCTCGGCAAAAAGTGTACACACGACCGGTTTTCTCGGCAGAATACGTCTCCTATCAAGGTTCTCGCTGGATTCTGCCGAGAAAATCGGTCGTGTGTACGTCGCCTTACTGTGTCCTGCAAGGCATTACTGTACCCTTCTGGTTACTTTATATACAGGGCCGGTGTTCAGTGGTGTATTTAGGTTTTGTGCTGCCCTAGGCCTGACTAAACTTGTACAACCCCTAATTTAAATATGATCCACCCCTTCCTGTCAAGGCCACGCCCATTTCTGTTTAAGACCCGTCCTGACATTTTTGAGTTGGGACACTAGTTCTTAGAGCCTGGGGGGAGGGGTGGATTCCCTTAATTTGCATAGATTTCTCTCACTTCCTGTTTGTCTATGGGGCAGGAAATGAAGGGAAATCTCTGCAACTGGACGGAGATGGTAAAAAATAAACTGACAGGGGCTATAAACTGACAGGGGCTATAAACCCCCCCCTCCTTTACTGTCTCCAAAAATGAAAAAAAAAATGATATTTAGGGAAAAACATTTTTTTCCTTTACAACCCCTTTCTAAACATTCATAACTAAATATTTGTGTCATTCCTGAGAGTGTGAATGTAAATAGAGATTTGCATATGATGCAATGAAGAGGACCTGTGTATGCACAGTTCATAATGGCACAGGCAGAACACAAGAGGGAAAGTGGTTGGATACATGAAAGTCCACAGTGGCATTTGTGGTCATAATAACATTATGAGAAGTGCCCTTGTGGTTTACCATATGAGAAATAATTCATGGCAGTGCTATCGGAGGCTGAGTATGACATGGCTTGCAAGGCACTGTGCCACCTATTTAGTGCCCAAAAGTGCTACCTCATCAGTGCCCATTAGTGCAGTGCAGCATATCAGTGCCCATAACTCCCAACATTTAAAAAATCCACTGGGGGGGGAGTTTTTTTTGGCCACAGATCAAAGTTGTTGAGCGGGAAGGGGGTTTGCCACAGATCGAAGTTGTTGAGCGGGGGAGGGGTTTGCCACAGATCGAAGTTGTTGAGCGGGGGAGGGGTTTGCCACAGATCGAAGTTGTTGAGCAGGGGAGGGGTTTGCCACGGATCGAAGTTGTTGAGCGGAGGGGGTTTGCCACAGATCGAAGTTGTTGAGCGGGGGAGGGGTTTGCCACAGATCGAAGTTGTTGAGCAGGGGAGGGGTTTGCCACGGATCGAAGTTGTTGAGCGGAGGGGGTTTGCCACAGATCGAAGTTGTTGAGCGGGGGAGGGGTTTGCCACGGATCGAAGTTGTTGAGCGGGGAGTTTTGCCACGGATCAAAGTTGTTGAGCGGAGGGGGTTTGCCATTGCCAAAATTATAAAAATGTCACATGGTTACAGTGTAGCATGACCGCACAATTGTCATTCAAAGTGTGACGGCATTGAAAGCTAAGAAAACGTCCTGGGCGGGAAGGGGGTGCAGGTGCCCAGTATTGAGGTAGCTAAGTGGTAATAAACACACACTGTTTAATTTACATTTTCCCTTTTCTTTCTGTATGTGGATGATGGCACTGTAATTATTTTAATTTAAAAAAAAACATCCAAATAAATGTTTCCTATTTATTATACAGCTGTCGTGTGACTTGGCTCTCTCCCAGCTTGTATGCAGGTAAACATAAGCAGTAGGAGCTTCTAGTCCTCTGCTGCTAGTCACATGTTTAAGCACTTCCTGGTGGCAGTACCACTATACGGCCGCAGGGTGCTTCTAAATCTCTGAACAGTCATCCTTTTATGACCTCCACTCCTCCGGGCCACTGGGGGGCGCGCGAGCGCCGCCGGCGCGCGTGTGCCTGCCGCATCACTGAGATGCTGATGCGCGTGCCTGGTGGCCGCGATGTGGGAGGGAGAAGACCTTTCTGTGTATCTTGTACATAGTGATAGTGATAATCAGTGATGATAGTGATAATGTTGAATCTTTTTTATCTATAATGTCCAATCTTTTCTCTCTATAATGTGGAATCTTTTCTCTCTATAATGTCCAATCTTTTCTCACTATAATGTCCAATCTTTTTTCTCTATAATGTCCAATTTTTTCTCTCTATAATTTCCAATCTCTTCTCTCTATAATGTAGAATCTTTTCTCTCTATAATGTTGAATCTTTTCTCTCTATAATGTCCAATCTTTTCTCTCTATAATGTTGAATCTTTTCCCTCTATAATGTTGAATCTTTTCTCTCTATAATGTCAGATCTTTTCTCTCTATAATGTTGAATCTTTTTTCTCTATAATGTTGAATCTTTTCTCTCTATAATGTGGAATCTTTTCTCTCTATAATGTCCAATCTTTTCTCTCTATAATGTCAGATCTTTTCTCTCTATAATGTTGAATCTTTTCTCTCTATAATGTTGAATCTTTTCCCTCTATAATGTTGAATCTTTTCTCTCTATAATGTCAGATCTTTTCTCTCTATAATGTCAGATCTTTTCCCTCTATAATGTTGAATCTTTTTTCTCTATAATGTTGAATGTTTTCTCTACAATGTCGAATCTTTTCTCTCTATAATATCAAATCTTTCTCTCTATAATGTGGAATCTTTTCTCTCTATAATGTTGAATCTTTTCTCTTTATAATGTCCAAACTTTTCTCTCTATAATGTAGAATCTTTTCTCTCTATAATGTAGAATCTTTTCTCTCTATAATGTGGAATATTTTCTCTCTATAATGTTGAATCTTTTCTCTCTATAATGTCCAAACTTTTCTCTCTATAGTGTAGAATCTTTTCTCTCTATAATGTTGAATCTTTTCTCTCTATAATGTGGAATCTTTTCTCTCTATAATGTTGAATCTTTTCTCTACAATGTCGAATCTTTTCTCTCTATAATGTGGAATCTTTTCTCTCTATAATGTCCAAACTTTTCTCTCTATAATGTAGAAACTTTTCTCTCTATAATGTTGAATCTTTTCTCTACAATGTCGAATCTTTTCTCTCTATAATGTGGAATCTTTTCTCTCTATAATGTGGAATATTTTCTCTCTAGAATGTTGAATCTTTTCTCTCTATAATGTTGAAACTTTTCTCTCTATAATGTTGAATCTTTTCTCTCTATAATGTCCAAACTTTTCTCTCTATAATGTAGAATCTTTTCTCTCTATAATGTCCAATCTTTTCTCTCTATAATGTTGAATCTTTTCTCTCTATAATGTGGAATCCTTTCTCTCTATAATGTTGAATCTTTTCTCTCTATAATGTAGAATCTTTTCTCTCTATAATGTCCAAACTTTTCTCTCTATAATGTAGAATCTTTTCTCTCTATAATGTCCAATCTTTTCTCTCTATAATGTTGAATCTTTTCTCTCTATAATGTGGAATCTTTTCTCTCTATAATGTTGAATCTTTTCTCTCTATAATGTAGAATCTTTTCTCTCTATAATGTGGAATCTTTTCTCTCTATAATGTGGAATCTTTTCTCTCTATAATGTTGAATCTTTTCTCTCTATAATGTGGATTCTTTTCTCTCTATAATGTTGAATCTTTTCTCTCTATAATGTTGAATCTTTTCTCTCTATAATGTCCAATCTTTTCTCTCTATAATGTCAAATCTTTTCTCTCTATAATGTGGAATCTTTTCTCTCTATAATGTCAAAACTTTTCTCTCTATAATGTTGAATCTTTTCTCTCTATAATGTCCAATCTTTTCTCTCTATAATGTTGAATCTTTTCTCTTTATGTCAAATCTTTCCTCTCTATAGTGTGGAATCTTTTCTCTCTATGTAGAATCTTTTCTCTCTATAATGTCCATTCTTTTCTCTCTATGTAGAATAATCTTGGACCAATAGAGTTAAGGTTAGGCACATTCAACCGATGAAAACGAAAATAAAGCATTTGTTTATGTTGGATCTTTTGGTTTTCGTATTCTGTGCCTTCATTTTCGTTTGTTAAAGTAACAAAAATACCTGAAATTCGGACGAAAATGCATTCAGACGAAAACAAATGCACATGTCTATTTATCACTATGTTCATCAATGGACAATGAAGAAAACATGTGAAGCGGATCTATTGTTAATAAAATACAAAATATCCATATACAGTGTTTTACACTTACCTAACATTTTTATTTTAGTCCTGAACATATTAAGCAAAGAAAGACAATATACAGATATAAATATATATATATATATATATATATATATATATATATATATACACACACACTGTATTTTTCGCTCCATAAGACGCACTTTTCCCCCCCAAAAAAAGTGGGGGGAAATGTCTGTGCGCTTAATGGAGCGAATATAGACCAGGAGCCCCCCCCCCCCCCCCCAGCCACGGCCGTGTTTAAATACCGGGCCGGACGCTCGGCTCCCCAGCTGTGGGTTGCTTGTTCCAGAAAGTCTGCTCCTCCCTCTGTCAGGACCGGAGCGGTTGTGAGTCTGTGACAGGGAGTGAGGCATATACTGAACATAACCTTCTCCGGTCAGCAGCACGAGCCGAGCATGAAGATCAAAGACACACAGAGCGGGATGTGTGTGCTTTCTATTCAAGGCCGATCCTAGGCAGGGTGCACGCAGGCTCCTGCAGAGGTGGGGGCTCTAAACATCTAGCAGACTCTCTAACAGAAGCCCTCTTTGTGTCCATCAGGGAGCCCCCCCCCCAGGTCCCAATAAAGTACTCTGCTTCTCTTCCTGTATTTTGTTTATTGTTAAGAGATCATGTAAGGATCCCAGATTAATGAACACTTCATGGGGGAGCATCTCTGTGGTTGAGACATTGTCATAGAAACATTTGTAAAGGGGAGAAGTTACTAAAATTACCATGTCCGTGTGGGGGCGCCAATAATATTTCTGCACCCAGGCACCTGTGACCCTAGGATCGGCCCTGATTCTATTTCCTCACCCTTATTCTGTCAGCAGTGAGGGTGGGGATTAATAAAGCAGTGGTAAGACCGAGCAGCTTGCAGAGGGGGGAACACTGAATTTCAGGCAATTAGTGTGCAGTAACCTCTAGCAACCAAATGGTGAGTGGCAATGTGTAGGAAACTCTAGCAACCAATCAGCAAGCAGCATTGTTTAGAAACCTCTAGCAACCGAATGGTGAATGGTAATGTTTATATTATTTTTTCTTGTTTTCCTCCTCAAACGTAGGTGCGTCTACGCTCAGGTGTGTCTTATGGAGCGAAAAATACAGCATATTGTATTACATTTATGAAAAGTCTGGTTTTCTGTTGTGTTTAAAATAACACATTTTCTGTTGGTCCGTTCCTTTCTTGACGATGAAGAGCTCTTGGGCCAGTTGACGTATTTTGGGCTGCTCCTGCAGTATGGTCCTCTTTATTTTATCACTGATGTCATCCAAGTCATCAAGGACCACAATCACCCGATTCTTTCCTGTAGAATAACTGGAATTAGTAGCAGTGACAATAAGGTGCAACCTTCTGAGATACTGGACAGCATGGAGGAGATTGACTAAAACTGGAGCACACAGAATCTGATGAAGCATTGCATAGTCAGAAATAGACATGTGCAATTTGTTTAGTTTCTAATTCGTTTTTTTAACAAATTTTGAGAAATTCATTAATTCCGAATTTTTGTATTTCCAAATTTTTTTATTTCCGAATTTTCGGATTTCCGAAAACTTTGAATTTCCGGATCTCTAAAATTTCGAATTTCCGAATTTTCGTATTTCTGAATTTTTCAATTTCCGAATTTTCGCATTTCCAAAAAAAAAAACGATAATAACATAAACGAAAATAATGAATTTTTCGGCAGTGCACATGTCTAGTAAGAAATCAGCCTCCAGGTTTTATTGTCAAAGCTTAACCACTTAAGGACCGCCTCCTGCATACATACGTCGGCAGAATGGCACGGCTGGGCACATGCATTGTACAGGTACGTCCTGTGCTAGTACCCAGCCCTGGGTCACAAGCTCCCGCGACCCAGTCCGAAGCTCCGGGACCGCGGGACTCGCGGACCCGATCGCTGCTGGAGTCCCGCGATCGGTCCCCGGAGCTGAAGAACGGGGAGAGGTGAGTGTAAACACAGCTTCCCCGTTCTTCACTGTGGCGGCGTCATCGATCGTGTGATCCCTTTTATAGGGAGACCCAATCGATGACGTCACACCTACAGCCACTCCCCCCTACAGTTGTAAACACACATTAGGTCACACATAAGCCCTTCAGCGCCCCTTTGTGGTTAACTCCCAAACTGCAACTGTCATTTTCACAATAAACAATGCAATTTAAATGCATTTTTTGCTGTGAAAATGACAATTGTCCCAAAAATTTGTCAAAATTGTCCAAAGTGTCCGCCATAATGTCGCAGTCACGAAAAAAATTGCTGATCGCCGCTATTACTAGTAAAAAAAATTAAATAATAAAAGTGCAATAGAACTATCCCCTATTTTGTAAACGCTATAAATTTTGCGCAAACCAACCGATAAACGCTTATTGCGATTTTTTTTACCAAAAGTAGGTAGAAGAATACGTATCGGCCTAAACTGAGGAAACATTTTTTTAATATATATTTTTGGGGGATATTTATTATAGCAAAATGTTAAAAATATAGAATTTTTTTCAAAATTGTCGTTCTATTTTTGTTTATAGCACAAAAAAAAAAAAACGCAGAGATCAAATACCACCAAAAGAAAGCTCTATTTGTGGGAAAAAAAGACGCCAATTTTGTTTGGGAGCCACGTCGCACGACCGCGCAATTGTCTGTTAAAGCGACGCAGTGCCGAATCGCAAAACCTGGCCGGGTCCTTTAGCTGCCTAAAGCAGTGTTTCCCAACTCCAGTCCTCAAGGCACACCAACAGGTCATGTTTTCAGGATTTCCCTCAATTGAAACAGCTGTGGTAACTACTAAGGCAGTGAAACTGATCGAATCACGTGGGCAAAATAATGGAAATCCTGAAAACATGACCTGTTGGTGTGCCTTGAGGACTGGAGTTGGGAAACACTGGCCTAAAGGTCCGAGTCTTAAGTGGTTAATTGTGGGCATGTGAAGCACACTAGTGTAGTCTTCTGGGATAAGAGTTATGACTAAGGCCCTAAAGGCTGAAACGCATCAACTGACTTGATCTGTGTTTGCTCACTGTGGCTATTCAATAAAACTATTTATTTTTTAACCACTTAAGACTCAGACCATTATGCAGGTTAAGGACCTTTTTTCGATTCGGCACTGCGTCGCTTTAACTGACAATTGCGCGGTCGTGCGACGTGGCTCCCCAACAAAATTGGCGTCCCACAAACAGAGCTTTCTTTTGGTGGTATTTGATCACCTCTGCGTTTTTTATTTTTTGCGCTATAAACAAAAATAAAGCGACAATTTTGAAAAACAAAATGCAACATTAACCCCTTCCATACCGGGCATTTTCACCCCCTCCCTGCCCAGACCAATTTTTAGTTTTCAGCGCTGTTGCACTTTGAATGACAATTGCGCGGTCATGCAACACTGTACCCAAATTAAATCGTTATGTTTTTTTCCCCACACAAATAGAGCTTTCTTTTGGTAGTATTTGAATACCTCTGCGTTTTTTTTATTTTTTGCGCTATAAACAAAAGTAGAGCGACAAAAATAGGTAGAAGAATACGTATCGGCCTAAACTGAGGGAAAAATTTGTGTTTTTATATATTTTTGGGGGATATTTATTATAGCAAAAAGTAAAAAATATTGCATTATTTTCAAAATTGTCGCTCTATTTTTGTTTATAGCGCAAAAAAATAAAAACCGCAGAGGTGATCAAATACCACCAAAAGTGAATTGAGTTTGGTTGTCTCAGCCCGGCTCCCGGTGGGTGTGCTATGCGAGGTAAGCCTGCGCTTAGTACGCCCACCCCCCTCCCACAAAACCACCACACTTACACGCACTCGAAATTGGGTTAACACGCACGCACTTTGGCCACGCGGTCTCTAAAAGAGAGGCGAAGGACTAACAGGGCTGGCTGAGCGGACTAGACCCCCTCACTTCCTCATAGGGGAGTCCCTCTGCCCCGTTGGGCTTCAAAGCGGAGCAGGTAGGGCGGGCTGTGTGGGAGGACCCCCTCACACCCGCCATTGCCACCCGGGGCATGGAGAAAGATGGCAGATTGCCTCTGGGGGAGGTCTGCCTACTCCCAACTCCTGCAGTCCGGCTCCTCTCTCGAGTACATGCACAAAATACACTTTAAACAAAAAAATAAAAAATACCACCAAAAGAAAGCTCTATTTTGTGGGGAAAAAAGGACGTCAATTTTGTCTGGGAGCCACGCCGCACGACCGCGCAATTGTCAGTTAAAGCGACGCAGTGCCGAATTACAAAAAGGGGCCGGGTCCTTTACCTGCATATTGGTCCGGGTCTTAAGTGGTTAAGGGATGTTCCAATAGTATTTATGAGGTCTGACATATACTACATTGTACTGTTTTCTTAACAGTTTTTCTGCTTAAAATAGCAAGAAAAAAAAAAATCAAAAAAAACAAAATAATAAAAAAAATCAAATAAAAATAACCCTGGAATTGATATTGATGGTATACCTGTATAATGTATAAGGTAAATACATACCAAGTGTATCGGACATATGTTTCAGGTGTTGATCGTACAGGGAGTCAGTGACGTCGGTCACATTGATGCGTCCTCTGTTCTTGGTGTGGTAAAGTATTCCATGGGAGCACTGAGACAAATCATCCATGAACTGATGAAACCGGCTAAAGGAGATGTAGAAGGATCTGACGTTCCTGAATTTATTTCCAAGCAGAGATTTCAGCCAGCTGTACTCGGTGTCTGACGTTATCGAGAAGATCCCAACCCTTTGGACTCGTTTGATCTACGAGAGCCAAGAAACAATAACAATAATCATACGTGCAACCGTCCAGTAAATGTACAATTATTGCATTCTCGTTGAACCAAAATGAGCACTTTGAGATGTATTTATTAACCCCTTCCATACCGGGGGGGCACTTACGCACCTTCCCGCCCAGGCCAATTTTCAGCTTTCAGCGCTGTCGCACTTTGAATGACAATTGCGCGGTCGTGCTACGCTGTACCCAAATTAATTTTTTAGCATTTTGTTCCCACAAATAGAGATTTCTTTTGGTGGTATGTGATCACCTCTGCGATTTTTATTTTTTGCGCAACAACTAAAAAAAGACCGAAATTTTTGAAAAAATTATGTCTTTATTTTTTTCTGTTAATTGTTTTGTAAATAAGTACATTTTCTCTTTCAATTATGGGCACTGATATGGCCGCACTGATGGGCACTGATGAGGTGGCACTGATGGGCACCGATCAGGCGGCACTGATGGGCACTGATGGGTGGTGCTGGTATGCGACACTCATAGGCGTCACTGATGGGCACTCAGAGGCAGCACTGATGGGCACTCATAGGTGGCACTGGGCACTCATAGGCGGCACTGATGGGTGGCACTGATGGGTACTTATGGGTGGCACAGATGGGCACTCGGCATAGATGGGCACTGAGAGGTGGCATTGATGGGTGGCACTGATGGACACCGAGTGGTGGCATTGCTGGGCATCACTCCAGTCAGTGCCCATGTTGCCAGTCAGTGCCCATTTGAAGGCACTGATTGGCATTTATTGTGCTCTTTTTTTTTACTGTTTTTATGGTGCCATGTGGGCTTCCCTGGCGGTCCAGTGTGGGGATCTGAGGGGGGGCTGCGCTGATAAGCAGTCAGCGCGAACCCCCCCTGTCAGGAGAGCCGCCGATCGGCTCTCCTCTACTAGCGTCTGTCAGACACGAGTGAGGAAGAGCTGATCAACGGCTCTTCCTGTTTATATCGTGATCAGCCAGAGGCTCTTTACCGAGATCAGAGATGCAGGGTGTCAGACTGACACCCCGCCTCACCGATCGCCGTGTTGCGCGTCCCCGGGGGGGGCTGTTATCCTGCAGGACGTCAATAGAAGTCCAGTCAGCATCTCAGAACCACTTCCCGGACGTCAATCTCCTATTGACCGGGCGGGAAGTGGTTAAAGTGCGTCTCTAAGCAACTTTTTTTTCTAGTTTTGGATGGTGTGGGGGAAGGTTACACCCTCTAGACACGTGCAATTCGTTTCGGTCCAAATGTACATTCAGACACATTTTTGGTTATTCTGAGATTCAGATGATTACGAATCTCCGAATGAAAAGTAACGAATTTCGTTGAAATTTGTTTGATTTTGTTTTGTGTGTTTGTTTAAACCAGTGGTCTCCAAATTCTGGCCTGGGGGCCAGATGTGGCCCTTTGCTGGCTTTTACCCGGCCCTTGGGGCATAATTTTCCCCCCCCTCCATGACACCAATGAAAGGGCACAATTCCTCCCAATGAGAGCAACAATGGGGCCCAATGACAACCAATAATAGGGCCCAATTCCTCCCAATGAGACCAGGACAAGGAAGAGGGGGCTGTATATGACGCCGCACGGCGGGGAAACGCACAGCTATTGTAACAAAAGCTGTTATGTTCCCCAACGCTGTAATTTGCCAGGTGGCAGTGGCAGCTCTCCCCTCTCATCGCGGTGACACAGGCTAAAGAGACTGGGGACACAGGCGGCTGAAACTGGGGACAGAGGCGGCTGAAACTGGGGACACAGGCGGCTGAAACTGGGGACACAGGCAGCTGAAACTCTGAACTGGGGACACAGGTGGCTGAAACTCTGAACTGGGGACACAGGCGGCTGAAACTGGGCACACAGGCGGCTGAAACTGGGGACACAGGTGGCTGAAACTGGGGACACAGGCGGGTGAAACTCTGAACTGGGGACACAGGTGGCTGAAACTCTGAACTGGGGACACAGGTGGCTAAAACTCTGAACTGGGGACACAGGCGGCTAAAACTCTGAACTGGGGACACAGGCGGCTGAAACTGGGCACACAGGCGGCTGAAACTGGGGACACAGGTGGCTGAAACTGGGGACACAGGCGGGTGAAACTCTGAACTGGGGACACACGTGGCTAAAACTCTGAACTGGGGACACAGGCGGCTGAAACTGGGCACACAGGCGGCTGAAACTGGGGACACAGGTGGCTGAAACTGGGGACACAGGCGGGTGAAACTCTGAACTGGGGACACAGGTGGCTAAAACTCTGAACTGGGGACACAGGCGGCTGAAACTGGGCACACAGGCGGCTGAAACTGGGGACACAGGTGGCTGAAACTGGGGACACAGGCGGGTGAAACTCTGAACTGGGGACACAGGTGGCTAAAACTCTGAACTGGGGACACAGGCGGCTGAAACTCTTAACTGGGGACACAGGCGGCTGAAACTCTGAACTGGGGACACAGGCGGCTGAAACTCTGAACTGGGGACACAGGCGGCTGAAACTCTGAACTGGGGACACAGGCGGCTGAAACTCTGAACTGGGGACACAGGCGGCTGAAACTCTGAACTGGGGACACAGGCGGCTAAAACTCTGAACTGGGGACACAGGCTGAAACTCTGAACTGGGGACACAGGCGGCTGAAACTCTGAACTGGGGACACAGGCTGAAACTCTAAACTGGGGACACAGGCGGCTGAAACTGGGGACACAGGCGGCTGAAACTGGGGACACAGGCAGCTGAAACTGGTTCCACTCCTCCTGAAGCCCCCACTTCCCCCCCCCCAAAAAAAATGACATGCCAAATGTGGCATGTAAGGGGGCGAGGAGTGGATTAAGCGGAAGTTCCACTTTTGGGTGGAACTCCGCTTTAAGTGTAATTTCATGAGATAATATATCGGGGCGTGTTTAGGGGCGGAATCAGAGGCAGGACAGGGTAGGGGTTGGGCAGGGCAACTGCTGGCGTGTAACCGTTGAGGGCTGGCTAGTAGCTCAGGACTTGAAATTTTGAGCCCTGAATTAGATTATTATTTGTTATAATTATTTATAGTTGTTTATTATATTATAATTTATGATTTTGTATTTCAAACTTTATCTTACCCGGGATGCCTACTAGACTCTTGTTTGTACAGATTTAAGTGAGTTATTCCTAAGGCTTCATTTCCATGGATGTTTTTACAGCCTAAAAACGCATGTCCATGTTTTTTTTTTGTATTTTTTTTGAGCTGCAGCTCAAAAACGCTGCAGTAACGTTTTTGAGCATTTTTGAGTGTTTTTGAGCATTTTTTTTTTTAATGTCTGGGGTTTTTACATCTCTAACGCTGGAGCTTCAGAACGCACTGGTCCTGTTTTTTTTTTGCAGCTCAAAAAGGTCATGGTGGGCATGAGGCCATAGACTAACATGGAGAGCCATTTTTAAGCTGCAAAAAACGCTCAGAAAAGTGGCTGTAAAAACGTCCATGGAAATGAAGCCTAAGAATTCCAGGCCTACAATATAAAACGCCAAATTTTCATGCAAAATAATTGCACCGCTTTCAGCATCTAAAATCTGAAATAATCATACCGACTGGGAGGTCTTTTTCTCTGTACTTTGTTCTTTGCTTGAATTGAATCCTAAAAAATAAATGATAACACCAATAATAACATAACAAATATAAAAAAAACGATACTAATATATATCCTTATATATTTTTTTTTTTGCTGGTATATATAGTTAGAAATAGCAGTATAATTACTAGGGTTGAGCGAACCCGAACTGTAAAGTTCAGGTTCATACCAGACTTTTGGATTTTTGGTACCCGGACCCGAACAATTTACTGTTGCCGCGTACACACGATCGTTTTTCGGCATGATTTAAAACGACGTTTTTAAAAACGTCATTTAAAATGATGGTGCGTGGGCTTCACATGGTTTTTCATCTTCAGAAAAACGAAAAAAAAAAAAAAAAAAGGGAACGCTGCATTTTTAAACATCATTTTTTTAAATGTTGTTTTTCGGGTTGTAAAAAATGATCGTGTGTGGGCTAAAACGATGTTTTAAACCCACGCATGCTCAGAAGCAAGTTAGAGATGGGAGCTTCAATGGAACTTCCACTTTAGAGTGCCGTCGTACGTCACCGCGCTTTGCTCATCATTTTTAAAAAACGATGGTGTGTGGGCAAACGTCGTTTTTAATGATGAAGTTGGAAAAGCAGCATTTTATTCCATGATGAAAAACGATCATGTGTACGCGGCATAAGTTCAGGTTTGGTTTTCGGCAATGTAATGGCGTGCTGCAAGGCAGCCAATCACCATTTGTTTTACTTGTGTGACCTACTAATGGCATGGCTGGGATTGGCCAGTGCAGCATGTGACCCAGCCTCTATATAAGCTAGAGGCACACAGCACAGCTCGTCACTCTGCTTTAGATAGGGTAGGGAAAGGGTGCTGCTGATCTGAGGGAGAGAATTAGATAGGAGTCAGACTCAGTCCTTCTTCAGAAATCACATTACTCAGCAATCTACATAGCACAGCAAGTCACTCTGCTTTAGATATTTTAGGGAGAAATAGATAGTCTGTCCTGCTTCAGAAATCAAATTACACCAGCACTGCATATGTTCCTGTGAGATACTCTGCATATTACACCAGCACTGCATATGTTCCTGTGAGATACTCTGCATATTACACCAGCACTGCATATGTTCCTGTGAGATACTCTGCATATTACACCAGCACTGCATATGTTCCTGTGAGATACTCTGCATATTACACCAGCACTGCATATGTTCCTGTGAGATACTCTGCATATTACACCAGCACTGCATATGTTCCTGTGAGATACTCTGCATATTACACCAGCACTGCATATGTTCCTGTGAGATACTCTGCATATTACACCAGCACTGCATATGTTCCTGTGAGATACACGCTTTAGATACTGTTCTTCTATTGTGCTATTCAAAAAAAAAATGTTTTATGTTATTTTAAGTTATTTCCCTATCCACATTTGTTTGCAGAGTACTTGCCATGCTCTTCCAGACATTTTGCTGCCATTTGCAGCCCTCCAGCCCTTTCCATTACTTTTTTACAGACATTTTAGTACTCAAAAGTTCTGGTCCCCATTGACTTCAATGGGGTTCGGGTTCAAGTTCGGGGTCCCGAACCCGGACTTTTTTTCGAAGTTCGACCGAACCCGTCGAACCTGAACATCCAGGTGTCAGCTCAACTCTATTCATTACTATTCTACCGTACATCATGCAATACATAAAAGATAATTTGTTTCAGTTTGGCTTATGAAAGAATCTCAATCTTCAGTCTTAAAGTAGTACTAAAGGCAAACTTTGGATATAGTAAGGGAGGGTTATAATCCTTGTCAGATTTATTTTTTCCATCTGTTTCTCATTGGGGAGATTTCCCATTCACATTTCTGTTTTATAGGCAAAACTGAAAGTGAGAGGAAAAACAGTGGCAGCCTGTCCATTAGGGGCGCAGCCCCCCTAATCCATGCGCCCAACCCTAATCTACATGCAGTGTGCCAGACGCATGGACTTCAATAGTTTTTTTTTTTAAGCACATGATTAGAGCTTGAGGCTCTAATTGGCTTCAACAAAAGCAGAGATCAGTTCGGCTTGGAACTGCACTTGGAGATTGGAGACAGGAGGTGATTGGAGGCAGGGGGTGATGGTCGCTGCAGTGGCACTGCAGAGGGTGATGAAGGCAGGGGGCAATAGAGGCAGGGGGAGATTGGAAGCAGGGGGTGTTGGTGGCACCGCAGAGAGGGATGCTGGCACCACAGAGGGTGGGGGATGGAGACAGGGGTTGTTGGTGGCACTGCAGAGGGGGGTGGAGGCAGGGGACAATGGAGGCAGGGGGTGATTGGAGGCAGGAGGTGATGGTGGCTGCGGTGGCACCGCAGAGGGAGATTGGAGGCAGGGGGCCTGGGGGAGATTGGAGGCAGAGGGAGATTGGAGGGAGGGGGAGATTGTGGCACCACAGAGGGGGCTGAAGGCAGGGGGTGCTGGTGGCAGAGGGGGATGGAGGCAGGGGGTGCTGGTGGCAGAGGGGGATGGAGGCAGGGGGTGCTGGTGGCAGAGGGGGATGGAGGCAGGGGGTGCTGGTGGCAGAGGGGGATGGAGGCAGGAGGTGATGTGACTAAATAATTTGCCCTTATTATATCGAAAATAACAAAAATATATTTTTTTTACCCTAATATCTACCTAACATCACATTGCTATTTCCCTGGCGTACTTGTTTATGGCCTAAATACTAAAATGTGCACCTAAAAATGTAATTTAGTAACTTTTGTGAAATGTCAGTAAAAACGTGGCTGCGTCAGTAAATTTCAGGTGTCGTGCCAGTGAATTTCAATCTGGTAGGTTGGCAACACTGACTCAGAACACGGGTCCTGAGACCCGAATAGCCAGGGAGTCTTAGGGCTTCTGGCCAATCCGGTCTCAGGAGGACCCACTTCCTATTCGGCCGGGAGGAGAAGCAACTGCCCCCAATCCTTCCCTGAAGCAAGGAGCAGCATTGGCATTGGCTTCCTAAGTTAGGGCCACTGATCGCTACTGGCCTTCTCTAATGGGGGGGGACTGATCAGCGCCATCCATCTCCTGTGAGGGGGGGAACTGATCAGCGCCATCCATCTCCTGTGAGGGGGGGGGCTGATCAGCGCCATCCATCTCCTTTGAGGGGGGGGGGGACTGATCTAGTCCCTCTCCACTCTATTCAAAACTAAAATAAAACTTTTGTCTTTCTTTGTACTTCAAATTATCATCATGATTACTGGTGTGTTTTGCCATTCTGACTGGTTCGCCCATTCATGAAAAAAGTTACATTTTAGTATGTCTAAGAAATCCCTGTAGCCAAATTTGTCTCCCCGCGACTCCGATATTTAGGGATGAGCTCCTGGTTCGGTTCCGATAAAACTTTGCTTGTTCAAGCATCTGTCTGAATTCTGGGCTGGCAATCAGCTCAGGAGAGCTAAACTTTATATATATAGTAGCAGATTTTAATACTACTACTATTATGACAGCTTCCTTCTTCCATTGTCAGGGTTGTTAAAGATGAGTAGTAACGACACACGCCGTGTCCTTAGCAACCAACGTAGCATCATCCTGCCCTTTTAAATTACTGTACAGAGTCAGTGTGACAGTTAGTGTTACAGGCAGTTAGTGTTAGGTCGAGGGTAGCTCCCTACCCCCCTAACAAAAGTTTAACCCCTTGATCACCGCCCTAGTTAACCCTTTCACCCCCTATTGCCAGTGTCACTAAGCGATCGGATTTCTGATTGCTGTATTAGTGTCGCTGTTGCCGCTAGGTAGCTAGTTTTTTTATTTTTTTATATTGTGATTTTTTTTTTCTAAAGACATGTGGCTGAATACATTTTAGCCTAAATGTTTGACTAAAATTTAGTTTATTCGATTTTTCTTATAACAAAAAGTAAAAAATATTTTTTTTTCAAAAATGTCGCTCTATTTTTGTTTATAGCGCAACAAATAAAAACCGCAGAGGTGATCAAATACCACCAAAAGAAAGCTCTATTTGTGGGGAAAAAAGGACGCCAATTTTGTTTGGGAGCCACGTCGCACGACTGCGTAATTGTCTGTTAAAGCGACGCAGTGCCGAATTGTAAAAACGCCTTTGGGCATTTAGCAGCATATTGGTCCGGGGCTTAAGTGGTTAATAAAGGACTTGCCAAAGTTCTATGTGTGTGTTTTTATTTACTACTTGCTTTTTGTGAATAAATAGGAATACTATATACCCCTCATTAATATATCCCTTTAGTGTTAAAGCGGAGTTCCACCCTAAAGTGGAACTCCCGCTGATCGGAACCCTCCGGTGTCACATTTGACACCTTTCAGGGGGGAGGGGGTTGCAGATACCTGTCTAAAGACACTTACCTGCCCTGGAGTCCAGTGATGCCGGCACCGTAGCTGATGTTTCCATCAGCTGTCGTGTTCTGTTGCTGCCATTGCGTGTAGGGGAACCCAGCAGTGTAGTTTTTCAGCTACACACCGGGAATACTACTGGCCCGGCGACAGGGAGAGGAGGAGGGAGCCCAGTAGTAATGTCACGGGCCGCAGCCGGGACTCCCGGAAGTGGGAACACCTATCAAAGACAATTGTAGCATTGGAGGTGGAGAGGAGACAAATGAGTGGAAGTTCCACTTTTGGGTGGAACTCCGCTTTAAGCAGAGATAAAGAGAAACATTGTAACATTTAGTTATTTTGGATCAAAGGGATGAACTTTGGTCTGTAAAAAAGGTCAATTTACCCACTTAAAGACTAAACTGTTTTCTGACACTTGTCGCTTACAAGTTAAAATCCATATTTTTTTGCTTGAAAATTACTTAAAACCCCCAAACATTATATGGGCCAGATTCAGTAAGAAGTTACGCGGCTTATCTCTAGATCCGCAGCATAACTTCTTAGATTCGCTGGCGTATCTTTTTTCTTTATTCAGAAAACAAGATACGCCGGGATTGAGCTAATATATATGAGCGGCGTAATTGTATTACACCGTCGTATCTTAGTTGCATATTTACGCTGGCCGCTAGGTGGGGCTTCCGTCGATTTACGCGTCAAATATGTAAATTAGCTAGATACAACGATTCACGAACGTACGCCCGGCCGTCGCAGTAAGATATGCCTTTTACGTAAGGCCTTTTTTAGGCGTAAAGATAAACCACCAAAAACATGACGCAGCCAATGTTAAGTATGGACGTCGGGACCGCGTCGAATTTTATAAATTTTGCGTTGTTTGCGTAAGCCGATTCAGAATGGGGCTGGGCGTAAGTTACGTTCACGTCGTTTTCATTGACTATTTGCAACGTGATTTGGAGCATGCGCACTGGGATACGTCCACGGCCGGCGCATGCGCAGTTCGTTCGGCGCGTCATTTACGCGGGGTCACCGTTCATTTCAATACAACACGCCCCCTACCTGCCTAATTCGAATTACGCGCACTTACGCTGGCCAATTTACGCTACGCCGCCGCAACTTACGGAGCAAGTGCTTTGTGAATACTGCACTTGCCTGTAAAAGTTGCGGCGGCGTAACGTAAATAGGATACGTTACGCCCGCACAAAGATATGCGCCTCTACGTTAATCTGGCCCTAATTTTTTATTTTCAGCAGAGACCCTAGAGAATAAAATGGCGGTCGTTGCAATATTTTGTCACACTGTATTTGCGCAGCCGTCATTTAAACTATTTTTTTTTTTTTTTTTTTATAAAAATACACCTTAATGAATTAAAAAAAAAAAAAAACGGTAAAGTTGGCCCAATTTTTTGTATAATGTGAAAGATGATGTTACGCCGTGAGAATCGTGCTCTTTACTCTAAGCAAAAAAATCGTGATTCTCATTTTAGCCAGAATCGTGCAGCTCTACTGCTAGATATGGACAGCATTTCCCCTCCCTATTATGTGACAGTACTGGTGATTGGCCACTCAGTGCTGGAAGGTGGGGACTTACCTGATTTTGTGCTTTGTGTCTGGCCGGGGAAAATATTGTTAAAAAAGGAAGTAATGGATTCTTTGGAAACGTTGGCTAAAGAAAAACATTTCCCTGTTAAACTAGCAGGAGCTGGGACTGGAAAAGCAGAGGCGTGTTGTCCTGTCGAGAATGCAGGAGCTGGGACTGGAAAAGCAGAGACGTGTTGTCCTGTTGAACTTCCAAGAGCAGGGACGCGTTGTCCTGTTGAACTTCCAAGAGCAGGGACGCGTTGTCCTGTTGAACCTGTGGAGGCAGGGAAACATCCTGTTGAATCTGCAACACAGAGTTTGAGTAAGTAGCTGAGATTGGGGAGTTTTTTAGTTTTCAGCGCTGTCGCACTTTGGATGACAATGGCGCGGTCGTGCAACGCTGTACCTAAATTAAATCTTTATGTCCCCCCCCCCCCACAAATAGAACTTTCTTTTGGTGGTATTTGATCATCTCTGCGTTTATTTTTATTTATTTTTTGCGCTATAAACAAAACAAGAGCAACCATTTTGAAAAAACACAATATTTTTTACTTTTTGATTTAATAAATATCAATATTTTTTTTTAACAATTTTTTCCTCAATTTAGGCCGATACGTATTCTTCTACATTTTTTTGGTATAAAAAAAAAATCGCAATAAGCTTTTATTGATTGGTTTGCGCAAAAGTTATAGCGTCTACAAAATAGGGGATAGATTTATGGCATTTTTTTTTTACTAGTAATATCGGCGAACTGCGATTTTTATTGTGACCATGACATCGGACACTTTTGACACGTTTTTGCTATAAAAATGCACTGATTACTTTGTAAATGTGAATGGCAGGGAAGGGGTCAGGGCCAGACTTACCATTGGGCTTGACTGGGCTCAAGCCCATGGGCCCAATAGGGGGCCCCGAATGGCAACTACGCAGACTTACTCCGTTCATCCCCAAAGAAGATTTAGAGGTCGTGGTGGGAGCAGTTGTTAGCTCCAGATTGGACTATGCAAATGCCCTTTACCTCGGACTCCCCAAGTACCAAATCGCTCATCTGCAAGTCGTTCAAAATACGGCCGCCAGACTTGTGACTGGGAAAAAACCCTGGGAATCCATCTCACCTTCACTGAGATCCCTTCACTGGCTGCCAGTTAAAGACAGAATTGCTTTCAAAGCTCTCTGTCTTACGCATAGATGTGTCCATGGGAATGCCCCCCTTTATTTATGCGAAAAAATAAAAGCTCATAACCCCAATCGCGTTTTGCGATCCACCTATCAAAACCTGCTCCAGGTTCCGAAAGCCAACTTCAAGTCCAAAGGAGAAAGAAGATTCGCGATCCAAGGTCCCAGACTATGGAACGCCTTACCAACCAGCATTCGGTTGGAGGAGAACCACCTAGCATTCAGGAAAAAGGTCAAGACTTTTCTCTTTTGATATCAAAGGAGACAGGAACAACAAGCGCCCAGAGGCGATTCAGTTTCCATGTGCCGCGCCATATAAGTATTCATTCATTTAACCCTCTAAAAAAATATATATATTTTTTTTAGGGGTCCGGAGGTCCAGTCCATTACCAGGCCCTTTGGGTCTGGTATGAATATTAACCACCTCCATACCGGGCCTATTCTGGGACTTCTCTCCTACATGTACAAATCATCATTCTTTTGCTAGAAATTCATCCAGAACCCTCAAACATTATATATGTTTTTTTTTTTTTTAGCATACGCCCTAGGGAATAAAATGGCGGCCATTGCAAAGTTTTATCTTGCACAGTATTTGCGCAATCATTTTTCAAACGCCTTTTTTTTTGGAAAAAAATTGTTTCATGAATTAAAAAAATAACAAAACAGTAAAGTTAGCCCAATCTTTCTGTAAAATATGAAAGATGATGTTACACCGAGTAAATAGATACCTAACATGTCACGCTTTAAAATTGCGCACACTCATGGAAAACTTCGGTACTTAAAAATCTCCATAGGCAACGCTTTAAATTTTTTTACAGGTTACCAGTTTAGATTTACAGAGGAGATCTAGTGCTAGAATTGTTGCTGGCACTCTAATGCACGCGGCGATACCTCACATATGTGGTTTAAACGGCGTTTACATATGTTGGCGGGACTTACCTGTGCGTTCGCTTCTGCGTGCAAGCTACCAGGGACAGGGGCGTTTAAATTTGTTTTTTATTGGTTTTTTTTTACACTTTTTTTTTTTTTATCACTTTTATTCCTATTACTAGGAATGTAAACATCCCTTGTAATAGGAATATATTGTGACAGGTCCTCTTTATGGAGAGATGCGGGGGGTGGTCAATAAGACCTCACATCTCTCCTCCAGGCTGGGAAGCATGAGATCGGTGAAAAAAAATTCACGATCTCATGATCAGTGTTGCTTACAGCCGCAATCGCGGCTTTGTTTACTTCCGGGTGACGTCATCACATCGCGCCCGGGTCTCCGACGGTCATAGAGATGACTGGTGACCATCTGGTCACCAGTCATCTCAATGCTTCCTGCCTGCCCTGGACGATTCCTTCTCCGGGCCCCCGATGGCACGGGAGAGCCCGGAGAAGCACCGGATGTCCCCTCCAGCCGCCTATAAGAACGATCAAGCGGTGGGTCCGCCACTATGATCAGTCTTATGGTGCGCAGAATGAAGACATGAATATCTGAATGATGCCTCAGCTGCACCCATCATTCAGATATCCCCCACAAAGCCCAGGATGTCATATGACTATGGCCAAGTATTGAAGTGGTTAAGGGGAACCCCAAATCAATATATATATTTTTTTAAATTGTGTGGGGGTCCCCCAAATTCCATACCAGGCCCTTCAGGGTGTTCGGCTCATCCTTAATTGGGACCAGGGCTG
This sequence comes from Rana kukunoris, assembly GCA_029574335.1. Lineage (NCBI taxonomy): Eukaryota > Metazoa > Chordata > Amphibia > Anura > Ranidae > Rana > Rana kukunoris. The sequence goes on from CM056054.1 coordinate 6,738,603, forward strand.
TCTTAATGAGATGGCACACCTGGGCACTGCCCAGGGGCCCCAGCTGCATGGGGGGCCCTGCACTTTCCCCAAAGCAGCTGGTCCTTGAGCCCACACTGCCATGAAATTGGGGGCCCCATGATGGCTCCAAGAGTGATAGATACACAGGGGAGGCCGTCTGCCTCCTGCCTACTTGATGTCTGTTTACCTGCACTGTCATGATTGTAGGGGCCCCAGAGCATTTCTTTGTCCAGGGGCCCATGATGCTATTAATACGGCTCTGATTGGGACATCCATCGTCCCTCTATCATCTGTGACAATAGATCTGGAAAGAGGCACATTTACCTGTCTGCAGTCTTCTGTAAATGTGTGTCTTAAAAAAGTAGAGTTGTTGGTGGTGAAAAAGAAATAGGTACTGTGTTAAAAAAGTTGAGTTTTATTAATTCGTTTTGGATCACAACTCAGATGATTGTTACCTGATATCATGGTCTCCAGACGCTTTATCTTTTCCTCCATAGATGGTATGAAAGGTGGATCAGTGGTTTTTTCCTCTTGGCAAAAAATAAAAAGATCCCGGGCCCATTTCTTAATACTGTGCTGCTCCTTCAGGATCTGATCTTTCACCTGGTCTGTACTTTCCTCCAGATCATCAATCACCACAATCACATTGTCCCTCCCTGTAGACGGGATACAAGTAGGGTGACCACATTTCCAAACTACCATTCAGGGACACCCTCCCTTCCCAAAAATCATCTTGTGCTGTAATGAATCACAGCACAGTGATTGGACGCAAGAGGCGGGATTTATGATTTCTCCAATCACAAGCAGGGGGCGGGGATTGTGCTCCTCCAGGCATTCCCGGCCAGGACAAGTACTGTTGGTGAGTAAAGCGGTGAAGTAGCGGCCTTTTTTGGGGACGTCAGATTGGCCGGGGGGGGTGGCTGTGTCAGTTTCATTCCGGGACACTGTATTGTCCTGGAATGAAGGTGCCCAGGACAGACCCGCAAAATGTGGGACTGTCCCGGGCAATCCGGGACACATGGTCACCCTAGATACAAGGCATTGGTCCCAACTGGTCAAATTGCAATGAGATTTCTTCTAGTTTTCATAAACCCTGCCCCATTAGTTGGGACTTCTTTACCCAAGGCCATCATTTTTTTTTTCTTTAGATGTTCACAACTCCTTCAACCTTCCTGAACTCTGTGGGACTGTCAGCTTAATATTTCAGTTTACAGTCATGCAAAGTGCATTATACAATACATATTTAACCACTCGCCGACCGGCTCATGCCGATATACGTCGGCAGAATGGCTCCACTGGACAAAACAGTGGAGCCATTCTGTTGCCTTTAAGAGCCGCCACCCCGATGCACGTTGCTGGCGAGGGCGGGCCTGAGAGTCAGCACGTGGATTTGTGTGTGTAAACACACAAATCCCTGTCCTGTCAGGTGAGAGGAGACATATCGGTTGTTCCTACTAAGTGGGAACAGCGATTTATCTCCTCCCTTAGTCAGTCCTATCCCCATACAGTTAGAACAAACGAGGGAACACACACTGTGTGCATGCCTCACTGTACCCATGCCTCCCTGTGCCCATGCCTCACTGTGTCCATGCCTCACTGTGTCCATGCCTCACTGTGCCCATGCCTCACTGTGTCCATGCCTCACTGTGCCCATGCCTCACTGTGTCCATACCTCACTGTGCCTCATTGTGCCCATGCCTCACTGTGTCCATGCCTCATTGTGCCCATGTCTTACTGTGTCTATGACTAGACTGACGTTTAACATAGGAGTCTATGGAAGGGGCGCCCGGCTTTGAAAAACCGGTGCTCCCCGGCCGTAGGTCCCCCAGACAAAACACTTTGCACGCTTGTAGAGGAAAAATTGGGCTACGTGTGTGCCAAGTTTGAGGTCCAGAGGACCTACAACCGGCTGGTACCGGGTCCCCAAAGTCCGGGGAGATCAGGCACAAGACGGTGACTGGAGTATAAGCCGAGGCGGCATTTTCAGCACAAAAAAATGTGCTGAAAAACTCGGCTTAGGCCTCGTACACACGACCGAGTATCTCATCGTAAATGAAACATCGTTTTCCTCGACGAGTTCCTTGTCAGGCTTGTCGAGAAACTTGACAAAATCTTGTTGTTCTCAAACGCGGTGACGTACAACACGTACGACGGCACTATAAAGGGGAAGTTCTATTCCACTGGCACCACCCTTCTAAGCATACACACGAACGTGTTTCTCGTCGAAAACCAGCCCGACGAGAAAAACGACGAGGAAATTTAGATTTAGAACTTGTTCTCTTTTTTTCTCGTCGATTTCCACGTCAGTATACTCGTCAGTATACTCGACGAAAAACATACACACAACCGGTTTACTCTGCAAAAAAGCTCTGCCACCAAGTTTCTTCATGGATTCTGTTGAGGAAAACGGTCGTGTGTACGAGGGCCTTATACTCGAGTAAACAGAGCTTTTTTTCTCAGTAAATAGGTGCAGGAACTCAACCACGACCCGTTCAGATTTCACAAACAGTAGGAGGGTCTTAAAAGGGGAATTAAATATCAGGATTGCATTACATACAGAGTGCAGAGTTCAGGGGGGTTACACACAGAGTGCAGAGCTGTCTCCTGTAAACACAGAAACCGGACTTCTGTGTTTACAGGTGATTGTGGTGAGCGGGCACCAAAGGGTCCGAGCCGGAGGTGGTGGAACTGAGTTCCCCCAAGTTCCCCCCTGAAAAAAAGCCCTGCGAGTATATACGGTAATAATTTTGTTTGTTTTTGGGCAAAAGAAGGAAAGACGATAAAACACTAAGGGCCAGATTCAGGTAGAGTTATCTATCAGTGATACTCCAGCCTAACTGTCACTTTAAGCCGGCGTTTCTGTTTTCTGCAACCAGAAAACAAGAAACGCCGGGTTGGAGTTCCGATGCGATCGGCGTAATTGAATTTCGCCATCGCATCGCAACTTCAATTTGAAAATGGCGCCGGGGGCGTTCCCACTGATTAACGCTGAAAAAATATGTTAATCAGCGGGAATCGGCAATTCACGAACGTATTCGGGCGCGACGCAGTGACTTTCCGACGTTTCCGTAAGAGATACGCAGCGTAAAGATAAAGCAGCCCCCTAGTGGAGTATCCTATGTTAAGTATAGCCGTCGTCATCGCGTCGAAAAAAAAAAAATCCCGTCGCTTGCGTAAAACGTTCATGAATGGGGATGTGACGTCATTGACGTTCACTGACAGAATTTGGAGCATGCGCACTGGGATGCATTGAAAGTCGACGCATGCGCAGTACGTTCGCCGCGGGATCGCGCTTAGTTTAAATAATACACTCCCCGTACCCGCCAAAATTTGAATTCTGCCGGCTCATTTTCGATACGCTGCCGCAACTTTAGGTGCAAGTGCTTCATGAATAACAGTACTTGCTTGTAAAATTTCGGCAGAGTAACGTAAATGAGAAGCGTTACTCCAGAGCAAAGATGCTCCCATCTACCTGAATCTGGCCCTAAAAGTGCTGATTCATTTGCATAATAATGTATCTCTTACCAAGTTTTTCATGAAGATATTCCAGCTCCTTATCATACAGAGAACTCGTTACATCGGTCACATTGATCCTTCCTCTGTTCTTCGTATGATATAATATACCGAATGTGCACTGAGACACATCACGTCTGAACTGCTCGAATTTATTGTTAGCTATAGAATACGGTGTGGCTCTCCAAACACAACCCCTGAAATGCTCTGATGTGAGCAACTTCACCAACCAGGAGTATTCACTGCTATCCGATCTGGAGAAGATTCCAATTGTATCTCTTCCCACTTTAAGTACAAATGTAACAAAAAAAAGAGAGAAAGCATGTTAATATCTGATTGCTATCAGTCTATACATTCCCTCCTACCCTAGCAGCACTCTGCATGTCCACAAACACTATCACCTTCCCTGAGACAAAAAAAAAAGGGGGTGCTTGAGTATGGGGTATGGGGTGGGGTGGGGGGTGAGTGAATATTCCCAGATGTGATTTAAAGCCAGTTCTGAAAAACATCCTTAACCACTTCCATACCGGAGGGCACTTATAAACCTTCCTGCCCAGACCAATTTTCAGCTTTCGGCGCTGTTGCACTTTGAATGACAATTGCGCATTGACACTGTACCCAAACTAAATTCGTATGATTTTGTACCCCCAAATAGAGCTTTCCTTTGGTGGTATTTGATCACCTCTGGGATTTTTATTTTCTGCAAAAAATAAATAAAAAAAATTACCGAAAATTTAGAAACATGTTTTTTTTTGTTTCTGTTATAAAACATTGTAAATAAGTAAGTTTTCTCCTTCACTGATGGGCACTGATGGTACTGCACTAACAGGCACTGATGGGCACTGATGAGGTGGCACTGAAGTGGTGGCATTGATTGGAAACTATTATTGTGTCATTGTCATCCCTGGTGGTCTAGGGTGGCATACCTGTGTTTTGGTTTTGCATCCCTCGTGGTCTAGTGGCATCCCCGGTGGTCCAGTGGGCATCCTCGGGGGGGCTGTGCTGATCGATCAGCACAAACCCCCCCTGTCAGGGGAGCATCCGATTGTCTCTCCTCTACTCGCGTCTGATAGACGCAAGTGAGGAAAAGCTGATTACCGGCATTTCCTGTTTACATCGTGATCAGCCGTGATTGGACACGGCTGATCACCTGGTAAGGAGTCTGCGTCAGACTGACGATCGCCGCAATGTGCGACCCCGGGGTGAGCGCAGCGGCTCAATATCCTGAAGATGTCATATGACATCCAGTCAGGATATTGAAACCACTTTGCTGACGTCAATCTGTCATTGGCGAGCGGCAAGTGGTTAAAATTCAGAAAATCTGTACTTGAACCCTATTGAAGTCTATCATGGGGGAGGAAAGTGAATACTCATAATCAATATGTTTATTTTGTGGGGCTAATAAACAAGCTATTGGCAAACAAGAGATACCCCAGATCAGTGGTGTATTTAGGTTTTGTGCTGCCCTAGGCCTGACTAAACTCGAGAAGGGAGCTGTGTGTTGGACTACCGGAGAGTCAGGACGCCCACTAACACACAGCTCCTTTCTCTATCTGCAACATAGAGAGCGTGCTGACTCTCCAGTAGTCCAAGGGAGGGGGCGAGCACGACACTCCACACCAGGGAGAAAGCCTTGCATTACTATGTGGAGTTACAGACAGAAGAACAGGAAGTGAGGATTTCTCAGAAAAAATAAGGACATTAAAAAGCAAAATGGAAGGATGAGGTAAGTGAAGGAGGACTGCACTAAGGGAAAGGAAGCTATTTAGGGAAAACAATTGTATTTTTACAACCCCTTTAAACTTTAATCAACATACTGTAGTAAAATTGCACTAACAACACTTCAATATACTGCAGTAAAAGTGCCCTGACACTGTACACTGACACACTTCAATATACTGCAGGTAACCTGCCCTGAAACACTAAACTGACCCTAAAGTAAAAAGAAAGGTCACACTACACTACACACTAGTACACAGAGCCCTGTTCTATCTATCTCCACTCCAATATCACACTAAAAATGGCTGCTCTAGGAAGGAATATTTTATAGTGGGGGGGGGGTCTATGAGCAATGACCCATGATTGCCCACAGTCATCATTACTCTCTCCAATAATGACTCTAAGGCAGGCCCGGACTGGCCATAGGGCATACCAGGCAAATGCCCGGTCGATTGGCCGCATATGGCCCGCGGGCCGATGGCAGCGCGCGCATGGCCCGCGAACGGTCCGAATGTCATGTCTCCCCAGGGGTGTACCAAGGGGTTGCAGGCCTAGAGGGGACTTCCAGTTTACCCAATAGCTCAGTTTACCCACCACCAACACAGCGCCAGATAGAGATGAGCTGGGCATGATACAGAAAGTTGAGATCAGCTCTGACATTTTACCCCTCCCCTTGCTGCCTGCACAACCAGTGAGAGGAGAGGAGCTGCTTCTACTCCTCTCCCTCCTCTCATCCTGTGTCTGCCCCGCCCACTCTCCCAGACAGACACTGTTCTGCTGCCTAAGGAATATTCAAACTAAAGCCAAACAGAAGGGAAAGATGGAGTCTAAAATCCATCCATCCAGTCAGTCCCTCCTGTCTCTGAGTGAGTACTGTACACTGATGTAGGGGTGCCCTTCATCCCCTTCTTTCACTCTCTTCACCTTTCTTTCTTTTTTTTTCTTTCTTACTTTCTTTCTCTCTCCCTATTATCTATCTTTATCTTTCTATCTATCTATCTATCTATCTATCTATCTATCTATCTATCTATCTATCTATCTATCTATCTATCTATCTATCTATCTATCTATCTTCCTTCATTCCCTTCTTTCTTTCTATCTTTATCTATCTTTCTTTCTTTCTCTATCTTCCTTCCTTTCTATCTATTTATCTATTTTTCTCTATCTATCTATCTATCTATCTATCTATCTATCTATCTATCTATCTATCTATCTATCTATCTATCTATCTATCTATCTATCTATCTATCTTCCTTCCTTCCCTTCTTTCTATCTCTATCTATCTATCCTTCCTTCCCTTCTTTCTATCTCTATCTATCTATCTATCTATCTATCTATCTATCTATCTATCTATCTATCTATCTATCTATATCTTTTTCTCTCTCTCCTATCCTTTATCTGTCTAGCTTTCTCCCTCCCGTTATTTATCTACTAATTTCTTCCTTTTATCTATCTGTCTATCTATATCTCTTTATCTCACCCCACATCCCATCATTAACTCCCGCTGCGCCCCCCCCCCTCGGGCTGCTCAGTCTAAAATGCCGGGCCTATTTTTTGTCCGAGTCCGGGCCTGTGCTCTAAGGCCTCGTACACACGACAGAGGAACTCGTTGTAAATGAAACATCGTTTTCCTCAACGAGTTCCTTGTCAGGCTTGTGGAGAATCTTGTCAAGCTTTCTTTGCATACACACTCTCAAGACAAAATCTCGTCGTTCTCAAAGCGCGGTGACGTACAACACGTACAACGGCACTATAAAGGGGAAGTTCCATTCCACTGGCGCCACCCTTGGGGCTGATTTTGCTAATCTCATGTTACTGCGTGTTAGTAAAAGTTTGGTGAGAGACGATTCGCGCTTTTCAGTCTGTTACAGCGCGACGAATGTGAATTCCATTACGAACGCTACTTTTATTCTGAGCATGCGCGAGTTTCTAAGCATACACACCAACGTGTTTCTCATCGGAAACCAGCCCGACGAGAAACACGGCGAGGAAATTGAGACTCCTGACGAGAAAAAAGAGAACTTGTTCTCTTTTTTTTCTCATCAAGATCCACAACAGTTTTCTTGATGAAAAACATACACACGGCCGTTTTCCTCGCCAAAAAAGCTCTGCCACCAAGTTTCGTGATGGATTCTGTTGAGGAAAACAGTCGTGTGTACGAGGCTGGAGACTGCTTTCATTGGGAAAATCCTTCATTGCTACAGTCAATCAGGGCTTCTAATACACTGTGGGGCGCTCGTTGGGCCAACAGTCAAACGCCCCTTGCTCATTTACTAAGCTCTGGAGCAACTGCACTTTCAGAGTAAATTGCATAACCTACGGCCAGCTTTAAAACAATAAATAGGCCCGGATTCACAAAGCCTTACGCCGACGTATCTCGAGATACGCCATCGTAAGTAAAAATATGCGCCGTAGTATCTCTGCGCCGATTCCCAAAGCTAGATACGTAAAAAAATAGGCTTCAACGGCCCAACGTAACTTGCCTACGCCGGCAAATCGTGGGCGCATAGTTACGCTGGACGCATTTGGCGTACCCATGTTAAATATGCAAATGAGAAAGATACACTGATTCACGAACGTATTTGTTTTAAGCGATTTGCGTAAGGCTTACATCCGGCGTAAAGTTATTCCTCATATAGGAGGCGCAACCCATGCAAAGGTATGGACCAGGGAATGGACGCCGTCAAATAGGGCTGGGCGTAGGTTACGTTCACGTCATAGGCAGTGTTTCGACAGGATTGTGAGCATGCGCACTGGGATGCGTCCAAGTTACGACGCATGCGCAGTTCGTTTTAAGTACTTGTTTGAAGCTCAGCCCATCATTTGCATGGGGTCACACTTCATTTAAATGTATCACGCCCACTTCCAGCCCACTTCCATCTACTTTGACTTAAATATACGCTACACCGGCGCAACGTTGGAAGTATTTGCTTTGTGAATTCAATGCTTCCCTCTCTGCGTTGTGCCGGCGTAGCGTGAAGAAGATACGCTGCGCCCGCATAAAGATGCGCCCAGGTATGTGAATCTACCCCATAGTAGAG
>CM056054.1:6746975-6769475 GCA_029574335.1 Rana kukunoris
ATTTCCCCTCAGGCAGGGGCACCCCAGCCTGAAAAGTGGGGGGGGGGGGCTGCCCGCGAATTGGAGAAGCGGGGGGCCCCAAACAGAACAACATGAAAAACCATATATGTAAAAAAAAGGGGGGTAGCCATCCGGAGCCCTGGGGACCTCTGGGCCCTTTAATAAAAAGGAAAAAGAGAGAAATATATATATATATATATAATTTTTAAAAGGGTGGTTGCCATCTGGGGCCCTGGGGACCTCTAAGCCCTTTAATCATTTTTTTAATAAAAAAAAAATAAAAAAAAAGTAGGGGGTTTTCATCCAGGACCTTTAATAAAAAAGAACTAAAAAAAACATATATATAAAAAAGAAATAAACATTTATAAAAAAAAACCTCTGGGCCCTTTATTAAAAAATATATATATATAATATATATATATATATATATATATATATATATATATATATAAACAAAAAAAAAGGAGGGCTGGCATCCGGGGGCCCTGGGGACCTCTGGGCCCTTTAATAATAATAATATATATATTTTAATAAAAAAAGGGGGGTTGTCATCTGGGGCACTGGGGATCTCCAGGCCCTGGGGACCTCCGGACCCCTAAAAAAATGGCCCTTCAATAACAAAATAAAGTAAAAATATATTTAAAAAATATATTTTTTAATAAAAAATTAATAAAAAAAAAAGGGGGTTGCCATCTGGGGCCTCTGGGCCCCTGGGGACCTCCGGACCTCTAAAAAAATAAAAAAGAAAAATAATTGGCCCTTTAATAAAAATAAAAGAAAAATATATATAAAAAAATATATATTTTTTTATAAAAAATAAATAAAAAAAAGAGGGGGTTGCCATCTGGGGCCCTGGTGGCCTCCGGACCCCTAAAAAAAAGGTGTAATGCCTGTACCCCCCAGATGGCGGCCCTAGTTGTTGTGTGCCTTCAGATATTACTCACCCAGTGTCAGGAATAAGACAGGGAACAACCTTTTCCAGCTGAACAGACATCGTTCTTGGCCAACAAGCGTCAAGGTTTGAGCCTTCGTCATTTTCACCACAAGAGAACTAAAACGATTCTCGACTTCGCAAACGGCTACCCAGGTTCTTCTAAAGAATTAAATATTTGAAGCCAAATTCTGGTTTTGAGTCTCTTCTTATCTCCGTGACCAAAATGTCATCAATAAATCTCAGGTGGACAATTCAGCTTGGCACTAACGGTTCTTCGACCGGCAAAGTTCTGCTGTGCTCCTATCGCTACAAGGACACGTTTATAGGCGGATATAATTGTAGTTTTTGCGTGCCAAATGTTCCCCAAAAGCCATGCCAGTTCCATGTGAGTCTTACCACTATACCTTTATTGTCTCTCAAATGGATCAATGTCCTCATTCTCTTTAGACTTCGTCAAAGTGTTGAGTTGCCAAAAACACACAAAAACAATTATTCTCAATCACGTTACATAATAAATCTAATGAAAGCTACCTTGTTGGAACCAATTAATTTCATTGTGCCCAAAGGCGACATAAGGAAATCTAAATCCTATATATCTTGTCAAATAAGGGCCCGTTCTGTCCAGTGTACATAATTGTACTAGAACAAGTTGCGCGCGTCGTGTCACTCAGCCCTGACTTGGATTTACCTCAGGCCTGGCTCACAGACTGGCCAAACTTTCCTACACGAGCACCTAGCTAGGGTGCAATGCCACACAATACAAGATTCATGGGCGTTGTTAGGGGTGGGCTGGGGAGGCTGGACCCCCTAATGGGTCGATGGAAAGCCCAGAGTCTCGGCCATAGAGCATTTATTAAATAGCCCTGAGTGCCGCCAAGCAGGGACCATTTTGTTTCCGAGCGCCGCCGAGTGACAGAGCAGGTCCCACATTCTGGAGCATGCAGCACCTAAGGTGGACGTCCCACTGGTCCAATCCGGGACCGCGGGACGTGTAATGTCCATTATAGGCACCGCAAGCTTAGAAGGTGGGAATTACAATGCCGCCCGTCGTGCCATGCGACATCCCCGCCTCCTCTACTCTGACTGACTGAGCCTCCTCTCCTCTGGCACCACGGCTGCCCGCCACGCCACATCCCCACTCCCTGCTCGGTGGCTCTCCTCTCCTCCTTGGGTCCATTACTATGACGGGCACATTGGGCATGCCGGCGCCGCACACCCAAGGCTGAGGTAGGCAACGTCCGTGATTGTGTATGTATGTAGGTCAGGTCAGTGTAGTCAGGTCAGGTCAGTGTGGTCAGGTCAGTGTAGTCAGGTCAGGGTGGTCAGGTCAGGTCAGTGTAGTCAGGTCAGTGTATGCAGGTCAGGTCAGTGTGGTCAGGTTAGTGTAGTCAGGTCAGGTCAGTGTGGTCAGGTCAGTGTAGTCAGGTCAGGTCAGTGTGGTCAGGTCATTGTAGTCAGGTCAGGTCAGTGTGGTCAGGTCAGTGTGGTCAGGTCAGTTTAGTCAAGTCAGTGTGGTCAGGTCAGTGTGGTCAGGTCAGTGTAGTCAGGTGAGGTCATAGTGGTCAGTTCAGTGTGGTCGGGTCAGTGTAGTCAGGTCAGGTCAGTGTGGTCAGGTCAGTCAGTTAGTTTAGTCAAGTCAGTGTGGTCAGGTCAGTGTGGTCAGGTCAGTGTAGTCAGGTGAGGTCATAGTGGTCAGTTCAGTGTGGTCGGGTCAGTGTAGTCAGGTCAGGTCAGCGTGGTCAGGTCAGTGTAGTCAGGTCAGTGTGGTCAGGCAGTGTGGTCAGCTCAGTGTATGCAGGTCAGGTCATTGTGGTCAGGTCAGTGGGGTCAGGTCAGTGTGGTCAGGTCAGTGTATGCAGGTCACCCTGCGCTACTCCACCAGCCACGCCCGCAACCAACCCCCCCCCCCCCCCCACAGAGCCGGCTTGGCTTCAGGCTGAAGCCCCTGGTCTTTTTTGGCACTTAGCAACACCTCTGTACAAGGTACTGTGACACCGGGGATTCATTAGCACGGTGCTAGTGCTTCCCAATGAGTTCTGTCCACTTAAAGGGCTTATTGGCTCACCTCACCAGAAATAGTTTGCAGAGAAATTGGATGCCCATGCAGGGGTTTTCCTCATCACTATTATTTGCAAGGAAAAATTCTTCAGCCTCCTGGTTCACGCCTCAGGTCTGGTCTTCAGACCAAAAACACACAGCTACTTAAACTCCAGCTTTTCAATGCACACCCAAACTCCGGCCTTCATCCTCAGGCCCTTTTTATGTCTCCTCCAGATAATCTTCTTTCCCAACATCAATGCACACAGAGATATTGGCTCACAATTGTCTCCTAAGGTAAAGCCAGTGGCTGGCTGGTGGTCAAAATATTTTTGGGGATGGGAGGGCGCAAACAAACTGAAAAAAAAACATCAAATGCATACACTGTGCCCACCAAATGCAGCCACTGTGCCATCAAACTTAGCCACTGTGCCATCAAATGCTCACCTCCCGGTCTCAGACCTCCAAACAGTCAATTTTTGGCTCTGCCTCTCCTCCACTGAAGAGCAGCAGGAGCCGCAGTGATATCGTCCAGCAGGGGGAGTCGGCATCCGAGCCACAAGGCTGTTTCTCAGCCAGCATGGGATGCCCAGTCTACGTTAATCCGGCCCTGAATCCGGGGACAGACTTGGTCTGAAGACAGTGTCCTCAGTCTGGGGACTGTCCCCGGAAACTGGGGATGTCTGTTCAACCTACAGTACAGTGAAGACTCAGGGGTGCTGATAGCATCTTTCTCGAGGAGCGGAATGTGGCCTGACCAGTTCGTACCCAAATTGGAAGGCTTCCAGTAAGGACAGCCTGTCCATGCACTTTCCCTGCTCCTCCAGAACCTATCACTGATGCTAAGAACTGTCCCTGACAGACAGTTATCCTGTCCCCAAACTGCGACTTGCAGCCTAACCCAGGAGCCAGGGTCTGAAAAAAAAACATCAAATGCAGCCACTGTGCCTATCAAACTCAGCCACTGTGCCCATCAAATGCAGCCACCGTGCCTATCAAACTCAGCCACTGTGCCTACCAAACGCAGCCACTGTGCCTATCAAACGCAGCCACTGTGCCCATCAAACGCAGCCACTGTGCCATCAAACTCAGCCACTGTGCCCATCAAACGCAGCCACTGTGCCATCAAACGCAGCCACTGTGCCCATCAAACACAGCCACTGTGCCATCAAACCCAGCCACTCCACACAGTAAATTTTTGGCTCTGCCTCTCCTCCACTGAAGAGCAACAGGAGCCGCAGTGAGATCGTCCAGCAGGGGGAGTCTGCATCCGAGCCACAAGGCTGTTTCTCAGCCAGCATGGGATGCCCAGTCTACGTTAATCCGGCCCTGAATCTGGGGACAGACTTGGTCTGGAGACAGTGTCCTCAGTTTGGAGACTGTCCCTAGAAACCGGGGACATCTGGTCACCCTACAGTACGGTGAAGACTCTCAGAAGTGCCGATAGCATCTGTTTTGAGGAGCGGAATGTGGCCTGATCAGTTCGTACCCAAATGGGAAGGCTTCCAGTAAGGACATTACACAACCCCCCACCCCATCTCTGGACCCCTGTACATTACACAGCCCCCACCCTAGCTCTGGACTTCTGCACATTACACATTCCCCCCTCACAGGTCTGGACCTCTGTACATTACACAGCCCCCCACACTATGCCTGGACCCCTGCACATTGCATAGCCCCCCACACCAGCTCTGGACCCCTGCACTTTCCCTGCTCCTCCAGAACCTATCCCTGATGCTAAGAACTGTCTTTGACAGACAAGTATCCTCTCCCCAAACTGCGACTTGCAAAAATGTGTGCCAAACCCACGAGCCAGGGTCTTCAAATGATGACCCAAGACAGCCACAAACGGAACATGGGGTGCCAGCAAACAATTGGATAACTGCCTCCGGGCTCCCACGGTCCAAGGAAACCATAGAGAAACACGGAGAATGCCCTTGATTTCCTCCCCCATCTGAATTGCCTCTAAAAATAGACTGCACCCACCTACGCTCCTCAATAGACTGCACCCGCCTACGCTCCTCAATGGGACGAAGAACGCACACAAAATGTATTTTTATTTATTTAAAAGGTTTAACCCATCCGTACGTCATTCAAAACTCGGCTTTAGATCTACTCTCAACTTTAGGAGAGTCATTTAAGTTCAATGACACAGAGTGCTGTGCTGGAGCATCTTCGGAGGCCCGGCGTCTCGCAGTCGTTACGCCCTGTTATACGAGGATTTAGAGTTTCATTTTAAGATACAGCCTAATCCCCCTATTAGTCCCTAATACAAAGCCAGCTAATTGGCAGAACACGTTTATGGCTCAGGGACAAATCGCGGGACACAATCCCTTTATCCTCCAGACTGATGCCTCTTCAATAGAACGGCACAATAGACAGACTATCTCGGATTGTTGTCCTCCCTTTCAGAAAAGAGTGTTTGCTGACATCTGCCGCGCTCCGCGGTGAATGGGCTTGTCACACATGATGTGTCCCCGGGTGGAAAAAGTGAAAAAGGAGAGCGGCTCGGTGTGTAGGGTCCCTATTGACCGCAAAGTTTACCTTTCTGGATACAAAAGCTGAAGCCGCATTTAGGTTTTTATTTTTACTCTTTCCCAAAACTCAACGTTTGACCTGACAGATAAAGGAGACTAAAAATAGGCGCAGAAACCTCCGCAAATGGAAAATGAGGCGCGTTTCGCTTTTTTTTTTGTTTTTTGAGGGGGTTTTGTTAACATGTATTCATTATATATTAAGTACATTCAATTATCCATAAGTGACTATTTAAGAGCCTTTGCAGGTTATCAGATTAGAGTTACACAGGAGGTCTGGCCAGGGGCAATACTAGAGCATTTGGCACCCGGGTTGGATCCTATATGCGGCACCCCCCAACTTTAAAATATAAGAACACCCCACTGTGCAGCCTGCATACCTCTGCACCCCCTAATATCTCTTTGTTAATACTGATAACTCCCCCTCCACAACTGCACCTCTGGACCCCTTTACATTACACAGCCCCCCGCAGATCAGGAACCCTTTACACTACACAGCCCCCCCACAGGTCTGGACCCCTGTACATTACACAGCCCCCCAACACTATCTCTGGACCCCTGCACGTTACACAAATCCCCCCACCCCAGCTCGGGACCCCTGTACATTACACAGCCCCCCCCAGCTCTGGACCCCTTTACATTACACAGCCCCCCACCCCATCTCTGGACCCCTGTACATTGCACAGCCCCCCCAAGCCAGCTCTGTACCCCTGTACATTACACAGTCCCCCCCACACAGGTCTGGATCTCTGTACATTACACAGCCCCCCACACTATCTCTGGACCCCTGCATATTACATAGACCCCCACATCAGCTCTGGACCCTTGTACATTACACAGCCCCCCAAACACTATCTCTGGACCCCTGCACGTTACACAAATCCCCCCACCCCAGCTCGGGACCCCTGTACATTACACAACCCCCCCCCCCCCAGCTCTGGACCCCTGCATATTACACTTCCCCCCAGCTCTGGACCCCTTTACATTACACAGCCCCCCACCTCATCTCTGGACCCCTGTACATTGCACAGCCCCCCCAACCCAGCTCTGTACCCCTGTACATTACACAGTCCCCCCCACACAGGTCTGGACCTCTGTAAATTACACAGCCCCCCACACTATCTCTGGACCCCTGCACATTACATAGACCCCCACATCAGCTCTGGACCCCTGTACATTACACATTGCCCCCCCCAGCTCTCAGCCCCTGCATATTACACATTGCCCCCTCCCCCAGCTCTGTATCCTTGCATATTACACAATTTCCCCCAGCTCAGGACCACCTACACTACACATTAGAACCCCTGCATATTACACCTTAACGCCCCCCAGCTCTGAACCCTGTACATTACACAGCCCCCCCCAGCTCTGGACCCCTGCATATTACACATTGCCCCCCCCCAGCTCTGAACCCCTACATGCTACACATTTCCCCCCCAGCTCTGGACCCCTACATATTACACATTGCACACCCCCCCAGCTCTGGACCTCTGCACATTATCACCCCCCTCCCCTAACTCTGGAATCCTGCAATTCCTACTTTACTGTAGGGTTGCCAGCCACCCTTTCTTTCAAGTCAAACCCGAACACTTTAGCAACGCATGGCAATTTTTATTTTTATTTATAGTATAAACTATACATATATTTTGCTATTAAATTACAATTTTCATTAGATATTTTATTATTATATATATATATTTATATTTTTTAACACTCTACCTGTAACGGAATGGCCCGTGACAGACTGAGATATTCCTATGTCTAGGGTCACCTTATGTCCACTAGGGCCATAGGGTGACAAAGAATCATAATTCATATATTACAGAAGACATTAATAAGGGACATTAATAATAATCCAGGTTTGCAGGATGTCTTCAAATATCAAAAGCTGTTAGCTATGCAATCTGGGCACACATGCTTTTGAAAGGTGTTAATTCAGGTCTACAAGACCAGAGTGAGTCATACCTTTGTATAATATGCTATTGAAATATCTTAAGGTGTTGGCTATTCACTGTAAAGACATTCCGTTGAAGGTGTGGATTGCACCCACTCTCACAAGACTCTGCCATTGTGTGATAAAGCTGTCTAGATAACTTATTCAACTAGATGTCTGTGTTACTATTCAAGGTTAATTGAACACTATTGAAGATACGGTGCCGACAAGTCTACATGGTTAGCTTACCTGAATGCCTTTTAGAGTGTGATTGAAGCCCCCCATGGTGTGAAGGGGGGTGGAGACTACATTGTCCTGTGACTAAATGCATTATGCTTGAGACTGTATAAGAAGCTGAGAAAATACCAATAAATTGTCATATCTTTGAAGCAAGTGCAGAGCAGAGTCTCGTCTTGTTTATGGGAATGGATATGGATCGTGTATGCAAGATTGTCGCAGTGTGTCAGATAAGCTTGTCGTGGATGGATGGAAGGTCGTAAGCGGTGGTGACCGTTACACTACCTTTATTTTATTCTTCTTCTTATAATAGCATGGGCTGTGACAGGTCCTCTTTATGAAGAGTTCTGGGGTCTGTGAGACTCCATATCTCATCTGTTGCCTTCAAAGCAGCAAGACCAAATTGGGCATTGGAATTACAGGTATGGGTAGTTTTCCATCATGAGATCGGTCCAGCTTGGACCAATGTAACCACAAGAAGAAGTTGCATTGTAACCTCGAGAAGAAGTTGTAACCATGAGGAGAAGTGATTGCCCTGCTGATATGTGGTCCAATGCCCAATTTGGTATAGGACCACCTGTAGGTAAAGCCAATCCACCCTGCCAAATGCTTTTTCGGGATCCATTGAAAGAAGAAAACAAGGTGGATGGGTGTCCAGTGGGTGATCTTGATCACCCTGTTGAAGTTGTCCCATGCCTCCCTGCCTTAGACTATACATGGTTACATTAGTCCAAGCTGGACCGATCTCATGATGGAAAACTACCCATACCTGGAATTCTTATTTAACCTAACCCTGTCTAAAACTTTCTATAACATCCCAGATAGAACCAACAGAAAATTATTAATTGTAGAAGTTCTCCAAACATACACTCACCAATGATCAGGGCAGATGTGAGAAGGAGGGTCTCCGCTGGGGGCTTCATGAGAGCAGCTGGTGAGAAGAAGACCTGTGATAATAGAAAGGCGGGTGTCACATCGTTTTTTCCGTCGGAATAAACTCCGATGGGTTTTTCTGACGGAATTCCACTCAAGCTGTCTTGCATACACACGGACACACCAAATTCCGACTGTCCAAAAGGCGGTGACGTACAACACTACGACGAGCCGAGAAAAATGAAGTTCATGTTTTTTTCTCAGTCGGAATTCCACACAGACTAAAGGAAGAGTTCAGTAGAGTTCTCTTACTGAAGCCCTGTACACACGGGCCAGAATCTCATCAGAAAAAAAACTTGGCAAGAAAGCTCTGCCAGCTGGTTCTTGCCGAGTAAACCGATCTTATGTACGAGGCTTGAGTCTGTCGGAATCTGCGACAAAAAAAATCCGATTGGGGCACACACATGGTCGGAATATCCGATGAAAAAACTCCATCTGGCTTTTTTCATCGGAAATTCCGACCATGTGTGTACACGGCATTATAAAGATTTGTTACAGATATTTCTTGTATTGGAGGAAGATGGTCTACTGATAGAACAGACACCTGTGTGAGAGGAGGACATAAACCTGTATGAGACCTGTATGAGAGTCAAGAAAAGTTACTACAGATTTAAAAAAATACATTTGTATGAGCGTAAGGAAGATGTTCTACAGATAGTATACAACATTGTAGATTGTTAAGTCAGTATGATGTACTACAGATTGTACATATAGTTTTATGAGAGTCAAGGGGATGTTTTACAGATAGTTGTATGAGAGTCAAAAAGATGTACTACAGATAGATGTATGAGATGTATTAGTGATTGTAGATCAGTAGTAGTTATCTATATAAGAGTCATGAAGATGTATTAGATATAGTAGATCTCCAATAGACAAAACTGTTTGAGAGTCATCCAAATGTTCTAGAGATAGTAGATCTGCAGTAGTTCTCTATGGAAGTCATTGTCATTGAGATGTAGTGAAGATCGTAGATTTGCAGTAATTATCTAAAGGAAGAGTCGTGCAGATGTAGTGGAGATAGTAGATCTGCAGCAGTTATCTACAGAATAGTCATGGAGATGTTCAAGTGATATTAGAGCTGTGGTAGATATGAATGTGAGTCACGGAGATGTTCAAGAAATAGTAGATCTGCAGTACTTATCTAAGGAAAAGTCATTGAGATGTTCTAGAGATGGTAGATCTGCAGTAGATATTGTATCTATGTGAGTCATATAGATGTTTTAGAGACAGAAGATCTGCAGTAGTTACCTATGGGAGAGTCATGTAGATGTATTGGAGATCGGAGATTTGCAGTAATGATATATGTGAGAGTCATGCAGATGTAGTGGGAATAGTAGATCTGCAGTAGTTATCTATGGAAAAGTCATGGAGGTATTCTACAGATAGTATATGTGCAGTATTTATCTATGTGGGAGTCGTGTAGATGTTCTAGAGATAGTAGATCTGCAGTGGATATCTAAGAAAGAGTCATGTGGCTGTTCTAGACTAGATATAGTAGATCTGCAGTAAATATCCAAGGAAGAGTCATATAGATGTTCTAGAGATAGTAAATATCCAAGGAAGATTTGTGTATATGTTCTAGACTAGAGATAGTAGATCTGCAGTAGATATCCAAGGAAGAGTCATATAGATGTTCTAGAGATAGTAGATATCTAAGGAAGAGTCATATATATGTTCTAGAGATAGTAAATATCCAAGGAAGAGTCATATAGATGTTCTAGAGATAGTAAATATCTAAGGAAGAGTCATATAGATGTTGTAGAGATAGTAAATATCTAAGGAAGAGTCATATAGATGTTGTAGAGATAGTAATCATCCAAAAAAGATTCATGTATATCTTCTAGACTAGAGCTAGTAGATCTGCAGTAGATATCTAAGGAAGAGTCATCTAGATGTTCTAGAGATTGTAGATCTTCAGATCTGAAGGCGATCGATCTAAGTACCGATAACCTACAGGCAGTAAAGTTACCTTTATGTGACTCGGTGCTTCTCTGTCCTGGAATTAGACCACTAAGTAGTGTTTCCTCCCCGGATGGATGGACACTGGAGGCTTTCTGGTGTAGTAGCAGAATTTCTTTCTTTCTGAATCCTGGTAATTATTGGAGATAAACATTGGCCGTTACACGTCCTCTGAAAAATGACACCACTTAGGAGCACGGTGATTATCCACTCTATGGATCTGTCCACCAGTCTTTATGTGGAGCAGAATCACACAATGACTTCAGACACAATGCCGTGTACAGACCACGCTATAAACCAATAAATACAGCCATTCAATTCACTTCTCAGTACAGGACTTGGTACCTCAAGTACTGTATGTCTAATAATAAATATCTTCATTGTCTCCAATAATTTATCAAATATGTCGGCTGCAAATAGTAGATATCTAAAGAAGAGTCATCTAGATGTTCTAGAGATAGTAGATCTGCAGTAGATATATTTATAGAAGAGTCATGTAGATGGTGTAGAGAAAGCAAATCAGCAGTAGTTACGCATCCATGTGAGAGTCATGTAGATGTAGATAGTAGATCTGCAGTAGATATCTAAAGAAGAGTAATGTAGATGTTATAGAGCAGTGTTTTTTAACTCCAGTCCTCGAGGCACACCAACAGGTCAATTTTTCAGGATTTCCCTCAGATGAAATGGCTGTGGTGATTACTAAGGCAGTGAAACTGATCAAATCACCTGTGCAAAATAATGGAAAGCCTGAAAACATGACCTGTTGGCGTGCCTTGAGGACTGGAGTTGAAAAACACTGTTCTAGAGATAGTAGATCTGTAGTAGATATCTGAAGAACAGTCATGTAGATGTTCTAGAGATAGTAGATCTGCAGTAGATATCTAAGGAAGAGTCACCTAGATGCTCTAGAGATAGTAGATCTGTAGTAGATATCTAAAGAAGAATTGTGTAGATGTTCTAGAGATAGTAGATCTGTAGTAGATATCTAAAGAAGAATTGTGTAGATGTTCTAGAGATAGTAGATCTGCAGTAGATATCTAAGGAAGAGTCATATATATGTTCTAGAGATAGTAGATCTGCAGTAGATATCTAAAGAAGAGTAATGTAGATGTTCTAGAGCAGTGTTTTTCAACTCCAGTCCTCTAAGGCACACCAACAGGTCAAGTTTTCAGGATTTCCCTCAGATGAAATGGCTGTGGTGATTGCTAAGGCAGTGAAACTGATCAAATCACCTGTGCAAAATAATGGAAAGCCTGAAAACCTGACCTGTTGGTGTGCCTTGAGGACTGGAGTTGAAAAACACTGTTCTAGAGATAGTAGATCTGTAGTAGATATCTAAGGAAGAGTCACCTAGATGCTCTAGAGATAGTAGATCTGTAGTAGATATCTAAAGAAGAGTCGTGTAGATGTTCTAGAGATAGTAGATCTGCAGTAGATATCTAAGGAAGAGTCACCTAGATGCTCTAGAGATAGTAGATCTGTAGTAGATATCTAAAGAAGAGTCGTGTAGATGTTCTAGAGATAGTAGATCTGCAGTAGATATCTAAGGAAGAGTCACCTAGATGCTCTAGAGATAGTAGATCTGTAGTAGATATCTAAAGAAGAATTGTGTAGATGTTCTAGAGATAGTAGATCTGCAGTAGATATCTAAGAAAAAGAGTCACCTAGATGCTCTAGAGATAGTAGATCTGTAGTAGATATCTAAAGAAGAATTGTGTAGATGTTCTAGAGATAGTAGATCTGCAGTAGATATCTAAGGAAGAGTCACCTAGATGCTCTAGGAGATACAGTAGTAGACCTACAGTAGATATCTAAAGAAGAGTCATATAGATGTTCTAGAGATAGTAGATTTGTAGTAGATCTCTGAAGAAGAGTCATGTAGATGTTCCAGAGATAGTAGATATCTAAGGAAGAGTCACCTAGATGTTCTAGAGATAGTAGATTTGTAGTAGATCTCTGAAGAAGAGTCATGTAGATGTTCTAGAGAAAGTAGATCTGTACTAAACAAGCCCGTGTGAGAGTCAGGAAGGCGATCGATCTAAGTACCGATAACCTACAGGCAGTAAAGTTACCTTTATGTGACTCGGTGCTTCTCTGTCCTGGAATTAGACCACTAAGTAGTGTTTCCTCCCCGGATGGATGGACACTGGAGGCTTTCTGGTGTAGTAGCAGAATTTCTTTCTTTCTGAATCCTGGTAATTATTGGAGATAAACATTGGCCGTTACACGTCCTCTGAAAAATGACACCACTTAGGAGCACGGTGATTATCCACTCTATGGATCTGTCCACCAGTCTTTATGTGGAGCAGAATCACACAATGACTTCAGACACAATGCCGTGTACAGACCACGCTATAAACCAATACATACAGCCATTCAATTCACTTCTCAGTACAGGACTTGGTACCTCAAGTATTGTATGTCTAATAATTAATATCTTCATTGTCTCCAATAATTTATCCAATATGTCGGCTGCAAACTAAATAAAGCCCAATCATACACATGCAAGAAAAACGCTATGAATAGAGGATTAAAACAATTGTTTTTCTTTTTTTTTTTTGTCTCTTTTTTTTTTTTTTGCTATGTCTCTTTGAGGAGATTTCCATTAATTTCGTATCCCAGAGAGAGGAAGGAAATTTCTCCAAAGCAAGAAGAAATTCTATGATAGCTGCCATTAAAACAAGCTTACCCATTGGAAAATATCTCCTCAATTCCTGTTCCAGCAACAACTGTATTTTTATTTTATTTTTTAATTTCTCATCACTATCCGTTTCAGTAACAACGGTGACCAGGGTAAAGAGAGAGGACCAGCCTACCCAAGTGTACAACAACGGTGACCAGGGTAAAGAGAGAGGACCAGCCTACCCAAGTGTACAACAACGGTGACCAGGGTAAAGAGAGAGGACCAGCCTACCCAAGTGTACAACAACGGTGACCAGGGTAAAGAGAGAGGACCAGCCTACCCAAGTGTACAACAACGGTGACCAGGGTAAAGAGAGAGGACCAGCCTACCCAAGTGTACAACAACGGTGACCAGGGTAAAGAGAGAGGACCAGCCTACCCAAGTGTACAACAACGGTGACCAGGGTAAAGAGAGAGGACCAGCCTACCCAAGTGTACAACAACGGTGACCAGGGTAAAGAGAGAGGTCCAGCCTGCCCAAGTGTACATATGCCAATAAAAACCTGAGAGGGTTTTCAAACCTTTCCCACTACTCAACTCAACTCTTCATGGCGGTTTCTACATTCAATGCTCAGAATTTTCTATTCTACCAAATCCAAAAAGTGCTCTATTTGTAGGTGGGTTGGAAATGGCAAGTTAGGTGCTTCCCCAGACTAGGGTGAACGGACATCCCCGGTCTCCAGGGACAGTCCCCGGATTGAGGAAAGTCTGTTCCCGGATTCGTCCCAGGATTGCAGTGGCATGGAGGGGGGCATCTGGTACTCTCGCCCCTGGTGCAACATTTTGGGGGGCACAAAATCAATACTGTGTGTTGTGTTAGTCCTGCCCCCCCCCCCCACCCAGGGACTTCTGTAGTCCAGCCTGTCCCCCATGATCCCTCTGGTGTGGCTATTGGAGAAGCTCTTGGCAGGGGATACTGAGGAGAGGCTGAGTGTCAGCAACAGTAGCTATTGCTTGGGAGAGCCCAGCTCCGATAGTATAGCATGGAGGCCATGGACAGGTGAGCAAAATCAACCAATCTACACTGTTCATGTAGAGGAAGGGGGGGTGAGTAGTGCAGGAATCAGGTAGGTCAGTGTAGTTCTCAGTATAAAACTCAGGTAGGTGGTCAGTGTAGTGGTCAGTATAGGAATCAGGTAGGTCAGTATAGAAATCAGGTAGGTCAGTATAGGAATCAGGTAGGTCAGTATAGGAATCGGGTAGGTCAAAGTAGTGGTCAGGTAGGTCAATGTAGTGGTCATTATAGGAGTCAAGTAGGTCAGTGTAGTGGTCAGTGTACCAATCGGGTAGGTCAATGTAGTGGTCAGTATAGGAGTCAGGTAGGTCAATGTAGTGGTCAGTATAGGAGTCAGGTAGGTCAATGTAGTGGTCAGTATAGGAATCGGGTAGGTCAGTGTAGTGGTCAGTATAGGAATCTGGTATATCAGTGTAGTGGTCAGTATAGGAATTGGGTAGGTCAGTGTAGTGGTCAGTATAGGAATCAGGTAGGTTAGCGTAGTGGTCAGTGTAGGAATCGGGTAGGTCAGTGTAGTGGTCAGTGTAGGAATCGGGTAGGTCAGCATAGTGGTCAGTATAGGAATCGGGTATGTCAGCGTAGTGGTCAGTGTAGGGAACAGGTAGGTCAGTGTAGTGGTCAGTGTAGGGAACAGGTAGGTCAGTATAGGAATCAGGTTGGTCAGTGTAGGGAACAGGTAGGTCAGTGTAGGAATAGGGTAGGTCAGTGTAGTGGTCAGTGTAGGAATCGGGTAGGTCAGTGTAGCAATCAGGTAAGTCAGTGAAGGGGTCAGTATAGGAATCGGGTAGGTCAGCATAGTGGTCAGTATAGGAATCAGGTAGGTCAGTGTAGGGAACAGGTAGGTCAGTATAGGTCAGCGTAGTGGTCAGTATAGGTCAGCGTAGTGGTCAGTATAGGAATCGGGTAGGTCAGTGTAGTGGTCAGTATAGGAATCAGATAGGTCAGTGTAGTGGTCGGTATAGGAATTGGGTAGGTCAGCGTAGTGTTCAGTGTAGGAATCGGGTAGGTCAGTGTAGTGGTCAGTGTAGGAATCGGGTAGGTCAGTGTAGTGGTCAGTGTAGGAATCGGGTAGGTCAGTGTAGTGTTCAGTGTAGGAATCGGGTAGGTCAGTGTAGTGGTCAGTGTAGGAATCGGGTAGGTCAGTGTAGTGTTCAGTGTAGGAATCGGGTAGGTCAGTGTAGTGGTCAGTGTAGGAATCGGGTAGATCAGTGTAGTGGTCAGTGTAGGAATCGGGTAGGTCAGTGTAGTGGTCAGTGTAGGAATCGGGTAGGTCAGTGTAGTGTTCAGTGTAGGAATCGGGTAGGTCAGTGTAGTGGTCAGTGTAGGAATCGGGTAGGTCAGTGTAGTGTTCAGTGTAGGAATCGGGTAGGTCAGTGTAGTGGTCAGTGTAGGAATCGGGTAGATCAGTGTAGTGGTCAGTGTAGGGAACAGGTAGGTCAGCGTAGTGGTCAGTATAGGAATCAGGTAGGTCAGTGTAGTGGTCAGTATAGGAATCGGGTAGGTCAGCGTAGTGTTCAGTGTAGGAATCGGGTAGGTAAGTGTAGTGGTCAGTGTAGGAATCGGGTAGGTCAGCGTAGTGTTCAGTGTAGGAATCGGGTAGGTCAGTGTAGTGGTCAGTATAGGAATTAGGTAGGTCAGTGTAGTGGTCAGTGTAGGAATCGGGTAGGTAAATGTAGTGGTCAGTGTAGGAATCGGGTAGGTCAGCGTAGTGGTCAGTGTAGGAATCGGTTAGGTCAGTGTAGTGGTCAGTGTAGGAATCGGGTAGGTCAGTGTAGTGGTCAGTATAGGAATTAGGTAGGTCAGTGTAGGAATCGGGTAGGTAAGTGTAGTGGTCAGTGTAGGAATCGGGTAGATCAGTGTAGTGGTCAGTGTAGGAATCGGGTAGGTCAGTGTAGTGGTCAGTGTAGGAATCGGGTAGGTCAGCGTAGTGGTCAGTGTAGGAATCGGGTAGGTCAGTGTAGTGGTCAGTATAGGAATCGGGTAGGTCAGCGTAGTGGTCAGTGTAGGGAACAGATAGGTCAGTGTAGTGGTCAGTATAGGAATTAGGTAGGTCAGTGTAGGAATTGGGTAGTTAGTGTAGTGGATAGTGTAGGAATCAGGTAGGTGAGTGTAGGGAAAAGGTAGGTCAGTGTAGGATTTAGGTAGGTCAGCTCACTAAATGTATTTTTGCACAATCATGAGTAAACTCCAGAGAATGCTGCATGTGAAAATTACAAAAAGATCGACAGTTACAGAAATACTTTTAAGAAAGCAATTCTAATTACTAAAGTCCTCCTAGAAGGAGAGGTGAGTTCACTTTCTTCCTGGCAGGATCCTTTATACATTCTGGGTGGAGCTCAGCCAGTGTTCAGAGGCTGAAGACTGGAGAAATGGACTAAGGACTTAAATCTATTCTGCCAACTCCATGGATGGGCACCTCCGATACCGGGTCCTGAGAGGTACGGCTGTCCTGCTCCCCGCACCTGCTGCAACTGGACTGTTATGCTCCATGATTGGCCCAGGGCCCTCAGGCAGTGCCCAATTGGTCAGTCCGCCCCTGGGCCACGGAGATGGGGGGGAGGCGGAAGCTGCCGGGACCGACACTCATATTGATCACAGACATATTATCTGGCTGCGGGGACACTGCGAGTGCGAGGCCTTTGGCGGCTGCCTAATCAGAGAGCCGCCTCGGTTTTTCCATTAGTGCACTAGGAAGGCCGCCTGTTCTTCCATAGTTGGGTGCCCAAAGCCTCCACAGTTGCAAGTTCATTTTGACCCGCTTTCCTTTAATTGTGGAAGCACTGCATTCTTGTTTTTGAATTAAATCTACTTCAGTGCTCTGCCACCTCCTCTTTTCTTTCTTGGTGGAAAAACTTGAGCCTTGATGGAAACCCCCGGCCAGCTTCTCAGGATCTTTTGGCCCATGACCTACCACCACACCCCAGGCAGGGCCGAGGGGGAAGCTGCCCTGGGCCCGGTCATTGTTGTGGGGCCCCAAGAAGCTGCCTCATACTTGCCAACTATCCTGGTTTGAATTCCCTTATTAATTGAAGTTTTAGTCCTGTGCTGTGTCCCGCGATCTCAGTGGGAAGTTCCGTTACTAATGCTGCCCAGCTCTGCCCTATTGTTGTGTAAAGATGACTCACCTGCAGACCCTGTGTTTACATGTAAATAACCGCCATTCATATGTAAATAGTGGCGTCCGGTGGAACTGATCTGTAAATAAAGGCAGCATTTATATGTATATCACGCCCCCCCCCCCTAATGTCATATCCACCATCACCTATACTAAATGCTGCTGGATTCCTAGGAGTTTTCTGTCTATTGATGAGTCCACTCACCTCCCCAGCCCATAGTGTGCAGGCAGTGAGGGAAATGATGTGCTGTAACCTCTAGCAACCAATCAGTATTTCTGTACAGTAATCTCTAGCAACCAATCAACAAGCAGAAATCATGTGCTGTAACCTCTAGCAACTAATCAGTGAGCAGTAATGTGTGCTGTAACCTCTAGCAACCAGTCAGCAAGTGGTAATGATATGCTGTAACCTCTGGCAACCAATCGCAAACGCTGCCTGATCTGATACAGTAAACCGATTTTGAGTCTAGCCGATATTTATTGTAAGTCTCAGAGCATTTGAAGAGCGATTTTTTTTTTTGCACAGGGTCCAATCAATATTAAAGACGGCCCTGACCCCAGACCTTATAACGTTTTTTGGCAGAACATCGAGTAAGGGTTTGGATCTAAAAATGTGACCACAAGGTGTGTGACTGCATGGAGTTTGTACGTTTATTTTCAAACTACCGTATATACTGGAGTATAAGCCGAGTTTTCCAGCACATTTTTTGGTTCTGAAAATGCCCCCCGGGCTTATACTTGAGTCACCTTTTTGCGCCTGATCTCCCGGACTTTGGGGACCCTGGACCCCAAATGTTTCACACATGTAGCCCCTCTCTTCCTCTACAAGTGTAGAAAGTTTCTTGTCCGGGGGACCTACGGCCGGGGAGCACCGATTTTTCAAAGTCGGCACCCCTTCCATAGACTCCCATGTTAAACTGTTATTTCTCCGGTGAATTTGGGGACCCGGTACTAGTAGGTCGTAGGTCATCTGGACCCAAAACTTGGCACACATATAGCCACCGTTTTCCTCTACAAGTGTGCAAAGTTTGCCATCTCGGGGGACCTACTGCCCGGGGAGCACCGATTTTTCAAAGCTGGGCAGCCCTTCTATATACTCCCATGTTAATCGCAAGTCTAGTCATGGGCACAGTGAGGCATGGGCACAAAGAGGCATGGACAACGCAAGTCTAGTCATTGGCACAGAGAGGCATTGGAACAGTGAGGCATGGACAATGCAAGTCTAGTCATTGGCACAGAGAGGCATGGGAACAGTGAGGCATGGACAATGCAAGTCTAGTCATTGGCACAGTGAAGCATGGGCACAGAGAGACATGGACAACGCAAGTCTAGTCATTGGCACAGTGAGGCATGGGAACAGTGAGGCATGGACAATGCAAGTCTAGTCATTGGCACAGAGAGGCATGGGAACAGTGAGGCATGGGCACAGTAAGGCATGTAAAAAACGCAAGACTAGTCATGGGCACAGTGAGGCATGGACAACGCAAGTCTAGTCATCGGCACAGAGAGGCATGGACACTGCAAGTCTAGTCATGGGCACAGTGAGACATGGACAACGCAGGTCTAGTCATTGGCACAGAGAGGCATGGGAACAGTGAGGCATGGACAATGCAAGTCTAGTCATTGGCACAGTGAGGCATGGGAACAGTGAGGCATGGACAATGCAAGTCTAGTCATTGGCACAGAGAGGCATGGGAACAGTGAGGCATGGACAATGCAAGTCTAGTCATTGGCACAGTGAAGCATGGGCACAGAGAGACATGGACAACGCAAGTCTAGTCATTGGCACAGAGAGGCATGGGAACAGTGAGGCATGGGCACAGTAAGGCATGTAAAAAACGCAAGACTAGTCATGGGCACAGTGAGGCATGGACAACGCAAGTCTAGTCATCGGCACAGAGAGGCATGGACACTGCAAGTCTAGTCATGGGCACAGTGAGACATGGACAACGCAGGTCTAGTCATTGGCACAGAGAGGCATGGGCACTGCAAGTCTAGGCATGGGCACAGAGAGGCATGCACACTGCAAGTCTAGTCATGGGCACAGTGAGTCATGGACAACGTAAGTCTAGTCATGGGCACAGTGAGACATGGACAACGCAGGTCTAGTCGTTGGCACAGAGAGGCATGGGAACAGTAAGGCATGGACAATGCAAGTCTAGTCATGGGCACAGAAAGGCATGGGCACTGCAAGTCTAGGCATGGGCACAGAGAGGCATGCACACTGCAAGTCTAGTCATGGGCACAGTGAGTCATGGACAACGTAAGTCTAGTCATGGGCACAGTGAGGCATGGGCACAGAGAGGCATGGACAACGCAAGTCTAGACTCTGTCACAGTGAGGCACGGGCAACACAAGTCTAGTCATTAGCACAGTGAGGCATGCAGATGGACACCCTAGGCCAGTGATGGTGAACCTTGGCACCCCAGATGTTTTGGAACTACATTTCCCATGATGCTCAACTACACTGCAGAGTGCATGAACATCATGGGAAATGTAGTTCCAAAACATCTGGGGTGCCAAGGTTCTCCATCACAGCCCTAGGCTTATACTTGAGTCAATATGTTTTCCCAGTTTTTTTGTGGTAAAATTAGGTGCCCCGGCTTATATTCGGGTCGGCTTATACGGTAAGTGTGTTTTGTCCTGGTAAACTTGCCTCTGCCCAAAATTTCCTTAGTGTACAGTATGCGTTTAGACGACTGTGGTGGGAACAATAACCTCTAAGGTCGGTTGAGAGAATGAGCCCGAGATGGGCCTGACGCTCACCCCAACTTGGTTGGGGTAGGCGGTACACTTTGGTGGGGGTGGGCCAGCCACGCCCTGTGACCGTTGACATCTGGGAACCTGCCTTTTGACCTCTGGGGGAGGTCCCTGCTCCAATTCCCGAGTCCTAGCCATATTCTTCAATGGGAAACCCTAACCCTAGCTGTTCATTTTCTAATACCCGCCCGTGTGCCTCCGAATACAGAAAACACAGAGAAACCGGCAAGCCAATAATGTAATAAAGACATCAAAAAGCACAAAAAAAATAATATTTTATTGACCCTTTTTCTTTTACACAAGGAAAGAAAAACATTTAAAAAAAAACAAATATTAAATAACTGCAGATACAGAAGATAAATAGAAATGTAACAGTTGCCACTGCTGACCCCTTGGGAACATTCTGCAGGCCCGGCGGTTAGATTGTTCCCTGGCTTCAATGTTTTGAGCTTCCGATGTAGAACAGGTATGGAGCTTAAAGTCTTCAGATGGTCAGAAGCTCCGCCTACTTAATCTGGATCAAGGTGTTTGAAATTAGGAAGCCATCAGAAAAAAAAATCTTTACATTGCAGAATGCTCCTCTCGGGAAAGGTTTCCATAAATCCCTCCAAAGGCCCAAGACTGGAGGTCAAAACGTGGCCAATCATCAGTCATGCCGTCATAACATG
Organism: Rana kukunoris; assembly: GCA_029574335.1. Classification (NCBI taxonomy): domain Eukaryota; kingdom Metazoa; phylum Chordata; class Amphibia; order Anura; family Ranidae; genus Rana; species Rana kukunoris. The sequence goes on from CM056054.1 coordinate 6,767,783, forward strand.
CAGAGACATAAAACAGCCGTTACTAAAGCCAATATTGACATGCTGGGAAATGTCGATCGGTTAGTCCCACTCGGACCTTTGCTCAGGTAAGCTTCTCTGTTCACTGCACCCGTAAAGTTGACATCCACCATGTTCTTCTCCGTCTCGGGAGCATTCTGCTTAATCCAGGCCTGGTAGGTGGTCAGTCGGGTGTATACCCCAGGGCGGTCTACCTCTCCACATCCATCTCCCCAACTTACCAGCCCAGCCAAGAACCACTGTCCACCCTGGGAGCAGACCAAAGGACCCCCGGAGTCACCCTGGAAGAAAAAAATAAAAATAAAAAAAATAAACACATACTGTAAGTAAAAAACATGTACAACTGCACAGCACAAAAGTATGGCAAAAATGGACCTACCACCATAATCAGAGGCGGCTCTCTAATTAGACGGTCGCCTGAGGCCTTGCACTCACAGGGGCCTTGCGGCTGCCCAATTCGCCTGTGATCCAGGGATGGACTGGCCATTTGGACTACAGGGAGTTTCCTGGTGGGCCGATGGCTCAGTGGGCTGGCTTCAGCGACAGCGGACCGTGGCCCCCCCCCCCTCCGCTCCTCTGTCTCTCCCTTCTCGCAGTGCTTACCTCCTCTCCCTTCACCTGGGGGGGGGGGGGACAGAGAAGAAAGGGGAGAACCAAAGGAGCAGGGGGGACAATAGAGGAGCATGGGGGGGGGGGGGTGATTCGTTACAGCACAAGCTGATTTTTGCGAAGGGGGGGAGGTGTCCCTGAATGGTAGTTTGGAAATGTGGTCATCCTATATGGGCATCCCTTACCCATTCCCCCAACCAAGTTATATCCCCCCCCCCAGTAAACAAAACAACGCAAATGACTGTTCATTGTCTACTGGAGAGAGATGTATGGAAGTCTGGCAGCAGGGTGAATAGGTGTGGATGACAGTAACTAGTAGCAACCATCCGCTTCATGTATATTCTCGAAAAATGGACAAGAAATCACACACACACACACACACAGTGCATTCAGTGGTGTACAGTTTTCTAATACAGTGCAGGCGGTGTACACCGTATATAATACAGTGTAGTGTTAAAAAAATAAAATAAAATAAAAACATCATGTCCGAAAAGGCCACAATGTTTTTTTTTTTAATGATTTTTATCTATATTGCCGGCATTCGCGAGCAGTTTTAAATTATTATTTTTTTTTCCTTTAGGAATGTAATTTTGCTGTGGTATTGTTCTAAACATGGGAAAGATGCTCTACTTTACAGGCATACTAAGGAGACTCCTCAGGCACGATATTTAAAGGAATACTACGCTTTGTTTTATTTTAAGTATTAGCCCTGGACCATTTTGCTGGTCCATGACCTCGCCACTTTTTGCGATTCGGCACTGCGTCGCTTTAACTGACAATTGCGCGGTCGTGCGACGTGGCTCCGAAACAAAATTGGCGTCCTTAGTTTCCCACAAATAGAACTTTCTTTTGGGGGTATTTGATTACCCCTGCGGTTTTAATTTTTTGCGCTATAAACAAAAATATATATATATATATATATATATATATATATATATATATATATATATATATATATATATATATATATATATATAAACATTTTTTTACTAGTAATGGCGGCGATCAGTGATTTTTATTGGTACTGCAACCTTATGGCGGACACTTTTGACACATTTTTGGGACC